>JBBMEG010000024.1:13372306-13389256 GCA_037832605.1 Cyclanthera cordifolia
TGTTTTGACATCGATTACTTATTATTATTTCTGGCTTGTATTGTATTATGTGATATGCTCTTTAAACTGTATACATGAGTTGGGGCCCCTTACTGAGTTTCGCGGATAGACTTTCCTGTTTTGACATCAATTACTTATTATTATTTCTGGCTTGTATTGTATTATGTGATATGCTCTTTAAAGTGTATACATGTTGAACCCCGAGTTCGGGCCGAGTTCGGGCCGCTTATTGAGTTTCACGACTCATCTTTCCAATGTGGATTTCCTCCAGGTACTTGGACCAGGATGTTGACCAGGCTGCTGTTTGACTATGGGGACGTTGCACTAGAGTCTAGAAAAAGTCCTAGCATGTTTTGAATTCCGCAAAGTTTGTATAAATGAAATTTATTGCTTACTTAAATGATTTGGGATCCCACAAAAAAACAGTTTTCATTTAATGGTTGGTTTATCTGTTAAAATTGGTTTTGTAACTGATTTTCATGCATTTGGAGTTAATAAGGTCTTTGGTTTTATTCTTTGAAAACCTGCGTCTTTACCATAGGTGTAATTGTTAATCTCAGAAATTAAAGAACGAATTACAAAATCTTTGATCAGACTGCAATCTTCCGGTGGAGACGGCGGCGGCGACTGCGGGAAGGAAAAAATGGAAAGTAAATACGTATCGCTGAGAGAGATAATAAAAGAATTGAGATCGGAAACCTCCACCGCCGCCGAAGAAGATGAAGAATCGCCAGAATCCGACGGCGGCCCCGAAATAGAGCATCGAGCTCGTTATTATGAACGGCCGCCATTCCCGTCGCGATTCAAAAACAAAATGAAGAAATCAGAAGAAGACGAGTCGATCGACAACATTGAATTTCGACTCCTCGCAATAAAGAAACTGTGCAGCGCCAATATCCGAAGAAATCGGCTGACATTTATCGGAAACAAGATGAAGCCGGAAATGGCGTTGGTATTGACGGCGGAGGAAGAGGCGGCGCTCAATTCTGGCACCGGGATCCATGTGGTGGTCATCGAGCCGGACGGCGAGGTAGTGAACACTTCGTTCATATTGAAACGCCGGGCGCATTTGCCGATTCCGCGAATGCAGGAGGACGAGTACAGCCTCGGCGGCGCGTGGAGTGAGGTGGTGGCGCGTCACAAGAACGTGCTGCAGAGGGGAAGATTGGTTAGAATTTGGTGGTTTCGCCACCGTGATGTTGATAATGGACGGCGCCTCTGGTTTGCACTTGAAGTTGTTAGTGATCCTGGTGATTGTGAACTTGCTGAGAAAATTTCTCAAAAATGGCATTTTAATAAGTAGGTTAATAATTCAATTTCATTTTTTCTTTTCGTATAATACATACATATGTACGTACGTACGTACGTATTCCAATTTTCGTATATACTTCGAATTCTTCGTCTCCAATTTTACTAGTGTTCTGTATCTGTTTGATTTGGTGTCTAAGATTCATCAAAGATTCAAACTGCATTAATCTTTTATTTTGATTTAAGATTCATCAAGATTCAAATTACATTAATCTTTTATTTTTATTTAGTGAAATTTAATACGTAAATTATAAATTTGGTCCAGTTCGAGAATTCTTATATTTTGAAAAAAAATATATAACTTGACTCGTATGATTAAGTTATAATTTTTAAAATGGTAAATTATAAATTTAGTCTTTAATTGTTAAAATGGTAAATTATAAATTTAGTCCCTATGGTTTTACAAAAGTTAGAGTTTAGTCTTTATGGTTTGAAATTCTAGACTTTAGTCCCTATGATTTGGAGAAATATAAATTTTAGCCCCTATGATTTGGAGAAATATATAATTTAGTTTTTATGGTTTGAAGAAATAAAGTTTAGTCCTGGTTTGATAAAACCTGAAAAATAATTATTCGTAAATTGTAGGTGAATTAAGTATGTAAATGTAAGGTATGAATTATGTTTTTTTTTCAATAAATTACTTATCTCACACTCATATCATTAAACACAAAAATAATAAACTTTTACCTATTTTACTCACCAACAATTACGAACGACTGTATTTTTTAGATACGTACATATGTGTACATACTGTCCAATTTTACTATTTTTTTAGTAAATGTAATGTATGAATTTTTTTTTTTCTCCATTATTTACTATTTTTTTTTGTAAATACGTACGTGTACATACTGTCCAATTTTAGTGTATAGTTTGAATTCTTGATCTTTGTTTGATTTGCCTTCAAAATCCATCAAGAATCAAACTACATTATTTTTTTATTTTGATTTAGTAAAATTTAATAGGTAAATTATTAATGTGATGATTTTGAGAAAATGAGAATTTAATATTTACATATAGGTTTTGAACCACTGATTATCATTTATTAAACACTCAACATTAAGACATAAATTGCTCCCTACTATATATTTTTTATTTATCAACAATTGCAATCGATATAGACTATTATTTAGATTTTATAAAAATATTAAAACTTAATTCTAATTTTTAAAACTATGCAAACTAAATTCTAAATATTTACCATCGTAAACTTTAATTTTAACTTTCATCCAATCAATGTGACCAAACTTATCATTTATCCTAAAATTTATCCAAACTTTTTCAAGAACTCCCAAAGCTAACAAAAATTGGAATTACAACAACCAAAATAAAGAACAACAAAAGCACAATCCCCAAACACATCCATTTCCTATTGCTCCTTTGCAAATCCTTAGCATTCTTCAAATCCTTAGTCCCATTTGTTACATAATGTGAAGCATTCATGACATGTTGTTCAATGTCATCCATTTTCTCCCCTTGTGCTTCCACCATCACTGCCATGTCCAAAAACACTTGGTGCAGCTCTAGCAAACTTCTCTCGATCTCCTTCGCCGCCCCGTGCCGGTCCTGTATCTCCACCACCGTCTCCGCCACCTTCCCCCTCCCGTGCTCCTCTATCGCCCTCCTCAAATACTCCTCCCCTTCGTTCGATATTATCTTCTCTATCGCATCCTCGTCCGGTTGTTCCCCCGTGACCGTGAAGTATCGTCGCCCCACCGTCTCCTTGTACTCCGTCATCATCCGCTGTCTTAGGCTTTGAAACTCCATCATTAGTTCCTTTAGTTTCGTTCGCAGGCCGTTCGTCACCGCCATTCGAGTCCTGTTTGTTAAGAGTAACTCATTCTCGTGAACTTATAAATTACGGATTCCGCTAAATTACTAACTAATGCTGTTTAAAGTTTGAGATTCGAGTACCGCAATTGGAGTCTTATTTTTCAAGAGTAACTCATTTTCTTAAACTATTGAATTTCCGTTTCGGCTAAATTTCTAACTAACCCTATTTAAAGTTTGAGATTCGAGTAAAATTCGAGTCTTATTTGTTAAGAGTAACACATCAGCTTAAACTTTTGAATTTGAAATTAAGGATGGTTTAGTACCTGTAAATGACAGTGCCCTCTTTGCTGTCAGAGAGCCTCTTCTTGGCAGCATTTGTGCGGTCCATTTCCTCGAGCTGGGATCGGATCGACCGAGCCTTCTTAAGGACAACGACGATGTCGTGATTGATAGTCTGTCGAAGCGATTTGAGAGTTTCGATTTTACGAGCAGATTTCGCCTCTTCGTTAGCCTGTTGGAGCTTTCCTAGAATCTCTCTAACGGAACCCATCTCCAATTTCACCTTCTCGGCCTCTTCCAGAAAGAGCGTCATGTCGCCGTTTTCGGTAGCCGAAGATGCCATTTCTAAACCGGCTTCGAGGTCGACGTCTTTCATGGCTGCCTTTTTCAGATCAACATAGCTGGTGAATGATTTGGTCATCAAATCGTTCATTGTTTTCTTTTTTCCTTGTTGGGAGTTCTTTTTGAAGTGATTGGAAGTTTTGATGGAGTGTGAAACTAATAGGAAAGTTGAGTTTTTTTGTTGTTTGAGAGAGAAAAGAGATATTTTTGTTTGAGTGTTTAAGGGAAATGAAAATGGTGGAAGTTTGCTAAAAATTAATTGCTGAAAAAAAAAAAAAAAGTAGTCGTTGCGTTTGCTTTTTGTAACGGCTATATTCTTTTAAATGACCTTTTTTTTAGATAAAATATTTTGATATAGCCGTTGGGTTGGAGGCTTGTTGCGGAGAGACGGTTTTTGTTTTGTTTTTTTTTTTTTTTTTTTTGAAGAGTTTTAAGGAAAAAAAGGGATTTTTCAAACAAAAAACAAAAAAAAAATTCAAGTATATAAAAAATCTATAAGAAAAAAAAATCTATATAGCACAAAAATACACCTGTATGTAAAGTGACTGAAATATAATTATTTTAATCAGTTAAGAGGATAGCTTTGATTAGTTCAGCAGCTAACCTTAACTTTCAATCAATAGTAATTGATAGACTTCATTCGTCTTTTGATAATTTCAATCAATTTACCGAAAAAAAAGGTAAAATTGGAATTATTGAAAAACGAATGACAATATGTTATACAATAATTATTTTAAAATTTCAGATTTCTTGAAAAAACAAGTCTTGAAAATTGCAGTCAAAGTACAACTAATAAATCTCCCTTTAAATAGAGATTTAATGCACCATATTAGAAACTGAATTCTAACTGATTAATTTCTTAAGCAATTAACCTAATCCAAACTAACTAATTAACCGTCATTAAAAAAATTAATATTACAATATTCTAATAGTCCCCCTTCAAGATGTAGGTCGAAAAATGTTCAGAAGACCCATCTTGAACATAAAACTTCTAATTGATGTTGCTGACAAGGCCTTCGTGAACATGTCTACAAGTTAACAACTGGTTCGGATAGGAAACAACTTCAACAATCTTTGATCAATTTTTTCTCGCACGAAATGACAATCGATCTCTATGTGTTTGGTCCTTTCATGAAAGGTTGGATTTGAAGCAATAGATATAGGTGCTAAATTATCACGGTAAACAAAGAAAGAAATGTTATTAACTTGAAGATCCTTGAAAACAAAAGAGATCCAAGTAAGTTCACTAGTAACACTCACCAAGGCACAATATTCAGCTTCAGCCGAGCAACGTGAATTGGTAGCTTAGCGTTTTGTCTACCAAGAAATCAGAGAATCCCCCATGAATATGCAAAAACTTGTTACTGACTTGAGAGTCTCAAGGCAAGAGCCCCAATCGGAATCAATATATGCTTTAAGTTGTAAGGAATTATTATAACGTAACAATATGCCCTGACCAGCATTCCATTTTAAGTACCGAAGAAGATAAAAGGTTGGTGCATAATGTTCTGTACATGGAGAAGCTACAAACTGACTAAGCTTATGTAAGTCAAAACAAATATCGAGTCTTGATATTTGAAGATACAATAAGCACCCTATTAAACTTCGATAAGTTTTTGTTTCTTCTTCTGTTAAAACAACACGTGAATTTGCCCGTAACTTAATATTTGGTTGCATAAGTTGAGCTACCGACTTTGAAGTAAGAACTCCATAATCTTCTAAAATTTGAAGATAATATTTACGTTGGGAAACTAAGATACCTGCATTAGAGTGTAACAGTTCTAGACCAAGAAAATATTTAGCTTTCCAAGGTCTTTTAAAAGAAAAGCTGATTTTAGAAAAATTTTAACTTCATTAATAATCGAAGGAGAAGGCCCTGTTACAAGAATATCATCAACATATACTAAGATAGCTACAAAAATATCACCTTCTCCTTTCGTGAATAAGGAATAATCTACTTTCGAGTGTATAAAACCATTCCTAAAAAATACATTTGAAAATTTACAAAACCATTGTCTCGATGCTTGTTTTAAACCATAAATGGATTTATTTAGTTTACACACAAGGGAACACCTGAATTATCTTTGTGAGAACCATAATACTCTTGAGGAGGTGCCATATAAACTTCCTCAAATAAGTCACCATTGAGAAAAAACATTATTTATATCCAATTGATCTAACTGCCAATTAAAAGAAGCAGAAATGGCTAAAAGAATTTTAACAGTAATAATTTTGCTAAAGGAGAAAACGTATCCATATAATCTATACCCTCTTCTTGGTTATACCCCTTAGCAACTAGGCGTGTTTTAAATCTATCAACAGTTCCATTAGCCTTGTACTTAATGCGATAAACTCATCTTCAACCAATAACATGATAACTAAGGGATAAAGGAACTAAAGACCATGTATTAGTTCTTTCCAAAGCACTTATTTCTTCATCCATGTCCTTTTTCCATTAAGGGATTTTAGTAACTTGGTTATAATAAGTTGGTTTGTAAGTACTGGAGATATTAAGAGTAAAAAAGTTAGAACTAGTGGATAACTGGTCATATGATAAGTGAGATTGCATCGAATGAATAACAGAGGTAAAAGTATCATTTTTAAGCATGTTACAATGATATTCCTTTAACAAACTAGGAGGATGTCGATCACGAGTAGAACGTCTCAAACCTAAATCCAAAGCAGTGGGATTCTGAAGATCAGAAGGAGCTGATTGGTCTTCGATAAGAGGGTTCGACTGATCAATGTTTGATAAAGAATGTTGGTGACTTTCAAGGATGTTACTTTCATTAGCAATGACTTGGGAATGAGTATTGTTCTGTGAGTGATTGTCTAATCTAGGTGCAATTGGTACAAAGGCAGAATTAGTGTTGTTTCCATCATTGGAATCATTTTCTTCAATTTCTTTACAAGCTGAAATAGGAAGCTCCTTATTGTTATTGTTATTATCCGAAACTAGGGGAATGAAAGGCTCATGACTTGGGGTCAATGGAACAGTTGGGTGAGGGAGAACCAAATATCGAAAGATGTCAATGGAAACTTCATCCTTTTCTAAGGTTTTATTATCTAAAAAAAGGAAAAACATCTTCATGAAATTGAACATCCCTAGAAAAAAAATTTTGTTTCTTACTTAAATCATAAACTTCATACCCCTTCACCCCAGCTGGATACCCTAAGAAACACACTGAGTAGCACGAGGAGCAAATTTAGATCTATTAAAATGCAATGTTGAGACGTAACATAAACAACCAAAGACCTGTAGGTCATCATAGATAGGGGAAGCTTTATGTAGGATAGAAAAAGGGGTTTTATTGTCAAAAAAAGGCATCGGAATACTATTTATTAAATGAGTTGCAGTTAAAACACATTCGCCCAAAAAACGAATAGGAATTTTAGATTGAAAAAATAAAGCCCGAGCTACATTAAGAAGGTGTTGGTGTTTTCGTTCAACAACTCAATTTTGTTGTGGACGTTCAACACAAGAAAATTGATGTACAATATCGGTAGATGCAAGAAAATCATTAAAGCGTAGTTCATGAGCATTATCAGATCGAAAAATTTTAATGGTTTTGTTAAATTGTGTTTGGACTAGTTTAAAAAATCTAGGAACAATTTTCAACACATCTGACTTTGCTTTCATCATGTACACCCAAGTATATCAAGAACAATCATCAACGATGGTACAGAAAAAGCGATAACCATTATATGTTGGGACCTTAAAGGGTCTCCACACATCACAATGAATCAAGTCAAAAACTTCTGGAGCCATATTATTATTAAAAGGAAAAGTCATTTTTTTTTGTTTTGCCAATGGACAGATAGTACAATGAGAATTATTAGATCCTTTGCACCCCAACATATCTTTCATTAGTTCTAACCGTGTTGATGACAAGCGACTTAATCTATTGTGCCATGTAGAAAATGAAACATTACCAACAGAAAAGATATTGCTAACAAATAACACATATAGTCCATTATGGTTGTTAGCCTTGCCAATCATCCTCATATCTTGTTTGTCCTGAATAGCACAATAATCTTTTGTGAAATTTAAAACATAAGAATCATTTTGAAGTAAGCAACTTACCGATATTAGGTTAAAAGTGAAGCTAGGAACATAAAAAACATCTTTTAGAATCAATTCATCACTTATACTGACATCACCTATATATTGTACTAAAACTTTAAAGGAGGTTGGTAAGATAATAGAAATATCGCTTATGCGTTTCCAATTGGTGAACATACTATGAACATGATAAACATGGCGGGAAGCACCTGAATCAATAACCCACGTGGAAAAATTATCTTTAGTGATCAAAGATGCAGAAAAATACCTGGAGTATGAGAAATTGCTCATATAACTACTATTTTTTCTAATTGAATTTGTGAATTTAGAAGATTCATTAACTGAGTGCATTGATCGGCATTCAAGCTATTCAGAAAACCACTAGAATCGCTTTGTACGATAACATTTGCTACATTTGTGTTTGAATTATCTGAAGAGGAGGTTATGATCTGAGACCGAGGACGATATCCAGGGAGATATCCATGGATTTTGTAGCATTTTTCAATGGTATGCCCCAATCGATTACAATTCGTACAATAAGGACAATCTTTCTTACGAGAATTATAGGTAGTACCTTTCTTGGGATGTTCAGGCGCAAGTAAAGCTATTGGTTCGATCGAAGATGAAATATTCTGACCAGCAATTCATTGATGTTCCTCTTGAACAATGAAAGTGTATGCTTTGTTAATCGGTGGAAGAGGTTCAATTAACAGAATTTGCGTGCGAATAGTTGAGTAGGAATCATTTAGTCCCATTAGAAATACCATTGTAAATTTTGATTGCAGATGTTGTGTTATCGATTTGAGACCCCCACAAGTGCATTCTTCAACCGACCTAAAATCACTCATATTCTACCACACGGTCTTCATCTTCATGAAGTTAGTTTCGACTGATAAGGTTCCCTGCACTGTGGTAATGAGTTCTTTCCTTAGCTGATAGATTCTTGCACCATTGCTGGCGTTGAACATTTCAACAAGATCTTTCCATACTTCTTTAACTGATCTAGAGTAAACTATGCTGGCTGCTATCTCTCTGGAAACGAAATTCAACAGCCAAGAGCAAATGGTGTCGTTATTACACTTCCAGGCAGCCACAAGTCTTTCGTCGTTAGGTTTCTAGATTTTTTCGGTTACAAACCCGTCTTTATTTTTCCTGGAAAGAGCTATGAGAACCGCCTTCTTCCAAGATGCGTAGTTATCAGCTCCAAGAAGTGGATGATTCACCAAAATCATGGTAGCACCGAGAGAAGGATTCATAGCATAGGGATTGAAATTCACCTCTAAACTGCGTGAACGTCGCTTGTAGAGCTCTCCACGTTTTCCGGTGACGAAGGAGTGACATTCGCCATGGAAGAAGAATCAGAGACGCCTGCGAGAAAAAGGTTTTGCAAGGGTAATTTTTCATAAGCTTTTCATTTAATGCTCTGATACCATTTCAGATTTCTTGAAAAAACAAGTCTTGAAAATTGCAGTAAAAGTACGATGAAACTATAGTCAAAGTACAACTAATAAATCTCCCTTTAAATAGAGATTTAATATAGCAAATTAGAAACTGAATTATAACTGATTAATTGCTTAAGCAATTAACCTAACCCAAACTAACTAGTTAACCGTCATTAAAAAAAAATATATTACAATATTATAATATAAAATAAAAACTATAATCAAAATAAGTGAATGAAAAGTTGATGTGTAATAATTTTGAAAAAATAGAAGTATTTTAGTGTGTTTGGAATAACTTAAAAAAATATCATAATATTATATTAAAATTCAAAATATATATATACTTTTTTTAATACAAATTAGGGTAGTTAACCCTCCACGTAAGGTTTGTGTCCCCTCCCTAACTTATACTAAAAAAAAAAAATTGATTTGATTTTTTTTTAATAAGATATAATAACATTTTTGTTAATAATGATTTTTGAATAGTACATATAGCCTTTGGTTTGAAGTTCTTCTTTCCGTTGCAATAACTAAAAATGAACCAAAATTACTTTTAATATATATCATTAGCTGATTCATGCAAACAAAATATAAAGTTTTGTTAAATACTAAAAGTGTGTGTATGTATGTATATATGTATATGTGTGTACATATATATATATATTTTTTTTTTTTGAGAATAAAATAAATAAAGTTTATCATTAGCTTAAGGGCAAGTTTGGGGTGACGTTTCGGGTCGGGAAGGGATATAACTCGGCACGGCCGAACCCGGCACGTGAACACGACTTCTTCACGGGCGGGTTACGCGCGATTTTCTCCCCCACTTACTCGCGGTTTTCCCGCGCGTTCACCTACTTCATCACTGGCGTTCAAACTTCATTACGAATGGTATTTTCACTTTCTCTCTCGTTTTCTCTCTCAATTATCTCTATCGATTCTCTCTGATTTTCGATTTTTCCTTCGATTTGTCTATGGCTTTTGGTATTCACGAATCTCTCCTTATCTCTTTGGTTTTCCCTTTTGTATTCTCTACCGTTTTCTTACTGTTTCAGCTCTTCACGATCTCTGTGTGGAAACCCTAAGTTTTTTAAACGTTTCTTCGTTCGTCTTGGTTCTTCATTTTCATTGGAAGATTTATGGTTGTGAACTTATTTTATTTTTAGGTTTACTGTTGTCGATTTCTCTCTATTTTCGCTCGATTTTGGAGTTGCATGTTTAGATCTTAAGGTTTCCTAAGGTTTGTGAGTGAGGGTTTGGGGTTTTTTTTTTCTTACATCTGTTTAAGACTCCGATTTCTTCGTGGTTCATCTCTTTTTCGGAATTGCATGTCCAGATCTTATGGGTTTTATAAAGATGGTGAGTTCGGGTTTGTGAATTTTTTTTCTTACATATGTTTTACTCTTCGATTTCATGCTGGTTCATCTCTATTCTTGAATTGCATGTCCGGATCTGTGGAATTTCGAAGGATGGTGAGTTCGGTTTTGTGTATTTTTTTTGTTACATATGGTTTAGGCTTCCATTTGTTGCTGGTTCATCTGTATTTTTTTAACTGCATGTCCGGATCTGTTTTCGATGGATGGTGAGTTCAGTTTTCTGCATTTTTTTTTGTACATATGTTTTACTCTTCGATTTGTTTCTGGTTCATCTGTGTTTTTTTAACTTCATGTCCGGATCAGTTGCTTTTCGATTGCTGGTGAGTTCGATTTGTGGATTTTTTTTCTTACATATGCTTTAGTATTCAATTTCTTCCTGGTTCATCTATATTTTATGTTCCGATAACTTTCTGGTTCATCTCTGTTTTATAACTAATTTGTTTCCCCCACTTATAGGTTATACTGGCTAGCGTATACCGTTACCTATAACCATTCAGTTAACGAATACGACAGACTTACGGTACATCTCTCATTTATATTCTTTACAACCCTGACTTTGTTGATTATGTTTATCATTCGTGTGTGATTTGTTTGTAATTTCCATGTGCTTAGATTTTACCGATGAAGGGAATACGTAGTTCCATTGAGGCTATACCTCAATGGAATTAATGTTTAAACCATTGCCTACAACAGAAGGTCACTCTTTCTCTTCTCTTATGGCCAATGATGTTATATTTATCATGTTCTGATTGAATTAAGACCAGCATGCTTGTATCTTCTTCTGTATTCTGTGATCGTTGATGATGTTGATTGTTTGCTTTTAATAAAACCAGCCAATGATGCATTGTGTTTTCCTATTTCGATGTTCATGGCCTGTGATGCTTTACTGATACTAATGTTGATAGTAGATTGTTGAACTTTTGTGCTAGAATCATATGTTTGCCAATCAACATATTGTTGCATCCTGGTGTACATTTGAATTTGGCCATGTTCAGTTTCTATGAAATTCACTAATTTTGTTGGTTTTCCACTATTGAGGCTGGTTAAACAATCCTGAGGCTAGTTGGTTTTTTAAGTTCTAGTTATGCTAGTTTTAGTTTGAAATGAAGTATATTTTGACCTGAGGCCATTAATGTTCACATCTACCATATCCTAAAAATTGTACTTCTTACTTTCCTAAAGTTTGATTTGATTTGATTTGTAACTACTAATTTAATTTGGAACATTTATTCCATGGATTGATGAGACTTTTATCCAACAAATTTATTATGTTTGTTGGACTTCCTTTAATGCATATTGTGTTATAAAAATGAAAGGTTGGTTGGGTTTCAAATCCAAGGTTTCATTCATAACATTTGTTTGGTAAGTACTTCCTTCTCTCATTTTCTTTTTCATTCTTCATTACTAATTTCAATTCTTCATATCTTTTACTAACATAATTTCTATTGTAGGTACTATTTTGAGATCTCGAGTAGCCTCAAAGGGGTTCAACCGTCTCGTAAGAAGTTCGTCCTCGGAGTTGAAGGTTGGTTTTAACTTATATGTACTTCTTTCCAATGTATCTTAAATATGGTTCTGCTTACTTTCGTATACTATGTAACCGATAATACTTGTATGAACTTTTTAACGAACTTTGTAAGCCATTCATCTTCTGTTATCATTGAATTGTTTATGGTATTTTGAATGAAAATGGTATTGATTTTTTGCATTAAAGTTAACATTTGAACATTACTTTTCATCTGTTATTTTCATAAAATTGACGGTTTTAGTTTGTAATGTATATAACTTAATTATATTTTACAGATTTGTAGCTTAAGTAATGAAGTTCGTTATTTCAGAACTTAGTTAACATATTCGTACTTTCGAACTAATTATACGTATGAAGTTTCTTATGTTTGTTTGAATTGTGTCATTTAGACAATATTTGAATTTTAGTAAGTTATATAGTATACTTTCGAATAATATTCACGAAATTTGAATCGAATTGCATTTTAAAGTGAACTTGCATAATTTTATTACTTTTAAAATTTGCATAACTTAAACAGATTTGGACTAAATTATAAATTGTATATCTTAAAAACAAACTTTTAAAATTTCATGACTAGGATAAAATTATAAGTTGAGTACCTATACTCGAATATGATGTTCAAAAAATTAGAAGTTGTCTATCACTTACTTAAAGTTATTTACATTTCATCACTTACTTCAAATTTGAATCCAATATGTAAACGTATTTTGCATAAAAAGGAAAGTTGCATAAATTAGATAAATGTTTTAGTTCGACACCTTACTTCAAATTTTATAACTTATATAGAGGTTGAAGTTTCATAAGATTATTAATATTCGAATAGTACTCTCAAAAGTTGCATAAGTTAGTTCATATTTGAAAACTATTTACAAACAAAATATTTAAAACCATAGATAAAATTATTTAATTCATAGCTTTAATAATTTAGATAAACTTTAATAATCATAGATAAAATTCGAATTTTCATAGATTAATATGGTTACTTTAATAACTTAGATAAACTCTGAACATTCGCAACTTATAAAGTTTGCTATCATAACTTAAAAACATTTTCAATTTGCATTATACCAAAAAATTATTTTCAATAACTTGCTACAATTTCAATTTTCATAACGTAATAACTTAACTTTCAAAACTTAGATTAAACAAGATGTTTCCTTACTTCAAAAGTTTTATTTCAAAACATAGAAATATTTTAAGAAGTTGTATAACGTTTGAAAGTTTAATTTCAATACTTAAACGTATTTTAAAGTTTATAACTTAAAAAGGGATAATGAATTGCTTAAGTAGAATTTCATGTTTCTTAAATATTATAGTTAATTGTTTACTTTCCGAACTTCGAGAATATGTGATTTCATAATTCACTTATTAGTGGTTAAAAGTAACTAATAATGGGACTTTCCGAACATAGTTTACTAGTTCAAAGATGAGCTGCGATAGTCAGATTTTTGTAGTAACCATCATATGTGGTATTACTTTATATAGGCGCTTTCACACGAAATTAGTGACATGTCTTCAAACGAAGAAGAAACCGAAACCGTAGGGGCTCTTCAAACTTTAAACGTAATCAAAGACAGTAGCGAACAATTCATCGCAATCGTTCCATTGATGAACGAGTATGGTGACAATGACGACGAGAAGGAGGAATCTGAACCAGCCATATGGAGACACACGATGAGAAGTATGAATTGCTTTCATCAAATAACAAAGACTGACAGATCTTGTCGGGAACTGACTAGACTGGACATATCAACATTTAACAAACTATGTGCACTACTATCTACAAGGGGCGGCCTAAGGCCAACTAAGTGCGTTGGTTTACATGAGATGGTTGCAATGTTTTTATACATGTGTGCGCACGATGTAAAAAATCGAATCGTTCGAACACAATGGGGGCGGCCGGGGGAAGCAGTTTCATGACATTTCCACGAGGTGCTAGTTGTAGTTTTACAGTGTCATGGGGAGCTTTTAAAAAAACCATAACCCATAACGAGCGAGTCGAACAACTATCGATGGAAATGGTTCGAGGTAATTGACGGTTTTAGGTAATCAATAATTTAAACATAGAGACATAATCTAACTGCTATACTTTTGTAGAATTGTCTCGGTGTATTAGATAGCACATACATCGAAGTTCGGGTGCCGACGGTTGACCAACCTCAGTACCGAACGAGGAAATGTCCTCTCGCGACAAATGTACTTGGAGTTTGTGCCTCCAATGCGAATTCATTTTCATTTTCGCGAGGTTCAAGGGCTCAGCCGCTGATTCTCGTGTACTTAGGGATTCTCTAACACAACCGGGCGGCTTGAAACTGCCACGCGGTAATATTGAATGATAACATTAAGAACTATAACACATATGAATATTTAACTAAAGCTTTCTAAATATTCCTGTATCCGTCGGCAGGGTGTTACTACCTATGTGATGCGGGTTATGCTAATGCGAAAGGATTTCTAACACCCTATAGAGGAGAAAGATACCATCTAGCTGATTGGCGGGGCGCAGCTAATGCTCCGACGACTGCGAAAGAATTATATAATAGGCGACATTCTTTTGCTCGGAATATAATTAAGAGAGCGTTCGGTAGGCTGAAGGGAACATGGGCAATACTACAAAAAAAGGGAAACTACGACGTTGAAACGAAAAGTCACATCATCATGGCTACCAGCTACATTAATAACCTCATCCTAAGAGAGATGGGAGAAGCTTCGCTCGATGAATTCGATGATCAAGATACAGTTTCAACTGCATCATAAGGAGAATATATTGAGCTGGATAATATAGACTTAATAGAAGTGTCCGATGAATGGAGTCAATTTCGAGAAATGCTCGCAGAGCAAATGTTTTCCGCTTGGTGAATTTTCCCTAAAATAGTTTATTTCATATTTTGAAACGAAATGCGTATGACACCAAAAATTTTGTATATCCGTATTTCATCCTAAAATCTAGTATTACTGTGTTATATGTATAAGGTTTATGTTTCACTCTTACAAACTATATTATTACTGTGTGTCACTTGCAGTGAAATGTCAGGGCCTACTATAACATTTAATAGACACCAGTGGACGCCCGTTCAGGATGCCCATTTAATTGATGGCTTTCTAGCCTTAGAGGGAAAACACCTCACAGCCCCAGGAGGCACATTTAAACCAGGGTACCTAAACACATTGCTAAAGTACATGCAAACGAAGTTACCAAATTCACGAATCAACAGTAATAGTATCGAGAGTAAAGTGCGCACATTCAAGAAACAATACCACGACATTAAGGAGATGTTTGGGCCCGCTGGGAGTGGATTTGGATGGAACGACGAACGAAAGTGTGTGGAAATGGACAAGGACACATTCGATGAATAGGTGAAGGTACTTTACTTATTACCATTTACTATATTCATAGTGTAATCAAACTATGCATATCACTATTCATTAATAATGTGTAATTTCCTCTTACAGACACATCCCAATGGGAAGGGTCTTTGGAACAAACCTTTTCCACACCTTGATGCACTCGCCCACATTTTCAGAGAAAATCGAGGCACTGGAAAATCGCACACAAATCCTACGGCTGCAGTAGCAAAAACAGCTGCGTCGAGGGAGGCTAGTCGACAGGCGGTGCCAGAAGATTTCCTCGACCTAAACCTGCCGGAATATTATGTCCCGGAGACTCAGACGTTCTGTACACCCGGCGAGGGTCCAAGTGTGAATGTGGATAACCCAGAATTTTCGAATAATGTTGAAATGGGCACAGCAAGTCAAGGCGTGAGTTAATCAAGGACTAGTGGGGCTAAAAGGAAGAGGGCAGGAAAGAATGTTGAGATACTCAATGTTCTGAAGATGCACACCCAAATGACAAAAGAGAAGTTGGACAAGGCCATTAACTGGCAAATGCAAAGGCAGGAGTTAATAAACAAAAACAGAGAAGCGGCTGTTAAGAAAATCGATTCTCTGACTTACTTTACTGAGGAAGAACAAGCCGCTCTTGTGCATTTGGTGGCATGTGATGGAGACAAAGTAGCCACTTTCCTTCAGCTAGACGACCGCATGACTCGTAATTATTGTACGTACATGCTTAGGAGACATTCTTGAAATAATGTCGTAATTGTAAGCACATTTCATGATCATTACTTTCAATATCAAAACCATCTTGTACTACTCTTCAATGAATATTAATTAAGTATAGTCATTGAGTATCACATAATTTGCATACATCCATTCCAATTTCATGATATTATAATAATTTAAAACTTATAATTAATTGAATTTACAAATATATTTTTATATTATAATAATTTGAATATTATAATTAATTTCATATTTTAATCTTAAATTAATTCTATTTATCTTAAATTTTTTTTTTTTTTTTTTTTTTACACTTCTCCTCCCAACCCTGCACCCAAACGCAGTTTTAATTACACTTCCCATCCCAACCCTACACCCCAAACACAGTTTTAATTACACTCTTCATCTCAACCC
Organism: Cyclanthera cordifolia; assembly: GCA_037832605.1. Lineage (NCBI taxonomy): Eukaryota > Viridiplantae > Streptophyta > Magnoliopsida > Cucurbitales > Cucurbitaceae > Cyclanthera > Cyclanthera cordifolia. Next base: position 13,388,885 of record JBBMEG010000024.1, read on the forward strand.
CTGCACCTAAACACAGTTTTAATTACACTTCTCATCCCAACCCTACACCCCAAACACAGTTTTAATTACACTCATCATCCCAACCCTGCACCTAAACACAGTTTTAATTTCACTTCTCATCCCAACCTTGTTTTAATTTCACTTCTCATCTCAACTCATCATTCCCATCCCAACCCGCCCTAATCAAACGTACCCTAAGTGTATTAAAAAATGAGCATATAAGAATATGAATTGATGCTAAGACTTGGGGTTTTGATTACATTTGACAAATAAGCTAAAATATTAAGGGAATATTACCATTTACATATTATATATATATATATATATATATATATATATATAATTTTGAAAAGAAATCACTGACATCATTTG
>JBBMEG010000024.1:13410391-13431836 GCA_037832605.1 Cyclanthera cordifolia
CAATTAAACCCCCGAATTTCCCGAATTAAAATAATAACTTAATTCTTTATTAAATTCCAAAAATTAGGGTTGTTACATTATCTTTTTCATTCTAATTTTCATTCTTTCATAATTATTTTTATTTTCTTCTCCCAAACACACCCTAATAAAGTATCCAACTATTACTAAATCAATCTTCAAGCAAGTAGTTAACTATCATCAACTCCGCTATTTTCTACAAAAAAAAAAAAAAAAACAAACACACCTAGTATGATTATTATTTTTAATTATTTGTGTATATATATATATAAGTTGATTTTGATGTTTTTTTACCTATTCAATCCTTTATTGTAAACCGTTTGACCATTAATTATTAATTTAATCTCACTTTTCTTTTTTTATTCATTCAAATATTTCCATCCCGTACAGTTGAACACTTGAAAGAAAAGGTAATCTTCAATCTCAATTAACTCCTCACATTAACTTATTAATTAGTATACTTTTTTTCAGCTAACAACAATTGAGTGGAAAGAGTTTAGAATTTATGATTTTTTTCAAATTTAATGATTTATCTAATTGTTCATTTAATACTTGACGTATTTATACTCTTACTACCATAAAAACACGTTAGTTGTGTTTGATGCAATAATTAAGATTAAGTTAAGTTGACGTTTAAGTTTAACTTAAAATTAATTTATGTGTTGTGCATTTACCTATTTAAATTAGTTTAAGTTAAAGTTGACTATGTTTACACAAATTAAGTTAAGTATTTCTTTTTTAGATTAATTAAATTGAGTGCTTAAGTTTAGTCTCCTCGAAAAGTTGGATAGTGCGACATAAAAGATACTCAATTTTAAGTCCTCAAGAGAGTGGCGCAGTTGGTTGAAGACTTGGGCTTGAGAGGTGTATTCCCTCTCGATTCTAGGTTCGAGACCTATATTTTAACGTTTTATTATTGATTGTGAATCCTATTTATAATCTTAGACAAGTTTTTTATTTGAGATTACAACAATTTGGAGTAGAAATATTCAACCTCGTAACCACATGATTCTTCCGCATTTACTAATGTCGGTTGAGCTACCACTCTTTTGGCACCACTCGTCATCATTTAAACTTGTTAATTTGTTTTTCAAATAATTTTAAAAAGATCGAGATTAAATGATATTTTATACCTTACCTGATCTTTTAGTTACTCTTAGACATATATATACCTGTAAATATTCACGTCCAAACAATAAAACCACTGCGTGATGAATGAAAACTTTGTTGGAAGTAATTTTTCAAAATATTATATGTATATATATATATATATATATATACACAAGAGAGCGTTCTCAAATAAATTGAGAGCTTTAATTACAAAATTGATGAATTTTCTTTCATTTTCATTTTTTATTATTCTAAAACAAATCAATTTATAATAAATAAAAAATGAAAAGGAAAGAAAAGTGAAATCATCCATAAGAAAAACGTAGATTAATAAATAAAATAGCTCCGTTCCATTTGTGTTTCTTCTCTGAAGAGAATTGGTTACTGCTAATGTTTCTGAATCGAAACTCGCCATTGTTAACACTTCCACCAACTCTCTCGATCAATTTCTCGTCTGTTCTTGCTTCTTTTCCAATCCTAATTCCATCCATTTCGTCGATTTCACTGACAGACTTCACCCTGATCCGTCCTTGATGCTGTTGCGAGTGAATCATTGACCAATTGCATTGCGTAACATTGTCGTCGTTCTTCACCAAAGGAAGAGCTGGATCCGAATCCCGATCCACCGCAGTCGTTGAAGGCTCCTGCTGCCTCCAATTCCACCGGAAACGCTCAGATCCGTTACCGATCTCCCTCTTCCGCCGACCTTTTTGAACTCCAATCCGGATCTGAGCAACATAGTCTACTCCAGTTGGAATTCGACAAGATGCATAGGCGTTCTTCCGCTAAGCAAATGTCGGAATCCTTGTCCAACAAGATCTATAGATTCAGAGGGTTGTTCTTGCTCACCTCTCTTTCCATTTTCCTAATCGCTTTGGTTCTATATCTCATGCCCGCCCGTGAGGATTACACCTTCAACCACCGCAAAGTTTCCTCTGATCACAGGTCTTCTTCTTCATCTTCTACGACCACTTTTGCTGCTATTTTTGATGCTGGTAGCTCTGGGAGTCGTGTTCATGTCTTTTGCTTCGATCATAATCTCGATCTCCTTCCTGTTGGCAAGGATATTGAACTTTTTGAACAAGTACTAATTTCTATCTCTTCGTGTATCTACTTTTTTTCACTGTTTATTCTGTGTGTTTTCACCTCTTTCTATATGGGTTGTGTTTGTTTTTTTAAAGTTCAAATTCGCATCAACTGTTGGATTTGATTTAAGTGTATTCTGTTTCTTTACTGGCTCTGGTTTTGTTTGATTTTGTTTGATTCTTTAGCTTAAACCAGGACTGAGTGCATATGCTGACAACCCCAAGGATGCTGCAGCTTCTTTAGTTCCCCTTTTGGCAAAGGCAGAAAGTGTGGTTCCTAAAGGGCTAAGGCAAATGACCCCTGTTAGAGTTGGGGTTTGTTGATCTTCCTTGAACTTCTCCAGCTTTGTTCTTTATAGGAAGCTATGTCGGTTCTTGAAATTGGGGTTTCATATTAATGTAGGCAACTGCAGGGTTGAGGGCTCTGAAGGGTGATGCATCTGATAAAATTTTACAGGCGGTAATGATTCGTGCTTGTTCTTTGGAAGCAATTTTTATGTTTTTACTATCTTGTGCTGACAGATGCAAGCTTTTGTTTTCTTTAAGGTTAGGGATCTCCTGAGAGACAAAAGTGACCTCAGACTGGAGGAAGATGCTGTGTCTGTCATTGATGGAACTCAAGAAGGTTCTTACCTTTGGGTATGTCTATTATCATGGCTTTTATGCACTCTGTACTTTGTAATTTGTATTGTAGTCTGGCCCTCAGCTGCAACTATTTTTTAGTTTTGATTCCTAATCCTGAATGCATGTTACTTGTAGCAGGCCGTTAATATGATGTGCTGCTCTTTCTACTTTCTCTCTCTTTGTTGATATAATTAAATTTACCTCAACTCATATGCTTAAGCTTTTGAGTTGATTGGTGGTTTAAATTTTATTCAACATTGGTACGAGAGCATGATGTCTTAAATTCGAATGTTTGCATATCGTTTTCCTCTACAATTAAAATTTAATTCTACTTGTAGGGCATTTCTAAAATTTTTTAGTCCACAAGTGATGGGAAGTATTAATTGATATTATTAAATTTACTCCAATCCATAAGCTTAAAGTTTTGGGTGATCAGTTATTTAACATAATTCCGCACTCTCTTTCTCCCTCTAGGTAAGAATATGATGCAGTCAGGATAAAATATCATGTTTTCCATTGACACAAATTGCTTCCCACTTCAGCCATAGAAAACACCTTTTTTCTTTTTACTCTGGTTTTAAGTTTGATCATCTGTCGATGAACCTACAAATATTCAAAGCTTAGGACATGCTTTTCAGCTAAAAAATGGATGTGCTATCTCTGTCCACAAGGCCTAACTTTTCTAAGTTAAGTTGGGGTGGATCCAGAAAACTTAGTTTAGGAGCCCAAATTTAAATTATATTGGAAGGTCAACTTCTATATAAAAAAATCACAAAATACAAGATTTGGGGGCACCTATGCTATAAATGGTATTAAAATATGGTGGGACCTCCTTCATATGTAAAATATAGCTAAATGACTAAATCAAAGATCTTTGGGGGCCATGCCCCTCTCTAGCCCTCTCTCCCTCTGCCCTTGAAGGTAAGGATGGCGTTGGCATGTACAAAGTGTTCGCTTATAGCGTACGGTGCTGGAATCAGTTTGACTGGGTTGGCTTAACAGAATAGGATGGTAGAAGTGGAACTAATAGGAGTGCTTTAGGAAAGAATCAGGAAATGTTATTTGAGTATTAAGGGTTTGATAAATGATAGTAATTAGCTACGGAGTTTGTTATAAATAGAGTGGGTTAGAGATAAATGTAGAGATTTGTTTAGATTGTTTAGGCTTGAGTGAGCGTTTTCAAGAGATGGAAGGTTCCGTCCTCACGTATTTAGGTTATCTTGTTGTTCTCATCTTTCATGTTTCAGTACTCTTTTAGTTATGTTTGGTTCTATGAGTAACTCAACAAAAATTGTTTCTTAAATGGAATATCAGCATTGATCACAATTTGAGACAATAATATTTTCAAATGGAAATTGTTAATGCATGATGTATGGGCTTCTTATAAATTGAGTTATTCTTGAGATCTTGCATTGTGTTCTCATCTATTAACATGTTACAAGCTTGGCTATCATTTCCCAGGTGACAATAAACTATCTGCTTGGGAACTTGGGTAAGAAATATTCGGACACAGTCGGAGTTGTAGATCTTGGGGGCGGATCTGTTCAAATGGCATATGCTATATCAGAAAAGGATGCTGCTCGATTATCACATGCTGAGGGTGCATACATAAAAAAGATGTATCTGAAAGGAGTTACTTATTATCTCTATGTTCACAGGTATGGGATTCTGCTACTTCACACGCCTTTATTCAATTCATGAGAACTATGGTTCTCGTTGAATAAGGCTTGTATTTTTCCTACCTCTGGATTTTTAAGTTCTTTTTTTTTATTAATTCTCCTTTGTATTCTATTATGGATTTCCAATTGCTGATGCTTGGATTTTGTGTGATTGTTATTAAGACTTATTTTCTATGGTTGTTGGTTATTTGAATTACAGTTATTTGCATTATGGATTACTAGCTGCTAGAGCCGAGGTTTTGAGTGTCACTGAAGATTCTAGCAATGAATGCGTCCTGTCTGGCTACGAAGGTTTGTTCTTTCTTCCAGATTATTAATGTTTTTGCAATTGTCATTTCCCTCTCCTCATTTCTTTTATGTTATCTCTTAAACACCTATAACTATAAGACTCGGCATTCATCATAATCAAACTCCGAAAATATTCCCTGATTGACACCCTTCCCTCCGGTCTAACATAAGATACCCGTTTAAGGGTATTTTGGGAAAAGTGGCAAGTGGTATTTTAGGAATTAAGGGAAAATTTCTGTCATAAATAGTAGTGGTAGGGTTTGTAGAAGTTAAATTTTATTTTGTGTAATCTTTCCATGGTGGATTGATTGGGATAGTTCTAGACCTCTCTAATGACTATGAATTTGTAATTTTGTCCTTGAGAGATTGCAATATAGTTCATTTTTTACTATTTTCATATATTTTCTTACTGTTTTGGTTCATTAATGGAATTGGATACCTTACAACTAACTGATTGTATGTGGTCCCTCTCCTTTTCACTTCACTCAAAATGCCGAGCTTTTTCTCCTAGACACTCTCATACCAAATCACTTTCTATTTCGGGGTCGATACGATTCTGAACTCTAATTCTACAACCTCTTCCTACATGAACGCTCTCTCTCTTGAGAAATTTTCCCTTGTTCCAATGTGGCTTTTGTAGGATATTATTTTCGTGTCTGAATATTTTGTACAAATTTAGTATCTTTCTGGAAATCAAATGGAGCTTAGAACTGAAGTATTCTCAACTCATTGCTCGCTTTATATCTAGGAGTATACCACTACAGTGGAAAGGACTACAAAGCATCAGCCTCTTCATCAGGCTCCAGCTTAAATGGGTGCAGGAGGACAGTTTTGAAGGCTCTCAAGGTTAATGAATCAACTTGTACTCACATGAAGTGCACTTTCGGTGGAGTTTGGAACGGCGGAGGAGGCGATGGGCAGAGGAATCTCTTTGTTGCTTCGTTTTTCTTCGACAGGGCTGCTGAGGTAACATTAGAACACCTATGGTATTTTACTTAAAGTTTACTGTTTGGATATTGTTTTGCTTGTTTTTGCACGAACCACTGATCAACTAGGTGTTGTAGGCTGGTTTTGCCGACTCCAACAAGCCAGTTGCTAAAGTTCGTCCTTTAGACTTCATTGAAGCAGCAAAGCAGGCATGCCAAATCAAACTCGACAATGCTGGTACATTTCCCAAGGTCGAGAAGGATAACCTGCCATACTTGTGTATGGATCTCGTGTACCAACACACACTACTCGTAGACGGATTCGGTTAGTTGAATTCGCATTCACATTCATGTTAATACTTCAAACCATATAAACGGTCAATATAACTAACTAGCGTGTGTAATTGTTTCTTTGCTTTGGTTTGGTGTAGGCCTGGATCCTTGGCAAGAGATCACATTGGTAAAGAAGGTTAAATATCAGAACTCCTTGGTTGAAGCAGCATGGCCTCTAGGCAGTGCCATCGAAGCTGTTTCGTCGTTAGCCTAAATACGCTGTTCAGTGTAACCATCCATTGCAAACTAGAGTGAGCTCTTTTTGTTCGTTAGTGAGGCGTCGGTTTATCAGTCGGAGGTAAAGGGAAAGCTTTTTAGGTTGAGTTGGGTTCAGAATTTGAATTTTGTTTGAGTAGGGAATAATTGGAGTACAAAATGAGATGGAATCACAATTTTTTGTGTAATAATTCACGAGCTATTCTTTTAGTTATAACACACACGATGGTTGTAACAGAACAACGTTTTGTCAACCGGGGGGTTAGGTCCTAGATTTCAAACCTAAGTTTGAATTTATTCATAAAATACTGATTGAAATGACTATATATTTTGTCTTCAAAAAAATTTAGTTTCAGGATTCTCAAACTCGTAACTTTTTGGTCATCAAGAGATGTTTGATTGCAGGATAAAGCTTTTGTCTGGTAAAGATTTTGCATGGTGATATAGAATTCGCGAAATCAACATTCGTTGCGTAGATTTATCGAAGGGTATAGTGGAAGTTAGTGTTTGGTGGACAGGAATACTAAATGGTATACTAAAAATTAGTCTTTGGTTGGGTAAACATAAGAAAGAATAAAATGTGAAAATATTTCTAAAGTTTAATCTATTTACTAAAAAACAATTAAATTTATTTTTTAATGATAAACTTAACCTGATTTCAATTATTATTGGTTCAATAATACTAGTAATTTAATATAAAAATGATAAAATACAAAAAACATGTTTTAAAAGGAGATTTTACATGCATACCAAAAGAAATCTAAAGAAAATTGGTAAATAATATTAAAAAAAAAACAATTATGTATTTAGAAGAAAAACGGTAAATTCAACCATCTAAAAACTTGAAATTAGTTGAATCAGTTCAGTTGATATCTTTGAATCAAATATAAAAAGTGAAGCGTTTTAATTAAAATACAATGTCCAAAAAGTTGGTGTGAGAGTAAACATTCATTCCAAAACTCATATAATTTTTCTTTCTATAATAGAAACTCATAGAGAATAAGTTCATAAAACTTTTCTAATTGATAATAGCAAGAAAGCCTATCATAAATACCAATCACCTAACTTATATATTCAAATGAAATTTGCAATTAACAATGTTTTTTTTTTAATATATTCATGACAAATATATTTAATTTTTAAAATAATAATTACAAATTAGATTTATGGTTTAAAATATCTATAATAATAAGAAATCAATTTAAGTTTTAATATGAATAATTTTTATTTATATTTTTTACCAATTAACAGAAAATGGCTGAAAGAAATTGGGAGGAAATTCAAAAAGGGTATATAATTTTTCACTCATTAGGTGTGAGCTTAAATGGACAAAAAGATTTTAAAAATGGTATAAGAAAAGAGAAATACTTGCCTACGTTAATGTGTACGCAAACTCTACACATGCATATGTGATTCGTGACACATTTTTTGTTAGTACTTTAAATAAAAAGTCAACCGGTAGAAAAAGAACAAAAATGTGTGCCACCTATGCAATGAGCATGGTTTGCCTACACATTCATGTATAGACAAGTATTTTTCATATAAAAACAAAAAATTTTTTAAAGAGAATGGATTGAGCTGCATACGAATAGAGCGTGAAGAAAATTGGGTGAGTACAAAAAAAAAACGGTGACATGGATATCAAGAATAACATGCGGGTCAACTCATACCCACGACCGAAACATTCGTATGGGCAGATGGGTTGCAATACCCATAGAAATATTACAATACCCATAGAAATAATTGTAATACTTATATTCGAATATATTAATTGTGTATTATGTTACTCATAACGTCTCACTTCTTAATAGTACATTTGTATTATATGTTATATTTTTGTGTTACTTATGATATTGTTATTGCATTACATTAGTTTACATAGTCGTTTGTATTATAATACTCAATATATATTATACTATACCAAAACCAATGTTATAGTCAATACTTTTTGTATCATCATTAATACGCTAGTGATAGTCATATCACAATAACTATTATTTAAAATGAAAAATTTCCAATCAATACTCTATATGTCATAAACGCTGACATTCTAAAAATACTAATACTTGATGATTATATCATAATAATGCATGGATCCATAAGTACATTATTGATACAAAATATATTGCTTTTTATACGTTATAATACATTGTAAAATACAAGATTAATACAAACACATGTTTGACGGTGTATACCAATAAAAGTGAAATTTTTATAGTGTGTCTTTGTGAATAAATACTTATGTAATAATGTATTAAGATAACACATAAATAATACACAATTTAATAACATTTTGTAATTTATATCATCTTCAACTTAGGTTTTCTTTTCTTTTTAAATACAATTGGCCGCCTATTTTACTGCAATTTGAACTTTCAAACGCATTTGTTGGTGTTCGAGCTACAGAAGAAATCATCATTCGTTGGCGTCGGAGAGAAACAAGATCGTGATCTCTGGTGATAGAGCTTCCAGACGGTAGCGATGGTGAAGGTCGACTTCGATGGTGGCTACGGTGAAGGCCGATTTCGACTACGATGATGGTGAAGGTCGAGTTGGACGACAACGATGGTGTAGGTGGAGTAGGAGCTTCACGCTGACGACAATGGTGATGGAGCATACCGACAACGACGACGATTTCTTTCTGGCAATGGTGATGTAGCTTCCTAGAGGTGTATATTATTATTATTTTTTATTATTTTTCTTATTTTTAATGAAGGGCATAAAAGTCTTATCATAATATACGTTTTTCCTATTTTTTAAATACTTGGATATTATTATATTATTTTAAAACTTGGATTCCTCCGAAAAAAGATTACTAATTTTGCATAGTCGTGCAAACCTTCCTTATTTTAATTTCTAAAAGCTAATTTAACTCTTTCACAGAGGAAAAAAAAAACTAGAAGTTAATTTAACTTTTCATTAATATCACATCATTCATAAAGTTTGAAAAGTGTTGCAATTAACACCCTTAAATTAATTTTAAGTGATTATCACTTGTGTGAAAAGATAAAGTTGTTCAAAAAATATTTAATCTTTCTTTTCTATCTAAGCGTATAACTAGAGAAATTCTTAACTTCTTGCCTCTTATACATTTATAATGAAAATTTTGTAAACTAATAGATTTTTTAAATGTGCCTATTTGTAAATTATTTGATTTTTTTAATATCATAGTAAAATAAAAGAAATAGAAAGTTAATAATTTAAATAATAAATAGTCAAGTAAATTTTACTAACCATTTAATATTCAAGAGAGTACAATTTCTAAGAATTATTAATGCTTAAAAAAATAATTAAACTAATTTGGCGTTTAAAAAAAATATCACTTAAATGAAAATACAATAAGATGAATTAAAAAAATAAAATAAAATAAAACTAAAATAAGGAAAGTATAGTTTAATGAGTATTTTAAACCAACTAGAAAAATTTACGCTCATATTTTTATTATAATTTCCATTTGTTAAAACTGTTTTGTTTTGAGTAATATTATTGTATTAATACACAATTATTTTATTTATAATAAAAATTAGTTCAAATTTTGAATTCTAAAACAATAACAAAAATAAATAAATATTGTTATACTCACATCAAAAACATAAATAATAACATAGTGTTACTCGGTAGAGTTCAATTATAAATCGAATTCGAAAAATTGATTCCATAGTGCGCCTTTGAAGATTGAAAAAATAATAGAAAGAAGGAAAAAACTAACATTAAAAAAAAAAAAAAAAACTTCATTTCATAGTAAAAGGTAATTAAAAAACTTTTGAATTCTAAAACTTATAAAAGTAATTATGAATCATAGTTATAACAAGAAAGAAAATGAATAAAAAAAAACTTTTGGATTGTAGAAAAAATCTTCAAACATTGCAATTTTTGATATTCTTTATATTTAATATTAATGGTCAATTATTATTTTCATTATTAACGTCATTCGCTTAGCAACTGCAAAACGTTTTTATTGATTTATATTTAATGATATTAATATTCATGATTCTTTGACGATCTTTGGTATTCTGAAAGCTTATGGGACAGTCTTGAATAAAAGAAGCAATTGGGTCTCATACACTTGAATCAGCTTTTCCTTTTTCTCCTTGTCATTAGGCTTGTAAGCCTGGTTTTCCAAACAAGCCACGCTCTAGTTCTCTTGATATCTACGTACTTGATGAACCCAGTCCGAGCGCCCTTCTTCTTGCGACTAGTTGACTTCCCATTCCTGAAGATCTTTTTTCGGATGAACTATCTTCTGAAAGACCGATTCTAGATCACACACACCTAGTAGCTTTTCTCTACAACTCAGTCAAGACAACGTACCTTTCCTTCTTTTACTCTTTAAAGCATATATATTCTACCCTCTTGCAGCTTCGCTCCTTTAAATGGGATATAGTATCAAACTCCAGGAATGCGTTTTAAACTCGGTAAAGCAGCAGCGCCCCTTTCTTAACCTCTCCCGGAACCTATGGGTCGAGATATTTAAACCTGTATAATAATTTTAAAATAATTTCTTACGATTATTTTTATTTATTTTCTCCCTTCTTTAATTTCCTATATTTTTCTCGATTCTATAATTTTTTTAATTCAAAACAATAAATGACATTTCCGTGGCTATTTGAATGAAAATATATCATTTAGAAAAAGTATTCAAAAAAAAAAAAAAAAAAAAAAAATCTTACTCTTAAGTTTTAAGGTAGTATGATGAAGTACTATTTGTTTTTTTTTTCTAAAACTTATAAACTTGACTATGAACTATAATTATGATTATTAAAGAAAAATACATATAATTCATTAAAAATCTTAAACACCGTTAACTATTAAATTATTTTCAACTATTTTGTAATGGACTATTTTGTAATAAGAACATGTATTTTATTCCAACCAACATTTTATTGTATTGATAAAACAATATAAACAAAGAAACTTTGTTTATGCAACAAATATAAATATATTAACTTTATAGTCAAATGATTCCTCAAGTTGCAAGTATGTAATATTGTTTACCAACTGGTCTATTTAACTTATTTATTTATAAATTGTGTATATTTTGTTTATGTGCTCTGCACATAATATTTACCTATGTATTATCCTAAATATCTATTTGATCTTTTTGATTATTGTTTGTTTAATCGATTATTTTACTTCCCAAGCCGGCGTTTTTTTATTTTATTTTATTTTTTATTGTGTTTAATTTTTTTCTTCTTCCTCTATTTCCTTTCCATTCAATTTTATTTTTATTATTTTTTTCTTTTTTTCACTCTTAAATATTTAACTATAATTATAAAAATAAATGGTTCAACTTATGACTATTGTTATAAATATGTATTTGATCTTTTTGATTATTGTTTAATAAAAAAAAATGTATTTAATAAAATGATAAATAAAACTTTGAAATGTTGATTTTTTAAAAAGAGAACTTGAAAATATTAATGAAATATTCAATTAAAAATATTATTTATTAATTATTTTACTTTTTATAAAAAAATAATCTATTTACTTTTTATAAAAAAATCTCATCAATCACATCTTACTTTTATTCCACCCCAATCCACCCAACAAACACTATTTTCCTAACCCTTTCCACCCCACCAAACACCATTTTAATAACACTTCCCATCTCATCCCATCCTTTCTCATCCATCTGAACGTGCCATTACTTAACGCACACGTCTTTTCATAGTCCCGAAACGTGTCACTTAATTATTAGTACAGCTCGCTTTTAAATTCACGGGCAATCGGCAACTGACGTTCCATTGACGAAGCCCATAGATCGGAATAATGGCTTACCCCTATAACCACCACCACCATCACCGCCGTGACGACGACGACGACGACAGCGAACCTCGCTATCCTCCGCCAGGATCCCGACCTCCGTACTCTGATCCACCGCCGCTTCCAGTTCCCCACGTCCTCCACAGTCACTACAACGATGCGCCGCCACCGCCCTCTTACGTAGTCCATCACTCCACTTATCAACCGGAACCTCACGTTCCCAATTTCGGCCATGAATCGCCGCCGCCACCGACCTTGCACCACCACTCTCACTTCCCCTCAGTGATTCATCAACATTCTCATCAGTCCGATTCTCCCTTCTCCAACCGGCCGACGGTCAAGGTCTTCGCCAAAGCAAACCCTAATTTCTCCCTTTCTATCCGCGATGGAAAAGTCATCCTCGCCCCTTCCGACCCCTACGATCCCGTTCAGGTACGATCGATCCTATCCTCCGCTTTCCAATTTCAGCCCTAATTTGTTAAATAGAGCACTCGATTGTTAAATTTCTTCTCTACTTATGGATGTTTATGGCGGTGGTGAATCGTGAATGTTTCAGCACTGGTTCAAAGACGAGAAGTACAGTACGAGGATTAAGGATGAGGAAGGGTGCCCCTGCTTTGCTTTGGTGAACAAGGCCACTGGTCAGGCGATGAAGCACTCCGTCGGAGCTACTCATCCGGTATGTGTTTTTCCCTTCTATTTATTGTATCTGTTCATCGTAATTCATTCTGCAAATTGGAATATCTGATGAAGTTAACTGTATGATTCGAATAAATGGATGAATTTACAGATCTCGAAGTTTTCTACATATGTTTGACGAAGTGCCTTGGAATAATTGAAAGTTCTTTTAAAAATAATAGTTGGGGAAAAAGTTGTTTTGATAAATCAAAAGTGCCTTTTGGAACTGGATAAGGAAGTTCAATAATTCAACAAATTTTACTCGTGCTCATTTGTGTATGATTGAATAGTTCTTTAAAAAGTATAGCATGTTCTTGTTTGGTTCAGTTTTTTTTTCCCTTGTAATTTTGTAGAACTGTCTGGAAACGAGAGCAGATTCCACTAGAAGTCTAGATCTTTTTTGTTAGGCATTCAAAGAGTATTTTATTTTATTTTTTAAAACATTCTTAGATTGATTTGTAATGAATTAAAAGTGTTCTTGAATAAAATAAATCTTGCTGGAAAGGAACTTCATTTATTATATATTTTATATAGAAAATGATAGCCCTAAGTAGTTGTCGTAGTTCTGCTGACTTCTTAGCTCAACATTTGAAATGGAAATTTGAATACATGAGCTTTTGATCCTTACTCCAACAATGAGAGTAAATTATAAGTTTGGTTCCTTTTGAAGAAAGTTCGAGTTTAGTATCTATGATTTCAAAAATTAGAATTTAGTATATATAGTTGAAAGGGAATTAGAATTTCGACCATGTTGATTTGAAAAACTAGAATTTAGTTCTATGGTTTGATAAAATCGAAAAAATTGCTTTTGTCGGTTTTTTAGATTACAACAATAGAGGTTGGAGGACCCGAAATTTAGTTATTCAGATATATCAACGATGATAATGTGAGTTAAATGACATATTAGTAAAAAAAACACTCATAATTTACTCATGAATAGTTAACTTCATGTATTTAATTAGTCAGAAGGACTAATCTTTAGATTTTATCAATTCGTAAGAATTAAACTCTAACTACCGATACAACTTATAATTTGTGCAAATAATAACCAACCATTAACATTGAAAAACCAACTGTCCAATATTAATTCATAAACCTTGGGTCTTGTAGTTTGGGTTGCGATAGAACATTTTTATACATATATTTAAAATTTCGTTCAAGTAAACCCAAAAACTAAACCAAACCGAAGGAAACATAGAGATTAAACTTAGTTGAGTGCAAGTTTTGCATCTTGCACCACCAGACGTGTATGTAGGCCAAAAGTTACATCTGGACCTACCAACTGAAATAAAAGACACTGATTTCATACGAGTTTATAGTCAAAATCGACTCATGAATGAAGATGGAAAACACAATGCAGGTGCAGCTGTTACGTTACGATCCCAACGGGGTGGACGAGTCTGTACTGTGGACACAGAGCAAGGAGTTTGGGGAAGGGTACAGAGCCATAAGAATGGTGAATAACATTCGGTTGAATGTTGATGCTTTTCATGGGGACAAGAATTCAGGTGGGGTTCGCGATGGCACTCACATTGTCCTATGGAATTGGAACGAAGGAGATAACCAACTTTGGAAGATCTTACCTTACTGTAAGTGTCTTTTTCTTTGTAGAGTTAGCATTTTTATTAGAGATCATTCTTACTGTTGGTGACTGTCGATTCATAGATCTCGGTCTCCTGCCAAATTGAAAAATCTGATTTAAGAATTTTTGTTGTCACAAATTTAGTTAGAACTTAGTCTCTGTTGTTCGATGAGTATATGAAAATTAGCTATCGTGTGTCAATCCTCAAGGGGTGACGCGAGGTGTGTTCTCCTTAAGATCTCAAGTTTGAGAACTATTTGTAACATTAATTTGTATATACCTCCCACGGGACGGACATGATTATCCCGGATATAGTGGAGCGGAACTCTGATTTCCTCATTTCAAAAAATAAAAAATTAGCTATCATGTGTCAATAACAACAATGTGGGTCAAGTAGCTCATTGGACAAAAAGTTAGTAACTAATTTGACGTTTGATTTTTTAGCATTTACGAGCAACCAATTCTATTTATTATACATATTTTTTTATATAGATTTCTTGACAACCAAATACGTAGAGTTCTGTGGATTAGTAATACTTTGTTTGCATCTCAACAATCTTCCCCTTGAATAAAGTTCCAATCGAGCCTCCATCATATAGTCAATCTGTTTAGTTGACACTCAAACCAACTCTTCTTCTCTTGAGAGTACACTCAAACCAACTCCTCTTCTCATGAGCATACACTCTCATGACTTTGTATTTTGTTTCACCTAAAAAACCTCAAAACACGAACAAGTTTAGTTTCAATTTAATTTATCTAGTGTAAATTATGGGATAAAAATGTTTTATCTTGAAACGTAGGGACCAAACAAAGACCATACGGCAAACTTATAATACGGTTTCTTTTTTTTGTAATAAACATTCATTTTGAATTTGAGGAACAAATTGAATAAAAAACCTTGCAGCATGTTCACATATTTAGATACATATGTTAAAACTGTTGGAACATGTACTACATAAACTAATGGTTCCCTTTCTTTGGTGGTGTGTTTGGACACAGGAGGATATGATGAAAAGGCAGAAAAGTAAATAAAGACGGTGGCTATGCAATGGAGTGCGTAATATGATGGTGAGAATAAGGTATATTGTTGTTGCTTGGGAATTATTATGGATTGATGACTATTTTACTTTGATGTGTGAATCCACAAATATTTTTATTTCATTTCAACCATGTTGTTTGTGTAAATTTGTTACTTCTCATGTTTCATATGCTGATGGCTGGCTGCCCTTTGAGCACTTAAGCTGTCTAAACTTAAGTATGAATGTGTTTGCGGTAGAGATTAAGTTTAACCTGGTTAAGTTACGTTCAACTATTATTTTTTTCTTTGGCAATAATTATACCTTTTATGTATTTATTTATTTTTTCTACCTAATATGAATGTTTAATTCTAATTGTTTTCTCTTTTTTTGTCAAATATATAAATTAACATTTACAATAATATATTAAACTACGTGACACAACAAAGATAAAGGTTCTTTTCCCGACAAAAAAAAGAAGTTGAACAAACTATTATTCACACGTAACAAAATTATAAACATATAACAAAGAAAAGTTTAAAAAAAATCTAAACACAAAAATCTTATTTTAATTCCATAAATTAGTTTAGATTGCTTAAACAAGATAATAATTTAAAATTAAAATTTAGATTTTTTTCGGTGAGTGAAATTTAGAATACAAATCGACAATTAACTAACCAAAACAAATTTATGAAATTAACCCTACATAATTAGTTAGTTAAATTAATCAAATGAGCTATAGTTCAGTGACATTACAAAAAAAAACACACACACAATAAATACAATTACAAAATAAATGTCAATTCAATATTAATACAAAAAAAAAAAACAATAATACAAAAATATAATTAAAACACCTTAATATAGTGTTAATCAGTTTTTTTGAGATCAATTTACATAATATCTATTATATATATATATATATATATATATATATATATATAAAAGTTCAGGTTAAATTTTAGATTCTATAAAGGATCTGGAATGAAATTTGTATAAAATAAACAAATTAATTGTAGTTAACCTAGATATTTAACCAAAAAAACAACATAAGATTGCGATAGATTGACTATATTAATTGTTATTATTATTATTATTTTTTTCGTAAATCATCTAAATATCAGACCCTTCCAAGCAGATTGAAGAGTAACATACTCAACATCAAACACCGATCTAGGCGGATGAACAATAAGAAAAAAAATTAACGAAAAATTTAGGAAATCATTAACCATAACCAAATGAATCTTGGTTACAATATGAGTCGAATCCCCAACCATGTCATAACTAATCTCGACCAGAAATCTCCAAAAAAATAAAGAAGACGAAATCAATCGAAGATGTCGGAGTGTGGGCTTCAACAAAAAAAGAGAAACAAGGGTTAATCGACAGAGAAAAAAAAAGAAAAAGATAAAAACAAAACAAAAGAGAAAATGTTAGTGATACATCAACAGATCTGAAACCCTTCTTGAAACAAAGAAAACGGAAGAGAAATTGAAAAGTCAGAGGGAGAGAAGTTGAAGTGACTTCCAAATGAGAAAGAGAAGAAGTATTGTTGTAACAACCCAGCACACAACCGTTAGGTTATAGTACGAAAGTTACTAATGCATGAAAATCTTAAAAAAGATTTCGGCAGAGTTTCCCTAAAATATGGGAAACTTATACCTGTAAAACTTGTAAAACAGAACTTGGACACAGCAAGTTCAAAACAAAACATTTATCCTATCCAAGCAGTAATAGTTTTAAGCATAAATATAGATCCCGAGATCTAGGTTTCAAAACTAAACAGTTTAAAACCAAGTTATTATAACAGTTCGTGCAGAATGAGTTATAATTCGACTATAAGTAAAATAACCACAAATAAGACACAACATCCTTGTTTCTCTTCGGTTCTATCCTCAGCTGTCGATCATCCATCTTGGTGCATACCTGCAACTATGATTTTAAATTCATAGCCAACATAAAATGAAGGGGTGAGGTGGTGAAAAATCAATAAAAAACCTCACACGGGGTGCACGCAGCATATATAACAAGATAGACGTTAATCAAAAGTCTATGAATAACATGTACAAACGAATATGAATGCATCCCAACTCTCGGGTATATGTGCCACGCGCTCCAAATCCCGTGGCAATACTCGAGGAGTCTCACTAGCTGCCGAGAAACTCCAAAGTCACTACCCGACCCTTTCTAGGTACAGCAGAGCGCTTACACTCAAGGGCTATCAACTGGAGTCGCCTAGGCTATCCTGGGTTCCTCCGGCACGATGAGGTCAATACGAACACATCAGATACCATGCACGACGTCGAGCCGAGAGCGGTCTAACCTGTTAGCGCTTGGTTGCTCACTACCTAGCAAGTTCCTCTCCAACTCACGCGATAAGGGATCTCCATCCAATGCCTAATTCCCCTATGACACCCTATGCATCCAAGATCACTCAGCTATGCTACCCGTAAGGACAACCAGGTCCCCAGCCAATGTCATAAGACCCGAAAAGCCATTACACGACCATGTCGCGTAAGACGGAACACCTTGATACGTGGGTATAAGCTATGGAGTCACTCGGGCGCCTCCTAGGGTATCTCCGACGCGAGTGAGGCGAACAAGAACCAATCAAGTTCCCCCACAGTACTAAGCCAGCCGACTGCTTGTCCAGTTGTAGGTGCATGTATCAGTCCAAGCTTTAGCGGATACGCTAGCTGAAGCCTGGATCACACTTTTGCTTGACAGTTTGTAACTCGTATAGGTTGTGGTGCTTGGACTGCGCTATATTTAGAAGTAGACCCAATAGTATCTCGAGAAGCTCCTAGGTATCAGAAAGGACTACGGGAACCCCGACCGTGGTCGCCTACCCAACACGTCTAGAAGACCCTATTGTCACGTGTCGCCCTTGGGATGGTTGCAATCCATCATTCCACAAGCACAAACTCTTACATTTGACTACTTTTATCCGTCAGAGAACGTTGCTGCGTCCAGCCACCCCCATGGGTCGTTCCATGATGTGCCACCCTATGGTCTATTGCAACCAGCCTATGGCGGAGCATAGACATGTCTAGGCCATTTGGCCGACATGCTCGCGCTATCAAGAAAAGTGACTCGAATGCAGAATAACATATAAAGCAATGCAACTGATCCTATGACCTATGCAAACAGCTCAAGCAAAACACGTCATCCAAACAACGTCGTTTATACAATTCATTCAAGATACTTTAAGCAACTAGGTAAAGCATGCTTTCTACATACTTTAGATCATGCCAACAACATAGATCATGCAATTCTCTCATAGACTAGGCTGCATATACATCATCATATTCAGTTCGTTAAACAATTCAATTCAAACATGTTTTCACATCCATACCACACAAGACATGCTTCAGTTTAGATATTTATAAATACGACTATACAAGAACAAGATGCAGTTAACCACACAATAAAGTATACAACGCAGCAGTACGAGATCAGTTTTAAGGCAAACAAGCTCGGTTAGGGTCCCTTACTCTTGGGTTTTACTAGAACCAACTACTAGGCTTAAGTCCGCATTTTAGCTAACCCTTGAACCTAGAAGATACGAGTAAACAATAAAAACAATCAGCATACACGAAATCAAACACACAAGATTCGGAGGTACCACAAACGCTTACACAACCTAAGCTACAAGCCTCGATTCAAACAAAAGCTCTCGCATAAACGCTTCTAGCTCAAGCTTCAACACCTCATAAACAAAACCCCAACAAGGCTCTGGTTGAATCGACTTCTCAAGCCAATACAAGAAAACAAACAATCCTTGTTCTCAAACCAAACCTGAACAAACTAGCTTGGACTATTTTCAATTCACCACTTCAAGATTGAACACCTATGGCGACGGAACTTTCCGTCGCCTTAGGCCAGAAATTCCATTGCCTTAGGCTAAGGCGACGCAAAAGCTCCGTTGCCAGCTCTGTCGCCAGAACCTCGTCGCCTTAACCTATAGCGATGCAAAAGTGCTCCGTCGTCTTTTTTTGTCCCCATCGGCGACGAATGTGTGCTTCGTCGCCTAAACCTCGTCAACTTCGGCGACGGAGCTTCTCCGTCGCCTTAGATTTGCTCGTCTACGGCGACGGAGGCCTATTCCGTCGCCTTAGACTTGCTCGTCTACGGCGATGTAGGCCTATTCCGTTGCCATAGGTTTTTTTTTTTTTTTTCCAAATCAATTATTTTGTTTGTGATTCCATTTTTTAAAATAAAAATATAATTGCAAAATTGAAAGAGAAACAGAATTCACATTGAACATTTGCATTCAATACAATTAAAATGTACATAAAGTAATGTTAAACAAACATCATAGAAATGAAATGTAAATACAATTTAAACTACTCATAGAGATGACATTTTTGAAAGGTCAAAAAACCTCAACTAGTCCCTAGAGATAACACGATCGAGCTGGCGATGACATGCATACATGTTCGATCCAGTTTGACCTACAATAAGCGAGAATAATATGAATGTTAGAAAAACTTGAATATCGAGAATATAATCGAAATTATATTATTTCTAGAAATTTCGGCAGCATAACAGTATATTTTGAATTGACCCAAAAAATTTAAACTTGCAAAAAAAGACATATATTCAAATATAGTGACTATCTTTACTGCAGGATAGTCATAACAACGTTTAAATAATTTCGTAAACAACATTAAGCAAGAAATTTACCTTTTCACTTGGATGACGAGCCACCACTGTCGAACCTTTTCATAAGGTCAGCTAGTTGGGCCTGAAGAATTGCTTGTATTTGATACATCATTTGTTGTTGCTCTCCCATCCTAACTTGTTCTTCAGTCATCTTAACTTGTTCTTCGGTCATTTGTGTCATTTTTTCACGTAACTGTATGTTTTCAGCACATACAACTGTCATTTTCTCACGTTGTGTTGAGGCAGCGGAAGCCCTTGAAACCGAAGAGTCATATCTTCTCCTTTTTTCCGGCGGCAAGTAGGTCATGCCCTTAATTCCGTCTGTACGCCTTCCTAACACTTGTTCACATATTTGTTGTTGGGTTAGGGGCGTTCCAGCTTCAATTCATTCATCTCGCAACTTGATCATCTTCTTCTGAATCATAAAATTATATATAAATTAAAGTATTCTTCGTCATTTATGTTAAGTAAATAATGAACTTACATATGACTCCTTTCCTTGTTCACTAATCCAACGACCTTCAATTTTATTATTGTGCACTTTGTAACGCACAACCTTGAAGATTTCAATTGAACCAATTTCTTCTCCCTCCTCTGCTAGTTTCTACATTCATAAACATAATAAATTATTTTCATAATTATGATATATGAAATACATTAATTTCTTATAAAGTAAATAAAGACATACAAATGAAATTGGGCCGACGTGATGGTTTTAAGGCAATTCTGCTCGTGCTTTCTCGCCTCTCTCAGTCTTAGCTTGCCATTCCTCTGACTCCCATCGATTGCAGAGGTACTCTTAATCTCTAATATCAGTTACCCTATGATAGGATTTAATGCGTCTCTCATCCGAATACGTATTCCTAAAAGAAAAAACTAAATTAGTTAACATAAACTGAAAAAAAAAATTTAGACATAAACATACCTATAGCGCTTGTACATTTTGTACCTATGGTCCTTTAGGATGTTCTGCATTGTACTCTCGATACTAGAACTGACGATGAGATTATTCAAATCCAGTTCGAAATGTGTCTATTGGAGTTTCAATCAGTAATTTTTGCTTGACAAGTTCGATATCGGCCTCAATAATCTCAGACCAATCATGTGCACGAACAGGAAGCGACTCTCGTATCAGTATGGTCTTCGGTCATTTGTTGTTGCTCTCTCATCCTAGCATGGTCTTCGGTCATTTGTCTCATTTGTTCACGTAACTCTGTGTTTTCAGCACATACATCTGTCATTTTCTCGTTCATCTCCCATTGTGTTGAGGCGGTGGAAGCCCTTGAAAAAGATGAGTCATGTCTTTCCCTTCTGTCTGGCGACAAGTAGGTCATGCCCTTAATTCCGTCTGTACGCCTTCCTAACACTTGTTCACATATTTGTTCTTGAGTTAGGGGCGTTCCAGCTTCAATTGACTCATCCCGCAACTTGATCATCTTCTCCTGAATCATAAATTTATATA
>JBBMEG010000024.1:13437250-13447863 GCA_037832605.1 Cyclanthera cordifolia
AGTTTGTTTCTAAAAAAATAGGAAATAGAAACGAGAACACTGCTAAACGAGCCCCATCATACTACAAAAAGGCTTACAGTTCAAAAGAACAAAATCTATCTGATAATTACAAACAGGGGAGCAAGAAAGAGATTCTAAACCCCATGTCATAGTCTCACAGTTACCAAAAATATTTTAAAATAGTAGTAACAAAAAGTGGGTGTTGCAATGATATGGGTAAAAGTACCTTTTCAAAACCCATTGATACTAGTTTTTGAACCTCGGCATCAGAGGCAACTGATCTCTGCAACAAATTCACAATTAAACCAAAGATATTTTGGAAAGAGTAAAAGTTAACGCATGGAAGTTAAGGGAACCTGGTTCTGTATCGGGGTTGCACGATCTACTACGCTATCGTTTTGCCTAACAAAATTGAACAAGTAAAACCCTATAAGATGTTGGGGAAAGAAAATTAAGCATAGCACTGCATTAGAGCACTGATTTCTGTCTCGCACACTTGCACTTAAAGAATGCTTCTTGAAAAATTTAAGGCACTTCTTAAATATTTTTTAGATGAAGCACCTAGAAGATTTTTGTGCAAAAGAAAATAAAAAATATATATATATACATACACATATTACACACACACACATTAATACTGGGAAAAACTGATAAATTTCCATAATTTCTTTGAAATATCTGCAAGCAAGCCTTCCAAGACATTCTCAAACAGATCCAGAATTTTTTTTTTTCCTGGGAAGGAAAACTATATATAAATCTCTAACATTTCAGTTTTAAATTTCTATATATTTGAACTATCACCATGGACTTTTTTCATTATTCACATTCAACTGTATAAAGTTATAAAATTGTAATTTATAAAATTATCTATAAATTTATAATATAGTTCAGATTATATATCACTCCGGTCAAGGTAGTACAAATGTAAAAAAAAAACAAATATTATTAGTAATTACCTTCCAACAGATGGCTGGCGGTCTGCAGAACTCCTATCCAATAACCTAGTCTGCAAGTTAAACTCTGAATTATCAGCAGAAATTGTTTGATTCTGAGCGGAACCAAGTGTTCTTCCATGTCCAGGAAATCTGCCATCTTGTTCGGGCTGTACCACGTCGAATTTCCAAACATAATAACACCAAGAATGAAGATACATCAAGATACCTAGGTCCGGTTTACTAATCATTTAATTTATGAAAATTGTACTTATTTCCTCGCAATTTTTTTTACCATGATTTGTTACCTTTCTTAACTAAAGGTTGAGTTCCTAGTCAAATTCTAAAAATAAAATATAGGTATCTTACATCAATGATGGCCATCTAATAAAAATTAATTTGTTTAAACCAAATGCAATAAGGATCATACAACTGTCATGTAAGAATAGTAGAGTTGTGTGTAAATTGTTCATCGAGGTATATGTCTTAACTAATTGAGTTATGTTTTCCCTGTTCAAAAAATGTTCCAACCAGTATTTTAAAAAGCTCGAGGCGCAATGGCTCTCTGGAGCCTGAGGCGCAAGGCCCACCAAAAGGCGTGAGCTTTTTTACTTAAGGCGCACTATATAAAAAAACATTAAAAAAAAAGAATATAAGCACAATCAAAACACTTTTCATGAAGAAAATAAAGTTTTAACCAAGCGTTGAGTTCCTAGTCAAATTCTAAAAATAAAATATAGGTTTCTTACATCAATGGTGGCCATCTAATATAAATTAATTTGTTTGAAACCAAATGTAATCAGGATCATACAACTGTCATGTAAGAATAGTCCAGCTGTCATGTAAGAATAGTCGAGTTGTGAGTAAGTTGTTCATGACACTGAAGGATATAAAAATAGGTTTTTAAAACTACTTTTTGTTGTTTTGAAAACTTGGCTTACATTTTGAAAACGTTAGTAAAAAGTAAGTGACAAAACAAAGTAATGATATACTGATCATTTTGCATCATCAGTTCTAAAATAGAATCCCAATAGAATATTAACGGATATTGATTCACTTATTTAAAATTAATTGATACAACGAAAAGTTTTAGGTTTTAAATGATCCAACCCCATTTAAGAGTATAAGTTGATTTTTCTCAAATATTTAAAGTAACAAATAAGCATTTCACCCTTTTAAATAAGTTAAACACTTTTAGGGTAAATTATAAATTTAGTCCGTTTGGAAAAATATACAATTTACTCCCTATAATTTGGGAAAATATAGAATTGAGTTACTATGGTTTGAAAAAATAGAAGTCCATATGAATTGATAAAACCTAAAAAATAGTCCATGTTATTTGTAAATCGTAGGCGAATAAGTATGTATATGTAACTTCTGATATTTGTAATTAGTTTCTACATATTTTATTCACCAACAATTACGAACGATAGACTATTTTTAAAATTTTATCAAACCTTAGGGACTAAATTCTAATTTTTTTTTTACGTTAAAACATTGGGGGTAGAGAGACTCAAACCACAGATCGAACGGATGTTAGTGCATCTCGAATGCCAGCTGAACTATGCTCGCTTTGGCGACTAAATTCTAATTTTTCAAACCATAGGAACTAAATTTTATATATTTTTCCAAACCATAGGGACTAAAGTCTAAATTTTTAAACCTTAAGGACAAAATTCTAACTTTTTTTCAAACCATGGACTAAATTTATAATTTAGTCAACATTTTTATTATTAAGTCCATAACAGTAATATTTGGTAGATATTTTAAAATTTTCACCTTAATTTTTCATAAAAAAAAAAAAAAAAAAAAAAAGGAGATTAGCAAAGTCTTAAATTTCCGACAAAATGTCATGTCCATGTCGATGGATTCGACACAAGGAGTGAATCAACTTTCTATTATATTAATAATCTAAATTTGTATTGGGGTGGTTCAAACTTTTGATCTCTTCATCGAGAGTATATGTCTTAACTAATTGAGTTATGTTTTCCCTATTTAATTCATGTTCCAACAAGTATTTTTAAAAAGTCCAAGGCGCAATGACTCTCTAGAGCCTGAGGCACAAGGCCCACCAAAATGCGCGGACTTTTTTACTTAAGGCGCACTGTACAAAAAAAATATAAAAAAAAAGGAATATATGCACAATCAAAACACTTTTCATGAAGAAAAATAAAGTTTAAATCAAGAATACTATACAAAACAAACATAAAATTCAAATAATAACCTTCATTTCCTGGGAAGAAATGAAGTTTAATTGAAGAAATTATATAAATCATACATAAACTCTAACTGTAAACCTTCATTTCATAGAATAAAATGAAGTTTGAATAAAAAAATGATATATAAACACGCATAAGTGATTCAAGACATTTTGATACTTTAAAAAACTTATATCGCGCTACGAGTGACTTAGTATAGGGGCGAAGCGCCCGGTTTTGGGGGTTAGAGGGCGCAATGTGACCCCTGATGGGCCTCAAGCCAGGCGCCAAACGGCGCACGCCTTATTACGCGTACTGCGTCTTTCCAAGGCGAGGCGCATAAGTTGCGCCTTGCGCCTAGGCGCGCGCCTGAGTGCGCCTTTCAAAACACTGGTTCAACTACTCCACATTAACCGGAAAATCATACATGTAAGAAGTAATTTAAATTAATTTAAGAGAATAAGATACCTGAGTAACTGTTTCTCTTCGCGGCATCCATGAAGACAAGTTTCTCCAAACATTAGGAAAGGAAACCCCACTGTTAAAAAGGAAAGATTAATATGAATAGACAGTATGTTTACATATGCAATTGATGCAATATTATACATCTGATCAGCGTAAGAATTTACTTGGAAGCGGTACTTTGGCCAGTATATGTTGGAAGTTGGGCAGAAGGATTTCCACCAGTGCACAAAATAAATTTAGGTCGTCTCACACAAGATGACTAAAAAGTTTATCATTATGAAACCAAAATAAAAAAGGTTACAATAAGAAAATGCAAGCAAAGAAAACTAGATCATCTCAATAGAAATATAAAATAAAATAAAATAAATGACGAAAAGGCAAAACTACTACATATATGCATTGTTCACACATTCTCCGAAAACCGATTTGACAAACTGAAACCGACCGAATTAAGGGCGGTCGGTCGACTTTCAAGTACATGTCGGTTGGTATTGTTTAAAAAAAAAATTAACCGATTTTTTTTTTGTTGGTTCGGTCGGTTAAGTCGGTTGGTTTGGTTTGTCGGTTAATAACAACTTTCTTTATATAATTTAATAATTTTCATAAAAATTAATTACATTTAACATTAAATTATTGTAAAATTAACTTAATTTTAAATAGTTTTCTAAAATGTATTTGATATGTTAATTTTCTTAATTAATTCTCAAAACATCAATAAAAAAATTGTATGATGAATATATTTTTTAGTTAAAAAAAGAAAAAAAAAATAATATGAATTTACAGATTTAACCAATTTAACCGACCGTTTTGACCAACTTAACCAATCTGTCAGTTTGGTTCTATTTTCAAGCAAACCAATATGGTCGGTTCGATGTCAATTTTCATCGAACATCGACACCGACCGACCGATGAACACCCCTAAATGCATAAAGTATAATCAGTCAATTTTGAAAGATATTTTGTATATGATGAATGTATAAATTTAAGATGATATATGATAATGATTTCAGAAATATTTGAACCCTCCCTTTTGCGAACTCTCTCAAGCTATAATTCAACCACCAAAATATTTCCCATCTTCTTTATTCTGGACCCTCTCTAATACAACCAAAAAAACCTAATGAACTCTCTAGCTAATTACTAATGTACCCCTTGATAGCAACCCTATCCGTTTACACGGAAGACATTTGATTTAGAGAATCTAAAGCTTAATTTAAAATTATTAATACATTGGACTTGGAGACACGGGACTTGGCCTGTTACCATAGTTCATGCCCTCTAATAGACTCACCGACCGTTAAGAACACTAGAATCGTAAAGAACACTAGAATCGTAATACAGTTACGAGCAGAGTTGCAACAATAATCTCATACACTGATACACTATCCATTGTCAATGCAACAAAACACTTACAAGCAAAGAGGAAGACTCCATAGCAGAATAGAAGGACGTCCCCGGTAAAAGGAAGTTCAAAATCCCGTATGTATCTGCAGTGTTGACATAGGAGAATTGGCACCCTTAATTCCACGACATAATAATAAAAAAAAATGGCTTAAGAGATAGGCAAAAGAAAGATAGAGAAAACTGACATGCAAATCCAGTCACTATGCCACACAGGTGCCCTAGAAATGAGACATTTGTCATTAGAAGCTGGAACACCACCAACAAAATCCACACATACCTAAACCAGGTCACAGGTTCAACCAATTGTTGATGTGGATACACAAGATAGTTGGAATTAATAGCACACTAATAAATGTTACCACTGAGCAGGAACATTAAAGAGGCCAAAAACACTGCAAATCAAAGGGAATGAGAAGAGAAAACATGTTAGTGAACCTAAATGCATTTATAAATAATGGAAACCACCATATTATACACTGTTATTATCAAATATGTTTACACAAAAGGGTATCCTACATATAATATCTTTGTAAGGCTCATGAAAAAACGGGAAATGCAGTAGAGAAAAGACAATAATACAATTCTGAGGCCTAAATGAATATTCTAGCTATCCAGAGTTTCACTTAACATAATGCCTTTGGACAAACAAAGAAACTGCATTTTTTTGTTCCATTGTTCAAAAACAAAGTGAAGACAATAAACGTCATGTAATACAAGTCATCGGTTTAAAAACTTACCTCCTAGATTGAACTCCACTCAAACTTGTCTCTATGACAATCAATGAAAACAAAATTCCAGAGAATCCTATGGCACACTCATTCATAACCTTGTCATAAGGATGAAAGGGGTTATGAGCCATGACAACTGCAATGAAAAAATGAATAATAGCATTGCTTATGGCAAGGAGAATTGTCAGGTAGAGCATGCGAATTGATCCCATAAGTCTCTCTAGTTCAGAACCCAAAGGTACTAGAGCCAGCATGTTGAATAAAACATGTAGTAGCGAGCCATGAAAAAGAATGGATGTAAAAATCCTGTAAACTGCATGAAAAAACCAAATAGAATTATGAACCATGAGAAGAATTGACCTACTTCTACGTAACAGCTAACAAAGTAATACGAAAAAAGGGAAAACACAGGATGTGTATGTATGCTATATAATAAAAAGATTCCGAAATTCTAAGCTAAGGAACGTCGATCCCATCTAAAAGTGAATTATAAGTAAAAGTTATGATGCTAAGTATCAGTTCTAGGTACAAATACTGTAATTCATTCTACTTCCATTACAATCACGATACTGATTAGGATGCACTGAGGCAGTATTCCCCAACAGAACACTCCACAATGAAGAGAAATTAACCTTCATGTAAAAACAAAAGAGTACAAAATTTTGTTAACAGATGTGCTCAATTAAGTAGGAGACTGCTCTATATATTGCTTGAAAGAATAATCATAGATAAGTATTAGCTGGCTCAACATGTAGAAATGTCATTAAAGTTAATATTACAATTTTTCCCTTTTTCTTCCTTTTTCCTTTTTTCTGTCAAAGTCAACTTTACAATACCTAATTCAAATATAGAAACAAGCAAGTCTTTAGAAAAGCAGTTCTAATCTTCTTGTTTTAGAGGTTCCTTTCACAGAGGAAGAAATTCTTTTGCAGTCAATGCCTTGGGCACTAACAAGATCCCTGGACCTGGAAGGCTTTATGGAAACAAACTTCAAAAAGTCTTGGAATATTGTAAAAAACAGGCATTATGGGCTTGTTAGTTGTTTCAGGATTCTGGTATTGTCAATGCCTTTTTAAATGAAACTTATATTAATTTAAATTCAAAGAAGTCAGATGCACATATAGTTCATGATTTTTGACCTATTAGTCTCATTCCTTGTGTCAATAAGATCATTGCTCAAGTTTCAAATCAAATTGTTTGAAAGAGGTTCTACCTTTCATAATTGCTGAAAATCAAATGGCAATTGTAGAAGGAAATAGGATTGCAATTTCAACAAATTTTTATTTTAAGAGTTTGTTTGGTGGACAAAAACTCAACTCCCTCTTCAATTGAGAGATTGGGCATTGGCAATGTAAAATAAAGGAACGTAGGACTTCTTTCTATGATCTTTCTAAATGGATATGGAGATTCAGTTTGTGAAGATGAAGTTCTTTGGTAAAAGATTATCAAAGCCATTTTGATACGACCCCAGCTATACGGGTTTATTCTCGTAGATCGAAGACCGGCAATCAGGGGTGAAGGATGGAAGACAGAAGGGCATTATTGTCTTTTACTAGTTATTAGGTTTTAGGGCAAACTACTGTATTACTTTATTATTTTCCGTATTTCTTTATTTTAGTTATTAGGGGGAGGTATAAATAGCCTCTACAAAATTAGGGTTTGTTTCTTATGTCATTATTTCAGAATTTGTCTTCTCTGGGAGAAACTAGGAGAGTTCCAAGGCCTCTTGAAAGCCTTAGGGTTTGAATAAAAGATCATTGATAGTTGATTCTTATCAATTTTGGTATCAATTTTGCCCGATTACCAACCAGCTTAGAGCTGGGGATGTTGAGTATGATCATGGGTTTGAATACCGCAGTGTTTGCCGAGCAGATTGCAGCCGATGCTAGATTGAAAAAAATTTGTGATGACTTAAGGGACGGTCGAGACCAGGGCAAAGGTTACTCATTACAGGGGGACTTGCTCTACTATAAAGCGCGATTGGTCTTACCTCCGACATCAGCCACCATACCCTTGTTACTCCATGAATTTCACAATAGCCCTATTGGAGGACACCATGGAACACTGAAAACCTACCAGCGCCTTGCTCGGGAGGTTTATTGGCCCGGGATGAAATCAAAGGTACAGGCTTATGTTGCCGAATGCGACACATGTCAACAGGCGAAACACTTAACGCTCACACCTGCAGGATTACTTCAAGCGTTACCTGTCCCGAAACGTATCTGGGAGGACATCTCCATGGATTTTATAGAAGGATTACCCAAATCTGAAGGGTATAACACTACCTACGTAGTAGTTGATCGCTTATCGAAGTATGGTCATTTTATTCCCCTACGCCATCCTTTCACCGCGGTAACAGTGGCAGAGACCTTTGTGAAAGAGATTGTTCGCCTCCATGGTTACCCGAGAAGCATTGTGTCTGATCGCGACAAGATTTTCACGAGTCGTTTTTGGGAGGAGATTTTCCGATTATCGGGCACACAACTTCGCCGGAGCACTACCTACCATCCTCAGACAGATGGACAGACAGAGGTCGTTAATCGCGGCATTGAGTCGTATCTTCGCTGTTTTGCCATGCATGTTCCAAACAAGTGGGTCCGATGGCTATCATGGGCTGAATACAGCTACAATACGGCTTTTCACGTGTCAACGCAGATGACTCCCTTTGAGGCTGTGTATGGACGTGGTCCTCCTCTTTTGATTCCTTACGAGAAAGGTCGTAGTGTGGTGTCCGAAGTCGATAGATTATTATCGGACCGTGATGGTATGTTGCAAGTTCTGAAGGAAAATCTGTGTAAAGCTAGAAACCAAATGACTCAAGCTGCCAATAGCAAGCGTCGAGATGTTACCTACGCAGTGGGAGACTGGGTCTACGTCAAGCTACGACCATACCGACAGACTTCGTTAGCAGCTTATCGGCATCCTAAGCTTGCCCCGCGGTATATTGAACCCTTTCTCGTTGAGGGACTTGTCGGTCCGGTGGCGTGCAAACTGAAACTGCCGCCTGACGCTCGGATTCATTCGGTATTTCATGTATCAGTGTTGCGGAAAGCTATTGGCCACAATTTATCCGTGCTACCGATACCCAAGCACTTGAAGGATGACTTAACTCTCCCCAGTACACCGACGGCAGTTCTTGGTGTTCGCAGGGATCCAAGCCAGGATGGAGCAATGGAGGTGTTGATTCAGTGGGAGCATACTAAGGAGGAAAACGCAACTTGGGAGCATGCCAACAACATCACTGCACTCTTCCCTGATTTCCACCTTGAGGACAAGGTGAAACTTTTGGGGGCGAGTATTGATACGACCCCGGCTATACGGGTTTATTCTCGTAGATCGAAGACCGGCAATCAGGGGTGAAGGATGGAAGACAGAAGGGCATTATTGTCTTTTACTAGTTATTAGGTTTTAGGGCAAACTACTGTATTACTTTATTATTTTCCGTATTTCTTTATTTTAGTTATTAGGGGGAGGTATAAATAGCCTCTACAAAATTAGGGTTTGTTTCTTATGTCATTATTTCAGAATTTGTCTTCTCTGGGAGAAACTAGGAGAGTTCCAAGGCCTCTCGAAAGCTTTAGGGTTTGAATAAAAGATCATTGATAGTTGATTCTTATCACATTCATCAGTGGACTTCTTGTTCAAATATGGGTTCATCAAAAGCTCCTTGGACCTCAATAACAATGCGGGAAAAATAGTAAAAGAATGATAGTAAATGACACTCATACTTGTTTTTGGCATGATGTTTGGATCCAAGATCACAATGTAGCTTTTATTATAGGGAAATTGTACTGGATTGGCTTTTCGCACAGAGTAATTACAAAGGTACGCATATTCTAAGTATTTACACACCAATAGTTATTAATACGTTTTAATATTGTATTATAAATACTCATTAATGGCAGAATTACAAGAAAGTATACGACAATACTCATTAATCTAATGGCTAAGTGACCGTATTTGTAATTATTTTCTAGCTTTAGTTTCCCTTTAATATATCTGAAACTTTATAGACTTTCCACTATTAGTAACACTACTGAGTATGGAATGTTGATAATGGAATTTA
The DNA here is from genome assembly GCA_037832605.1 of Cyclanthera cordifolia. Taxonomy (NCBI): domain Eukaryota; kingdom Viridiplantae; phylum Streptophyta; class Magnoliopsida; order Cucurbitales; family Cucurbitaceae; genus Cyclanthera; species Cyclanthera cordifolia. Next base: position 13,447,044 of record JBBMEG010000024.1, read on the forward strand.
GAATTTGAGACTTCGAAGGAATCTTAAAGATGAAGAAAGAGATGAATGGGATTCCCTTTCTCATTTTCTCTCTCCTATTTCTTTATCGGCTGCTAATGATTATTGGATGTGGAATTTGGGTTCGTTAAGAATTTTTCAGTGCATTCTGATGTATTTCTTAGTCAGGCCAGGAGATAACTTTTCTCCAATAGCTATATTCTGCGATAATTGAGATTTTCCTTAGGAACTTAGTCATGAATGTGCGTTGAATGCCCTATTTCTCCTTGTCTCCCTCTTGTTGTTTTTTATGTAGCTAATTAAGTGAGCCCTAGTCCTCTCTTTGGTTTCTACTTAAGCAAATCAGTGTTGGAATATTATGTTGTCCACTTTTGGGTGGAGTATGGCCTTGCCTGGGAATATTTTCATCTGTTATGATATTCATGATTTTTGTGGGCTATTCATTTAAAGGGAAGGCAAAAACTCTTTGAATGGCTTTCAACCGCTCCCTTCTAGTCTCTTCGACAAGAAAGAAACATGTGGATCTTCAATAAAATTGGCTCTTTTGAGAGTTTCTTTGAACAAATTTTATTTAATGCTTGTTTTAGTTTTAGTGCAAATGTTCACACCCTTTTAAGAACTATATAGTCTTTCTACTTTACTAAGGCCCTCTTTGATATAATTTGGTTTTTCGTTTTTTATTTTTAAAAATTTACTTGTTTTCTCACATTTTTCTACAATGGTTTTCATCTTTCTTAAGGAATCATTTAAGTTCTTAGTCAAATTATAAAAACAAAAACAAATTTTTGAAAACCATTTTTTTTCAAGACCATTGCTTGGTTTG
>JBBMEG010000024.1:13447963-13470820 GCA_037832605.1 Cyclanthera cordifolia
GAAGTTTACTTTTTGCAACAGAATGTTAAGTAACTTTAGATAAGGCTCTGTCCTGGAACTTTGGAGGAATTGTTGTAATCCATCAACCTTCTCCATTTCTCTGCATCTACATATTTTCCTGCTGCAGCAAAAATGTTAGACATGAGCACATAATCACCTCCATATGCTCCCTCCATGTTTAATATCCTTCGAGTTACCCTCTCGGCCATCAGTACATTACCATGAAAACTACAGGCGCCCAAGATCGTCCTCCAAATCACAACATTGGCAATCTCCATGGGTATCTCCAAAGCTATTTTTTCAGCTTCTTCTAACCTCCCTGCCCTTCCCAACATGTCTATTAAGCTCCCATAATGCATTATATCTGGCTTTATTCGGTACTCGACAACCATCTTTTCGAAAAGCTCCAGACCTTCCTCAACCAATCCTCCATGGCTGCAAGCACTCAAAATACTCAAGAAGGTGACCCGGTTGGGTTCATGGCCTTCTTTCTCCATCATTCCAAAACTCTCCATAGCTTCTTTTTCCATCCCGTGCATTGTGAATCCTGAGATTATCGACGTCCACGACACAAGATTCTTTCTTTCCGCTGACATTTCTTCAAATGCCCTTGATGAACTACTAATACAACCACATTTCGCATAACAATCAATCAATGAGTTAGCAATGCGTTCATCGGACACCTTAAACCCTTTCTTCTCTGCATAAGCATGGACAGATTGACAAATCTTAAGAGCTCCAAGACTTGAAATGGACGGGAAAATAGTTAGCAGTGTTATTTCAGTAGGCTTCATACCACAACAAGCAACCATTCTCCAAAACAATCCCGCAGCTTCCTCGTGCCTATTTCGACGGGTATACCCATCAATTATAGCAGTCCACGACACAACATTCCGCATCGGCATATGATCAAAAACATCACGAGCCCGTTCAAGCTCACCCCACTTAATCAAACCAGTAATCATGACATTCCAAGTGACGGAACTTCTCTCAGGCATTTCATCGAACACCTTCAAAGCATCCACCAAAAACCCAGAAGCACAATACACACGAACAATCGCAGTCTGAACATAAACATGGGAACGAAAGCCTAGCTTGAGAGTGAGAGCGTGGAGTTGAAGGCCAGGTCCGGCGAGCTCCAAATCGGCGCAAGAATGGAGGAGGAAAGAGTAGGCGAAAGTGTCGTAGGAAGGGGGAATATGAGGAAATCTACGGAGGGGTTCGTAGAGAGGGTAACAATGGAGCAATATGTTGCAGAGAAGAATGTAATTGGTGGTGGCGTTGAGGAGTAAGCCGGAAGTGATGATGAAAGAGCGAATTTGATCGGTGGATTTGGGGGTCGTGGCGTATTTGATTAGCTGAGAGATTAAGAGCGCCGGCGACCACGGCGGAGAGAGGCGGAGAGATTTGGATGCGGCGGAGGTAGAGAGTGATTTGATATGATGAGATGAAGAGAATGAGAAGAATTGGAGATTTTCAAATGCAGACAGAGATTGAGAAGAGAGGAGCTTGCATTCCTTCCATAAGCTTCGCATAGTGGGAGAAATCAACCCCGCTTGTTATTTTGACCGCTTGTTAAGAGCCAGATTCTTCCAAAACGTATATTTCATCGGTCCTTCATTTTGTTCTTCCTCCAACCGTAGTTTTCGCCTGCCTGCAACAGCGCCGCTCATTCTCAGTCCCTCAATTTGATTTGTTTAAATATATCCTGGTACTCATGTCCGTCCTAGGCTCGACATCAAAATAAAGTGAAAACTACAAATTATTATCACATATGAGTTTCGAATCTAAAATCTTGAAAAAACATACATCTCAAATCCAAGTCTTCAACCAACTGCGCCACACAATTTGCGACTTAGATTTAGAGATCTTGAGATGTTTAATAAGAGTTTACTTGCAAATTAAGGGGGGTATTTTTTTGTTGAGCCAAATTTTTTTACTTGCTCAGATTTTACGTGGTAAATATTATCACTCTACGTCTTTCCTTCAAATAAAATGTCCTAATAATGCACTATTTACATGGTGAAGTATTTTATGGGGGCGCGACCAACTTTCTAAGGCTTTAAGATGGAAAATTGGAATTGGTAAAAATGTCAAAGTTCTATATGATAATTGGCTATCTCGCTTTTGGTGTATGCAGCCATCCTTTACTCTTAGATATTGATCTTAATACGAGGGTATAAGAGTTATTGAATCCAATGAGATAGAAGAAAAAATTTTAGTTTTTTTTTTTTTTGATATATTATAAATATAGTTCTTATGGTTTTATGAAAGTTATAGTTTAGTTCTTATGGTTTGAAAATCTAGACTTTAGTTCTGTTGTAACATAAAATAGGGCTCGAAAGTCTCGAAAAGAGGTTGGAACTCGAACAAAGGACAAGAGGACCAAGGTCGACCCCCTGGGGGTCGGCCAACACCATTGCCGACCCCGCGGGGGTCACCTAAATGGAGGCCACAACTCCCCGGGGTCGGCCGAACAAGTCCAACTCCCTCGGAAGTCGGCCAAGGAAGGCCAGGACCCACTCGGGATCGGCCCTTGCAGCTGGTTGGCCAAGGAAGGCCAGGACCCCCTCAGGGTCGACCCTTGCAGCCTTACCCTTCTCGGGTCCAGCAACGAGTAGGTCCATCCACACAGGACTCTCCGAAGAGTCGACCGAGTCCAAGTAACGTTTGTAGGCGTTGCACCCCGTGACGTCGCCCGTTACAACGAGTAGGTCGGCCCCATTGGGTCAACCGTGGAGGTGAGGACTCTCCGAAGAGTCGACTGAGTCCAGAATCAAGACCGTTACACCTCTAAAGGGTAACGGTCAAGAGTTATGCCGGTATTCTTACTCGGCTTAATGGCGGACGTTTCTAAACGGCCGACCGTTACATCACCATAAGTGAGCCGCAGCGGTTACAAGGTCGGCTGCTATAAGAGTCAGTTCATTTCTCCCTTTCAAGGGGCGATTCCTAAGCTAAGTACCTTAAGCTATCCCTTAGTATTCTTACTTATTCCCTTAATTCTGTTTCTGACTTAGGCATCGGAGGCCTTGTGGCTCACACCACACCGGTGTGCCCTAAATCTATCTGTTTTGTAGGCCCTTTTGTCCTCAGCTAAATAAATCGTACTGTGGATAGACCGTTGACCATTTTTCGGCATCAACAAGTTCATATGGTTCGGAAAAATATAGAATTTATACCATAGGATTTACAGAAATATAATTAGTCCATATGGTTTGATAAAATCTAAAAAATAGTTTATTTGTAAACCGTAGGTGAATAATTAAGTATGTAAATGTGATGTATGAAGTATGTTTTTTTTCCTTAAAAAAAAGTGTTTTTTTCCAATTAATTACTTATCTCACACTTTCATCATTAAACAAAAAAAAAACTAACTTATACGTATTTTATTCACCATTATGAACGACCGACTATTTTTTAGATTTTATCAAATCTTAGTGATTTAATTATATTTTTTCAACTCATATGAATTAAATTGTAGATTTTGAAATCATATAAACTAAATTTTAGTTTTTATTAAACTATATGGACTAAATTTATAATTTACCTTTTCTTAAGAGGTGGATACTATTATCTTTAAATATATATTTGAAAGGTTATGGGTTCGAGTCATCAATCACCTGAATTAAAAAGAAGGATAAAAAAAAATACTATGAATAAAGAATGATATCTATACAACTATGTTTTTATCTGAACTGCGTTCGTTGCCCAAATGCTAGGGAGATTTATAGTAATATATATCTTTGGTGTTATCACCGTAAGCCATGTATCCTGAGAATCCATTCAAAACATACAGAGTGGCTATCCCTACGAGGGCCTGAGCAAGAACTCTTGGGAATGTTGTCTTGTCTTTCGTAGAGGATTCCAAAGTTGATGTAATGCCAAAGCCTTCAAAACTGAACACTGCCATCCTTCCTGCAAATGGCAAACCTCGTAAATTTGTGTAATCATTGTTCTTTTCTCAAATGAAAATCCACCGGCTATTGCTTTTTGTATATCTTCCTTCAGTACCATTATTCCCATTTGCTACTGCATTACAAATACCAGCAAAAATATTGAATGGTGCTAAAGCAGACAGACTTCCAATCCATTCCATGACAACACTACTTCAATTGTTGCTACCAAAAATATATAAGATGATAATGCGAGGCCATGACCTTAAATACTGATGAAAGGTTTTGACAATAAATAAAAGATATGCCACCGAGCCTCCACATTGGCTAATGAAAATGAGCGACTCCGTAAGGAAGCGACCTTTGTTTCCCATGCACATGTATCCCAAATCACCATACGTTCTTGATTCATAGGATTTTCCTTGTGACGCCAATTTCTCCCTACACTTCACTTTACATGACGAAAAATCAAATAGCTTTAGAGTAGTGTTACAACGGCATCAAACACAATTATTCAAACTTTTTGATTGGTTAATAAGGTAGGAAGAGCACGGTAGAAACATTGAACACGTCCACTCGGATTCAGAAAATTAATTTGCAAAACAAGCAACACTATACCTTGCAGTAAACATGAAAGTTTATGAATCTTGATAATTTTCGTCATCCAAACAGTGAACTACGTTACTGCAACAAGAAACTTGCATAAACCTTAACTTCAATATAGATTCATAACTTTTTAGCATTACAAAGGCATCAAATAACATGTCGAGTGTCACGATCCAACTTCGTTGTCGTTGAAAAGCGATCGTGAGGCACCTGCTCTAACCCGGCGAGCAAGTCAACCAAACGAAAATTACAGAGCGCGCGGGTGGCACGACAGGGCCAACCTCCCCCACAAGCCTCGAGAAAGGTTTTCGAAAGAGAGAGAAATAATGTTTCGAAATACATTTTGTCTTTGAAAAGTATATGACAAGATGCAATCAGGGACGCAACAACTAGCTTGCATTAATCATATAATCACTTGGTAGGAAGGAAGCTTCAAGAAGTCATACCCCCTATAGTATATTTTGGACCATAATTGATGTGACACACTTGCATATGAAAATGGCGAGGAGTCAAAACCTAGATAAAAATGAAAGAAACTATCCTAACATGCAATATTAACAAATTAACATAAAAGCATGACGAAAAGGGGTATGGAGGTTCATGCGGCCATGTGCAACACGTGCTGGACAAACACGACCGTGACGTTCTCCCCTACTTAAGCCGTTGACGGCCTCGTCAACTAGCTCTACTCGAACTCATAGATCGTTCGAGGCTTACCTTTTATCCTTGTGGTCCCACCGAACTTCAATGTCCGTCACGCTTCGCCCGTCTTCAAGAAACTTCTGTACGCCTGGACTCTTGACGTTGACTTATTCTGTCTCTTCAGCTAAGACTTCAAAGGCATTGCATAGAGGAATCGACAGACTTGTCACTTTAGAAGGGTGCCGCCTCGGGCTGACCCTGTCCCTTACGCGCATAGGTGCTTCATCGGGGAACTTCTGCCCCATCACAGACTTCTGCCTCCTGTCCTTGCCAGAAGACTTCTCGACTTGAGACCAGTTGTCTCAGTCATCGTTGGGCCCTGTTTTCATTTGGAGGGCCAACAGCAAGCGCACACTACTTGAGTGCTTCATCTTAGCTTTCACGATCGTGGGGTTGGACCTGTGGATGACTAAACATTCAACGAGCGCTATAGGAATGACCTTGTGCTTGAGCAAGAACTCCATCCCCATCCTAACGATCACAAAGTCGGCTTTGCCGGTCCAATCGCCCATCTTGACACTCGTGTTCTTCGCGAGTCCTGACACGGGTAGGGCTGCAGAATTGACGGCTTTCATCCGTCTTTCATCCTTATTCCAGCTTAAATTCAGACGGCTGGCTTCTGTTTCAGACATAAAATTATGGGTGGCCACGGAGTCAACCATAGTGCTTCTCGCTGCCTTATGGTTTATCCATGCATCGACATACATAAGGCCTTTGCTTGATAATTCCTTTGGCCCAGTGACGCTCTTTTGCAAGGCTGACAGATACCTGAGCGCATCGACGTGAGGATTTTATCTTTCCTCCTCTTCGAGGGCTACCAACTGCGCCACCTTGGCTTCGTCGTCCTCTTCGGCCCTTGTCTTTTCCTCCAGTGACGCTTGTAGAGCATTGAGGGTTGGTCGGTTTGGACATTCAGATACTTTATGGGGGTCTTTATAGAGGAAATAATTGAGAGGTCCCCGATTATAGCCAGTCGACTAAGAGGGTCCTCGCCTTGTTTTTTATGGTGACCCTTGTCCCTGACCAGCCTGCTCCCCCACTGGTTGGAGAATTAGGGTGACTGTTCCTTGTATCTCGCGCGGGAGGCCTTATCTCGCCTCACATCTTGAGTTTTCTCACTGCTGTCATCAATTTTCAAATCAAACAACCTTTTTGCGACTGCATAGGCTTCTGACAAGATTTGAACTCTTTGTTCATAAAGTTTCGACCTTGCCCACGACTTTAGTCCCTCAACAAAACAGAAGACTTTGTCTTTCTATGAGATGTCCCGGATGTCTAACATTAGTCTCGTAAACTGCTTGACATAATCTCGGATCAACCCCGTATGTCTTAGTTCACGCAGCTTACGTCTTGCAAGGATTTCCACGTTCTCGGGAAAGAACTGAGACCACAACTCTTGCTTCAGCTTTTCCCAGTTGTCTATGGTACATCTCCCTTCTTGGATATCTATATATCGCGACCGCCACCAAAGTTTTGTGTCGTCGTCTAGATGCATCGTCGCTAGAGTGACCTTTGACTCTTCAACGACGATGTTTGTAGCCTTGAAATACTGCTCCATGTCAAACAAGAAGTTTTCCAAAGCTTTGGCATATCGAGCGCCTCGGAAAGGCTTCGGCTTAGGCACCTTGATCTTGTACAGTTGAACGACGCCTTCAGTTGATGCTTGATTTCCCACGACCATCATAGTGAGGTTTACACGGGAATTCATCTCGCCCAACTCAGTCTTGAGATCTTCGAGTGCCGACCTGACACTTTCCGCAAGGTCTGTGACTAACTGTCCAATCGACCTTTGAGTGCTTTCGATTTTCTGAATGCACTCTTCCATATGGGCAATAGAGCCCGACGAATTATCACCACGCTTGAATGTCTCGAGCCTTGAGGTTCTGCCTTCGAGGTTCTCAACCATCATCATCAACTCTTGGATGGGCATTCCCTCTACACGGCTAGCTACCGCGTCAATCATGTCGACTTTGGAATCAATCTCATCCAGGCGAGATTCTAAGAACCGAACAGTGTCTGGGAGCTCTTTCAGGTAGAGCATCTTTTTCTTCCAACAAAACCAACCGGTCGACCTGGGACTTGCCCATCGTCTTCTTCTTGGCCATTTGCGCAATTACTTTTTAACGGAGCAAACAAAGCTTTGATACCAACTATCACGATCCAACTTCATTGTCGTTGCAAAGCAACTGTGAGACACCTGCTCTAACCCGGCGAGCAAGTCAGCCAAACGAAAATCGCAGAGCGGGTGGCACGACAAGGCCAGCCCCCCCCCACAATCCTCGAGAAAGGTTTTCGAAAGAGAGAGAAAGAATGTTTTGAAATACGTTTTGTCTTTGAAAAGTATATAACAAGATGCAATAAGAGACGCAACAACTAGCTTGCATTAATCATATAATCACTTGGTAGGAAATAAGCTTCAATAAGTCATACCCCCTATAGTACATTTTGGACCATAATTGATGCGACACCCTTGCATATGAAAATGGCGAGGAGTTAACACCTAGATAAAAATGAAAGAAACTATCATAAAATGCAATATTAACAAAATAACATAAAAGCATGATAAAAATGGGTGTAGAGGTTCATGTGGCCATGTGCAACATGCACCGGACAAGCAAGATCGTGACACCGAGCAGCGCGATTCTAATTGTCATGCATTGACGATGGTGGGCATTCTTGGCACCAGATGCTGCTGAAGACCTAAGGAGTGGTGGGATCGACAACGATAACATGATGCAAGGTGGAGCGTTTTATTGGGTGGTTGAGGAGTACAAGCTCACAGCTCCTCGACAAGACAACATGCCGAGCAACACTATTCTAGTTGTTAGTGCCATTACCCCTTGGGGGTCGGAACCGAATAGTTGCATGTCTATGCCACTTGGTCAAGCAGGGAGAGAAAGTTAGGCTATTTATTGGCTAAAAGGTAGGAAAAGAAAAGAACAATAGAAACATAGAACACGTTCATTCAGATTCAACAAATTAATTCTCAAAACATGCCAACACTATATCTTTGTTTTTTTTTTTACCAATGGCAACACTATTGTCTTTACCTTAGCACCCCTAAAGAAGCAAGCTCTACTCTGACACATTGGTGTCACAATATTCTTATCTTCCAATTAATATTAAAATATGTGACACTAATTGTGCCGCATTACACCTAAAACGAGGAATTGTCTTCTTGTAAGCGGCCAATTTCCCTCATTCAAGAACTGTATTTGTAATTTTGATAAAACCATGGACTAAATCAACAAATCTCAAATATATGGACTAAATTTGCAATTTTCACAAAAACGAAACCCTAATAAACGTCCATAAATAAGCCGGAGCAAAACTCTACTCAGTAACTACTTGATCTTATCAGAGCCGGAACTATGAATTTGCGAATGGTGGTTCCATGGCTAATAACTGGATTTCCTTTCTCTTAGTCTCGAACATGGCGAAGTCACCCTCCTTTTTCAGGGCTGCTTTGGAGGCTCAGCTATGGCGGATGTGAGAAGATCTACGGGAAGTTCTTGGTATTTAGTGTGGCCGATTTCGCTCTTTCTATTGTTTCGGCAATGACGACTGCCTGCCGTCGGAGCCTCCGTCAATTTGACATGGGCGATGATGGCTATGCAGGCTTTACTACAAACAACTTCCGTTTTGGTTCTTCTGCTTTTCCTCTTTTCATGCGTGTTTTCGATTCATTAGATTGATTGCCAGTTCATGTTTGATGTCGACTTGTTTAGCAAATTCTGATTACTGTGATTGAAGTGTGTAGGATATGAGAATGTATAGCATAGGTTTGATTTTCTGTTCATGAACGTAACTTAGAATCTTAAATAGAGGATTGCTTTTCAGCAGAATCAAAGAATCGTTTGCGTTTTTTTCTTTGTTTTTTGTTAATTCTTTGTTAGAGTGGCTTTCTTTTTTGTAGAAAAGAGTGGAGTGCCGTGGAGTAGAGAGATTAATTGTTGTTGAATGTTTTTTTTTGAGGATTAATATTAGTAGTGGTTTAACAATTAATTATTTGTTTAGAGATTGATTTTAATATTGATTGAATAATATTTTGATAAGAAACTCGATACGGTAGTTTAATAGTATTTTGTTACTATCAAATTTAAATGAGAAATTTTTGAGGAGCAATGACTAACATTTTTTTTTTCTCTTCCACAAAAACAAACATAGCCTATTGTTTTTTATATTTTTGCTTTACCTTATGAGCATTTTCTCTTATGATCTGTTGCGAAATATCTTCACAATTTTTCGCCTCTCTGGATTCAGTAGCATTATAGATCTCACTCCTTGTTTGCAAGTTTTATTTCGTCAAATTTTGGTTTACTTGATTTTCTTCTACTTCCGTTTGAAGAACAAATTCATTTGTGTGTTTTTTGGGCTGCAGGTTGATAGTTTTTTTGTGTGTCATGTCTAGAGATCACTGTATGAATAAAATGCTTATTTTTGGTTTCCAGTTGAAAAGTGTTCGCAGCTGGAGAAAGTAGCTGCCACCAACTTGCTAGTTCTTGTCTCTTAGAGGTAGTGCAGGGTTGAAAGTTTGAGTTTTGAAAGTGTGCTATTTTCAAAGTTTTGAGTTCAAGACCCACATGCTTGGCTTAAGGACTTGGTTACTGAATATTGTGAGCGGTAAGTTTATCATACCAAAATCAAGTTTCAAGCTCAATTCCAAACTTAGTTGCAGAAGTGATTTCCAATGCTGCCAGGTCTATTTAAAACTTTGTATTTGAACGGGATTTTTACGTTAGAACTGTTTTGAGTTTTTGTTTTTTAAAGAAAATTATTTTTCTGATATCCATGACTGTCTGGGCAATGCTCACCTCGACTACTAATCCTACAACATCCCGATGTCAAAGAAACTCGTAGGAAGCTTATTGAAACTCGATTCTTAGGTAGGTGACCATCATGGATTGAATCCATCACCTTATTCACCGAGTTTTTTTTATTGATCTAAAAAGTGAAGCTTTTTGACTGGTACATGAAAGGCCGTTGTGCCCTGGTTTTTTCAGTGTTTTCCTAAATCTTGTTAAGAGAAAGATGGTGTAACAATAGAACACAGTTCATATTCTTCCATGGTTTATGATAATAAGCAGAACATGGGGGTGTTAGCTCTCTCATGTAAGCAAGAAGAAAACAATTTGCTCTGCCATGAACGTGTTTGAATCTAGAAAGATACTTCGAAATATTTGTTAGATATGTTCTTTCTAATAATTGTTATTTAATCTTGGTTTAATAAAGTTCATAAAATATATGCTAAATTAGTTGGATGCCCAATTTGCAGGGAGATATGATATAGGCTCTGAAACATAAGGTTTTCTTTCAACTAAATAGACGGTCTTACTTACATATCAGCAGCAATTATTAGAGGGTGGTTGTGACTTGGGTTTGGTATATCTTATTGGCAGTTAATTATGCGGTTGATGCTTCTAAATCAAGATGTTCTTTAAAAACGTTTTTCTCTGCTAATAAATTGGTTCTACCTTTGTAATAATGGCAGAGAAAAGAAAAAATCTCTTCCTTTGTTGCAAGGCAACTTACAGCTGCTGGTTGATATCAATGAAAGGAAGTTAAATCATTTTAGTCAAAGATTGAGAACTTCAATGAAAAATTTGTATCAGCAATGCTAAGGTGTTGATGAAGCACATTCTACAGCTTACCACACTTTTTTTTTTCATTTATTTCCTCATGCTCCTTTCATCTTAGAAGAGCACCTTCAAGAACCAAATTCCAGATTCCAATACCCACAAACCAAAAACACTAAGGTTGTTTGTACAAAGATTTTATAGAGCTATTATAAATGAGCTTTTATAATCACCATCAAATAGCTCCCATCCAAACGAGCTATTACTACAATATCTCCTTCGTAATCTTTCAAAATAACCCTTCATTTTTAATCACTCAATATAACTCATCATTTCTAAAGGAACTGGATATCAATACAATTGCTACAACGCAGCAAAAATAAAAATACAACACAAAACAAAAACATGCATAATTTTCAAGTAGAACGAAATTAAAGCAAAATTAAAATCAACATCCTCCACCTCGCAAATACCAAACGAAATAAAGACCCAATTGATGGTTTGATCACAGAGAAATGAGTTGAAAACACATAAAGGAAAAGGGAGAGCAGTGAGAAAAGTGAAGTTAGATCTAATGAAAGAGAAGAAAGAAAGAAGTGAATACGAGTTTACCATTGAAGGAAGGGAGAAGGCGAGCTTCGATTTAGACTCCAAACATCAGCGAACCTGCTAAGGTTGATCAAGTCCAAGTAATCCCCAAGACAAGACCGTTACACCTCTCAAGTGTAATGGTTAGGGATTACGCTGATATTCATTTCCGGCTTAATGGTTAACATTACAAACAACTGACCATTAAACCACCATTAAGTGAGCTACAACAGTTACGAGTTTGATGCTATAAAACGTCAAGTCATCCTCCATTTGAAGTGAGGTTGGGTTAAGCTGAAATACGCTCATAATCCTTGTAAGCTAATTCTAAGCTCTCAAGTTCTTTCTAAACTATCCTAAAATACATTACTAACTTAGGCATTGGAGGCCCTGTGGCTCACACCACACCGATGTGCCTAATTTTTGTTGTTTTGCATGCAAAGTCGTCCTCGGTAAATAAATCTTTACCGTTGATCCTAGTTGACCATTTTTTGGCATCAACAGTTGGTGCAGTTTGTGGGGACGATTTCGTGTTCTACTCGAAAAGCAAGAGAGATGGGAGCAAGATCTAGTCGAGAACCACTTGGAACCTAAAAGTGGGGAGCCTAAGCAGGGAGCAGAGCAAGGTTATCCGAGGTTCTCATCCTTGGAAGAACAAGTGCAAGAAATGGCAGAGAACCTAGGTTGGTTGATGAAGTTACTCGAACAACTCCTTCCAACCCAACTGCCATTATTGAGAACCAACAAGCACCATTGGTGGTGGTAACGTATCCACTAGTCACGACGGAAAGATCTACACCCTTGGTGCGGGACCCTGCTAAAGGGAAAGCCACAGCTACTGAGGCTCCAAGAGAAGTTCCCTCTCGACACCCAAGACTGGTCGATTGTTTGCAACTAGGGATAATGATCGAAGAAGGGAGCACTCGGTGCACCAAGTAGTCTCTCGAAGTGGAGGAAGTCGTTCCATATCACATTCAGTTAGAAGTAGCCAGTCGCGAAGCAACTTACAAAGAACCTGTACTTAGCATTTGGAAGTCCTAAGTGTCTGTGTAATAGGAACAGACTTAGGAGCAGACCACATAGCAGCGATCAACCAGTGCTGGAAGGAAGTATCGCTTGGGGGAGTCGAGGACCACCCTTGGTTAGCTCAGTTTTGCCTCCTCCAAAATCAGTTGGGGATATGAAGAAGGCGCAGGACCAAGAAAAACTTGACATGGACAACCTAGAATCGCCTGGACGAGTCGATCCCGGCAAAATTCAAGCTTCCAACCATGAAGGCGTATGATGGGTCCAAGGATCCTGTGGAGCACTTAGATTCCTATCAGGCATGGGTGGAACTTCATGGAGATCGAAATGCAATCAAGTGTTGAGTGTTCTCATTCACGCTGACATGACCAGCCCAGAGATAGTCCAGGCAGCTAAAATAAAAGTACATTGCATCGTTCAGGGAGGTGGCCCGAGTTTTTTTTTCACCCAATTCTTGGGTGGACGAGATCAGAATAAGCTGACCACACATTTACTAACTGTGAGACAAATGAGCCATGAGACCCTACGGGGGTACATGGCATGCTTCAACAACGAAGTGCTGTAAGTTAAAGGATGCACCGATGATACGACTTTAACAGCAGTCATGGTGGGACTGAAAGATGAAAAGTTCCTATGGTCCTTAGGAAAGAGAGCACCACTTACATATGTGGAGTTGCTCACTCGGGCACGAAAATACATAAGTGTTGGAGAGCCGGTGAGTTCCCAAGGGAACACGAAAGGAAGGCATTCAGTCCTAGGACGCGAAAAGGCGACTACCCAGCGAGAATCCATCTATGAAGAATCACGCAAGCGGAAGGAGAAGTATGACAAAAATAGGGTACAAACTAGTCGGTTTGAAAAGTACACTCCGACCATAGTACCAGTTGACCAGATCTTGATGGAGATCCAAGACAAAAAGACGCTGACATAACCTAGAAAAATCAAGACAAGAGCTGACAAGCGAAATAAAGGCAAATATTACCTATTTCACCAAGATCATGGTCATACAACCTCAGACTGCCATGACCTAAAGGGGTCGGTAGAGTCCTTTTTCCGAAGAGGATACCTAAAAGAGTACGTGGAAGAAGGTGACAGAATGCCCGAGTATCCTAATAAAAAGAGGGGAGGCAAAGATTCACCACCACTTCAAAAGATCCGAACCATCAAATGAGAACCTGCAGGTGGTAGGTCCAACAAGAGCTATGGACGGAGAATTGATCCTAGGAAAGGTTGTCTGAAAGATAGCGCTCGAAGAAAAGTCAATCATTGGAAATATGCATGAAAACTCCTTCTAGAGGAGCTGAACAAGGCAAGGAAGAAATTGTCGAAAGATTAGAGCCTATGCCCTTGCTGAGTGATGCCCAAGTGGTTAGCGTAGATTTCGGCCTAGATCGAGAGCAAAGAGAGAGTCTCATAACATTCTTTGCATGGACAGTCGATGACATATAGGGGGTAGAGAGGGTAGACCCGACAGTTATGGTTCACCAACTCAATGTCAATCGAGACCATAAACCAAACTGGGGGTAAAAGTTATAGACGAGAAGTTGGTACTTGGTGAGGGTGTCACAAAGATAGTACCTGGGGGAAGTCAATCTTCAAGAGTATCTTTCACACCCCTCTTAGATAAGATAACAAAGAAAGTTTATTCATCAAGTACTCTACCCCGAATGACACTCCAACACTGTCTTGCTCATGAAGAACCACAAGACCAAGCTGAAAAGCTTGGAAGGGTCATGGTCGGAAGAGTCCCCACATGCACTGTGGGCGCACCACACCACACCTAGAACATCAAAACCCCTTGCTCTTTGGCATTAAGGCCGGAAGCAGTAACCCAGTCGAGATGAACCTTTCGTCCCCGCGCATCGAGTCTTCTGACACATAACAAAATGACCGACTACTGCGGATGAACTAGGATCTCCTGCAAGAAAGAAGAGGTGCAAGCCACCTTAAGTAACAAGAGTTTGACAATGGAGTCCTCGAGCCGCATCGTAGAGGACCTTACAAGGTCACAATAGTTGCCTGTCCAGACACCCACTACCTTGAAGGCATGGACTGGAACAAGATCTTCTATCCTTGGGCCATGTACATCAGGATAATGTGGTTCAATTTTCCAACGAGTATTAGCAAAAATATTGTCCTATCGTTCTATGCAAAGCTCTCTAAATTTAAGCTATAAGTCCATGATTTATAATACTTTAAAGCTTATATTGGGAGGTAAGCAAAAGTAGAGAATTGATCGACATTCAGTTGCAAAATTTCAAGTGATAAAAAGCTCTAACATGAGTATACACTGCTTGAAGAAAAATGCTCTACTTCTAATAATGAAACAGAGTACATCATAAAGCAATAAAGTCATTAAGTGTTGCGCTTGTTGGAACAAGGCTTATTGAGTCCAGGACAAATTCGATCTTAGCTGGAGGAGCCTGAACCAGGATGTCATTCTCAGACACACCTTGGAAGATGCGAGAATCATAAGCAACCAACACTAGATCACTAGGAAGTCTAGACTTGAAGGCTGACAAAGAAGGGTCAGCAACCTTTGCTGCAGTTGTGGCGCAAAAAGACTTAGAGGGAGACAAGAGGGTACCATGGCTAACCCGTTTTTTAATCTGGTCTAGTGCCCAACCAATAGTAGTCGCACCAAAGTTGTTCTCCAATGTTATAAAGACAGGAGAACCTTTCACTAAATTGATTAAGTATGGGGCATCCTACAACTCCACTTTAGCAGAAGTCAAACTCTCGACAAAGCTGAGCGAGGGAAGACGAGCGTTCCTTGTAAGTACAAGGAACAAGACTTAGGACCGCCTTAGTAGAATTAGCGGAAGTTTGAAAGTCAGCCTATGCGACCTCAGCAACACGCTGAGCCTTACGAGCTTGGGCCAAGTCTCACTTGAGTTGATCGATGTTGGAAAACCAAGAGGAGCGCGTATGGCACAAGTTTTCTATTAGGTGCCGAGAAGTCGAAGCCAAGTGCATAAACACTTGTCAACCAAAAACTACAAGGAAACGACAGTCCTCTGAAGTAAGGTCCACCTAACCATTAATGAGAGTCCTAAAAACAAGAAAAGGAGATCTCGATTGCTAAAGGAGCATTCAAAGTCAGTGCACCCTGCAGGCTGGTCATCATCAGGTAACAAGTTGGATTCTGAGTATACAGTTGAGCTTGTAAAACAATTAAAGTCTTTTGTGATTACTTGATGTAACATTTTGATAGTGATTGATGTTGATTGATAGTTGTTTATATGATGTTCTGAGCATGAGATCTATTGTTATAGATGCTAAAATGATATTCCTGAGCATGGATTTTTGTTGAAAATTGTTGATGTGATATACTGAACATGTTCGATATTGTTTGTTGAATATTATTGTGATAACTTATTAATAATGCCATAGCAGTTCTGAGTTTCAAGAATAACAACCTTGAAACTAGCCCGTTGGAGGCATACTAGAAGTTCTGCAAGTGAGACTAAATAGTTAGTTTATGAACTTTTGAGATAGTGTCTGATGACATGTCATCCTTAAAGTGAGGAGTTGAGTTGAACACTATTGCCTTATCACATCATAAGGTGGATGGTCAAGTAGTAGATCAGGGTTGTGCAAGACTTCCTGACTAGTATGCCGGAAGGTTCGTGTACTGGGATCTCAATTTCGAGCTCCTAGACGCCAGTGTATTGATTTGTATCTCCTTAATATTGAGTTCGTGCTAGGTTGAGTTAGACTTGACCAGCTTAGCCTGTTGCTTCGTTGTTTTGAGCTAGTGGTGCTGGGGTGTTCCTGGAGTTGTAGGAACGAGTTGGTAGTTACCCTTGGAGGTTGTGATTACCTAAGGATCGTGGTAGTTGAAGCTATTGTCTGAAGGTTGTGTTTCCTAAGGATTGTGGTAGTTGAAGCAATTGTCTGAAGGTTGTGGTTATGAGATGAATTATTGAACTTGTGATGGTAACTTGAGAAATTAAGTGTAGCCTTGTTGCTGCTTTTTGTTGTTATTGAAAAGATAGTTTTTGTTTGATTTTCCTGACCTTTTAATGTTGTAGCTTGTGGACCGAGGTGTCTAGTTGTGGATGTTTCGTTGTGTTCTCTTGGTGAGAAAAGAAGAGAGCTCGTGGTAGTTGTGTGCATTCATTAAGTTGAAACATTGAATTGTTGTTATAGTAAGCCACTTGTTGAAGTTCAAGTTGAGTTTAGAGACTCAGCGTTTGTTGTTGCCTTTGAAATGAATTGGTGGAGTATTGGAGCCCTTTGGTGGTTTGGGTTGCTAGTTGTTGTCCTTTGATCAACATGGTATGTTACCAAGATTTTGAAAGTTAGTTTTTCTCAATAAAGGTTTGGTTACCTCTTGGAAAGTTGTTAGTTTTGTTGACTTATGGATGCTATGAGAGTGGTTGTTGGTTGACCACATATGTTGGATTAGTATTTGCAGGGTAGTGTTGTCTATTCCCTAGCGGTTTAAAAAAAAAGTTTATTCTTTAAGATTTGGCTAGTAAGCGTGAAATTGTTAGTCCAAGTGGTTGATTGGTTCTAGTAAGTCAGTGGTTCTAAAAGTTGATGTTCTAAAGAGCGGGTTGTTTTGTCGCTCATGTTGATTTTGAGTAATAGTGTAACATCCATTAGATGTTTTCTTGGATCGAAAGTTGAGCTCGTTTCCAAGTTTTTGAGGTAAGTCTTGAAGTTCCTTGTTGAGAAGGAAGGTTTGAAAAGTTGAAGTTGAAGTGCCTGACTAGCTAAGGAAGACCTTAGACCAAGATTGTTAAGTTTGAAGTTCATTTAGCCTGTTGCAAGGAGCGCTAGGGAGACTTGGTTGTTAAAGATTGATTATCTGAAGAAAAAAAAAAGAGAGCAGTCTGTTGCTTGTTTAATCAATGTTGGTGCAAAGTTTGTTGTGGTATTTCCAACTTTGTGATTAAGAGTTCGGGTAGTTGTGCCTTAAGAGGTTCTTGAAGTTCTTGGTATTTCGAGATTGGTTTATAGATCCGTTGTTGGTAGCAACTATTGAGAAGTTGGTTGTTTTTAGTGTACCATGAAATGGTTTCTTCGAGTTATATCTCTAGAGTGGTCATAGTTTCGACTAGTTGAGGTTTGCCTTAGAGTGTTCTAGCCGAGTTGTTGGATTTTTGCCACCTATTGTACACTTGACCCGAGTTTGTGGTGTTCTTTGTGAGGCCGAGTGGCCAGTGCGAGTGTGTGGCCAGTTTTTGTGAGGCATGAGTTCCCTAATGGTTTTTCGTAGTGTTTAAGAAAGAGAAGTCTCTTAAGGTGCTATCATGAGAGGTTAGAGTGAACAGTGTTGGTAAGTGCTCGTTTTTATGAGACAATCGAGGTTTAGGGTTGAATTTTCATAAATTACTTCAAGTTGATCTGTTGAGTTGTGGTTGGAGACAATCGTTGTTTGTTGCTGCCTCAACGGGCATCATGCAAGTGACGTTTCCTTGTGCCAGTGGTTTGAGCAAAATTTTGGAGTTGCTAGTTCTTTTGAGGGTTTTTTTTAGGAGCGAGATTTGTTGCTTTGGTTACTAATCTAAGAGAGTTTGCGCTCAGGTAAGAAAAAAAATGTTGCTTAGCTTGGTGATAACTTGTTGGTAGGGTCGAGATGAGACTCTAAGTGATTGTCATTTTAACTGTTGGATGGATTAGAATTTCATTGTAGTTTTATTGTTTTGGATTTTTTTTAGGTGGCAAGCTTTGTGGAGGAAGGTGAGCATCCTTCTTTGAATGTTGAGTTTTGCTTGATTTGGAGTTGAGTCTAGTTAGCCAAAGTTTTACGTGGTGAATTGTAATTTTTGTATTCTCCTGATATGATGTGATGCTAAGTTTCCTATTGGTTGTGGTACTTCAGGAGTACTGTTGGGGTTAGTTCAGATGGAGACCCCGTTTTTCTTTGAGTGTGGGATGATGATTTTAGAGTGTTCGTTCCTTTAAAAAGTAGTACTTGAAAATCATTGTTCTTGTGAATTATTTATGTTTATATATTTCAGCATGGACCAAACCACACGATGCTTTAATTCTTTTCCTACTGCATTTACTGATGTTTTTCCACTGTAGAAAATTCATTTTTCATGATTATATTTGAAAGGTACTCTTCCAAAAAAACCTTTTCTTTTTTGTTCTGTGGTTTCTCTTTGTTTTTTAGTAAGAAATCTTTTTAAAGCTGAGACAAGTCTCTTGATTTTGTGTTTTGACGTAAAATTTTGTAAATGTAGGCCCTTGTTAAACATAACACCCAAGGATTTGCATAAAATGCACGCTCATTTGCATATAGTGCTTTGATGGACGACTCTGTAAGTTAAATTTACTCAGCATGTATTCGATTATGCTCATGTTCTTTATCTTCAATTATTCACTTGATTTATATAAGCATACGGACATCCCATGATCGAACACTATACGACACTTGGCCTCGCTCAACTTCCCCTCTTTCTGCAGCTTTGTTGATTTGCAGCTTTGTTGATTTGCATCCTTTAAACAATTGATTGCAGTTTAGCTTCTGATATTAGGATTTTTACTTAAATATTGTGCTTCCTTTTTACTACAACTTCCTCTCCTTCAGAGTAATAAAGCTGGTTCACGCTGCCAAGTTGGCGACCGATCGACCAGCGATGTTGTTGTGAGGCTTAGAACAAAAGATGGTCGAGATGAATGGTTATACTGTCACTCCCATATCCTAACTGAACAGAGCAAGTATTTTGCTGATCGTCTTTCCGAGAAATGGCCAACATGCCAGATTCTTGACTCACGAAACTGTGTTGAGGTCTTTTGTCTAGAATCAACCTTTGATTACCATGTAAATCTTCTGCGCCTTCTCTATGTCGTTACAGATATCCCAACAGATGAATTATGGAACAATGTTCGAACTGTTCTTGGTATCCTCCGTGTGGCTTTTGAGCTTGGGTGCCAAAATATTATTAGTGCTTGTGTGAATTACTTGGAAGCAGTACCATGGGAAGAAGAGGAGGAGGAGGAAATTTTGAAGGTGATACCTCATATGGGACCAGAAGTCGAGCCAATTCTTGCTCGTCTTCAGCCAGTCAATTCATCTCTTGTTAGACAGATATTTCTTTCTGCTCTTCGATTGGCTACTTCAACTCTGTTTTCTAACATAAACGATCTCAAGCCCTCGGCCCAAGAACAACTCGAGTACATGCTAACGGAAGATGACGATGCTCCGTTACTGATGGCTGATGCTGAAATAAAGTTAGAGGTAAATGAATGTGTGAAGAGTCTATTAAATACTTTTAACAATCTTATAGAATTAGTAATTGATCCTTTACACTCGGACGGGAAGGCAAGGAACATGCAAGTTTTAGCTTTGTGTTTGACAGATTTATCTTGGGCATGCCGGATTTTAAAAAGGTTAGAAACCATGAAGGAATTAGTATCTAATTGGATCGAGGAATCAAACAAGATAGTCAAGGTTTTCGAGCAAGTGAGTGTAGCATCAGAAGTTATCGACACAAGAATAGGGATTATTGAAGTGGTAGCAAAAGTGTTAGAGGCAATTAAGCACGGCTCAGTGATTCTCCCGACTCCTAAACGGCTTCACATGGTGAAGGTTTGGCTTCCTTTTGTAAGGACTACCAAATCCATAATCGATACTCTTGCTATCAATGGGGTCGAGGATCCGAAACTCAAAATCGACAACGATGTCTGGGAGGTTCTAGAATCCTCATTTGTTTCAATCATCCTTGCATTGCCATCAGGGGAGCAAGCGGAGATTATAACCGAATGGCTACAGAACCAGCACGTTATTCGTTATCCAGATCTAACAGAGGCATTTGAAGTGTGGTGTTACAGGTCAAAAGTGGCGAAGAGAAGGCTATCCCTTGTGGGGGATAACCATAGCACATCGGCGACAAGCTTCCAGCCCTCGGCGTGAACTCGAATAGTTTTATAATTGAATTATGAACCATCATTCAACCCTTACATTGTAAGAGCATGGGTTGGAATCAATGTTTTGTGGATGTTTCTGGTTTAAGCCTCCCCTTTTTGTTTCTTTGTAAAATTTTAGTTTTTAGTTGCAAATGGCAAGTTGGAGGCGTTGTCCATTAGTCTAATTGAAAAAGGAAGAAGAGGGAAAAGTGGAAGTGAAGAAATGAGGTAGCTTCATGTAGCCACTAATATCAAAATGTATAATTTATAATGAAGATGCAATTTTATGTTGCAGTTTGGCTGGCATTTCTGTTGGGTCTTTATATCTGCTTCTCATAATTTCTTTTTAAACTACTGGGAACTCTATATCATAGGTGTGATATCCGAGCTGGAACTATTAGAAATTTTAGTTTTAATTACTTATTTGGATGTGCCAATTTGCAGAGTAGTTGTAGTTGATAGTTCAATTAGATGATAATTTTTGTAGAGTGACAGTGAATCATAGCTTATTTAGAAGTAATTAGAAAGAAGTGATTAATTTGAAAGATTAGAAATGAATAATTAAAAGTGAATAGTTATAAATGAATGATGAGTTGAAGTGACTGCATTTTTAGGCAAGTTCATTTTGGAGATATATCATATAAGAATGTTTGAAATATATTTATAATAAGCTTATCATTTTGGAGATGTAACATATTTGAATGTTGGAATTATAAGAGTGATTCCTGGAATTGCCACCAATAAAGGGTAGACGAGGGATAATTTCTCATTTTAATTTTGGGTGGGGGGCAATTTCAACCTTTGACCCTAGTTTTCAATATAAATTTATTTTTTGTCGATGTTGGTGAAAATATACTTCGTAGAAGCACTTTCCCGACTTAAGCCACTAAACAACATTATTTAACAATCTGTAAGCGTGACAAAATGAAGTTCACCTTTAAATAAAGAAGTAGTGTACTAACCAGAGCAAGCATCAATTCAATTTCTTTCTATATTTAGATACAAGAATTTGAGACAATCAGATCATAGCGAGAAAGATGGAATCCAATTGAATCAGTGTCGGTATCAGAGTTTACGCAAGAGACTCCATCCTAACCTATAAGGTGTTTTAGTTGAATAATGATATACACCAATGGCAAATATGTCAACAGTGATAATAGTCAATATCAACGATTAGACTGTCGTCGAAAATCATGTGCAATTGTTGATAGGTGAAGTTCAACGGTTGAAAAAAATTTTGCCAACAGAAATTCATTGACGTTCATAACAACAACCAAGAAAACATAAGAAACTTTTTTTCCCGCTACAAATTAGCTTTACGCCAACGGTTTTAGCCCTCGATAATTTATATTTTTCTTGCAATGGCCCTCCATTAGGTGCGGTAAAAGGTTTTGAGTCTGTCTACTTTCTTTCATGGTTGAACTCAAAATTTATGTTTGTGATTACATGCATGAAAGTGACTCATACTACATTGGAATATCACTTAACAATTGTGAGGGTGAAGATTGAAACTCTTGACAGTAACCTCACACCTAAAAGAACACTAGATCTTTGAACCACACTTCTTTATCACTATGCAATCCATGGAAGAAGCTTCACCCATAGTATTTCCATGAAACTATACACGATTGTTTCTAAATTTTGAGTTTAATTTACATTTGATAAGGTCTTACTTTTACTCTTAAAATTTGAATTTTGTTTCCATTTGATTCCATACCTTAAGATTTTACACATTTACCTTTAGGATTTTCCTATAACTATGGTTATCGAAGACTAACCATTTTAAGTTTTACTGATTGAATTTTATAGTTTTACATTATCAATTTTAGGACTATCATTTTTTTTTTTTTTTTTGAAAAGAGATACTATATTAAGACAGGTGAGAAACATACAATCCATAAGCTTACAAAAATCCGCTCTAATTTTATGACTCAATTTAATTTAAGGGTATTTAATATGGATATTCAATTTGAATATAATTATTACATATTCATCCCAAATTGATTTTAATTGCAAAGGTATTCAAATAGATTTTTATATTTTTAATAATCCCTAAATACCCCTTCTTCAACCTCAAGCCCTAATTTTTTTTTTCTTCCGAACGCACAAATCGGAGAAGATGACCGCCACAACTGTAGAGGATTGTTGCGATCGGCCGGAGAAAAAGACAGCGAACGGCCGGAGAAGATGACCGCGAACGTAAACGAGAAGATGACCACAAACGGACGGAGAAGATGGCCGCGAACTACCGGAGAAGATGGCCGCGAACGACCGGAAAATATAGCCGCGAACGGCCGAAAAATATGCGGCGAACGGTCGGAGAAGGTGGTCGTGAATCGCCGGAGAAGGTGGTCGCGAATCGTCGGAGAAGGTGGCCGCGAATGGCCGGAAAATATGGTCGCGAACGGAGATGATGG
This sequence comes from Cyclanthera cordifolia, assembly GCA_037832605.1. Classification (NCBI taxonomy): domain Eukaryota; kingdom Viridiplantae; phylum Streptophyta; class Magnoliopsida; order Cucurbitales; family Cucurbitaceae; genus Cyclanthera; species Cyclanthera cordifolia. The sequence continues at coordinate 13,470,638 of JBBMEG010000024.1, forward strand.
CCGGGAATCTCCTTGATTTACTCCTAAAATTTCTCATGATGACGGCTGCAAAAAACCCTAAAACTATAAGTTTCTGAGTTGTTAAAGATAAAAAAAATACATTGATAATACGTAGGTAATACTATTATATAATACTTTTTTGTTACTTTTATAATACCGATGGTTGATACTGTATTACATAGA
>JBBMEG010000024.1:13473261-13490777 GCA_037832605.1 Cyclanthera cordifolia
TTTTGTACTTAAAAAAATCATGAATTTCCATCTCTTTTGGGTTGTATTTTGGCACATGTTTTTGGAATGGGAAAATTCCGGTGGGAAGAGATGGCGGCTAAGGTAAAGGATAACGTAACGATGCACTGCATAATTTCATTGTTATTATTATTTTGAAGCTGCCTTTTTCTAATTTTTCTCAACTAAAAAAACCAAGAAATGTCAACGATAAGGATATTTGTGTGAGAACATATAAAAATAACTTCATTATTAGTGCATTTTTTTAATTATTATTTCAGACTAAGATTTTGATGCATCAACCAATCAAAAAGTTTAATGCAAAGATATCACTTTCGCACCACAAAAAAAACAAGTAAACAGAAATAATCATGTATTTGTCTATTAGGATAGTGGGTTAGATATACCAGAGTCATTAAACTTAAATGATTATTCAGTTCAATAAAAAAAGTGAGTTCGGTTCGATATTGGTGGACTTAAAAGTGGTCTCATGATCTTGAGGGGTATGTTGACAGTATCTCATTAAAATGTGAGAAGATTTTCTAGCAATTTATAAGACAGGTGAACTGATATACTCTTATCATCAATTGGATTTTGAAATGGATACACATATCATCTAATATGGTCTCTTATCATGTTGGAGATATTTAAAGATAGGGTGGACTACTCCCTTCATAGTTAATTGATTTTGAGACGGATGTCCACCATTTCTAATATGGCATCAGAGTATAATGAGAGTTATTAGTACCCCGAAATTTCGAGGACCTCACCCAAGCGAGCAGACATTTCAGGATCCCAAAGAGTTAAATCCGACTAAAGTTAGTGAGCCAAAGTAGATATTTCGATCCACAAATTCGAATCTAGTCCAAGATGGCTTCTCAAATATGGCGTCATCTTGAAGGGGCATGTTGGAGATATTTAAAGATAGAGTGGATTAATACTCTCATGGCCAATTGGTTTTGATAAGTATGCCAACACTTTCTAATAATTTGTAGAACTTTGCAAAAACGTGTGCCCAGGTCGAGCAAATTAAGAATGACCTCAATGCACTCATTGTGGCAATCTTGGCCCCATGTTGTTAATAAATGCTACAAACTCCATGGGTATTCACCTGGTTATCGTTCTAGATTTAGTAAAAAATAATCACATTCTTCATCCCGAACAATAGCTTCCTCGAAATCTGAAAGAAATATTATTGATGCTACTTCTGCAAATGAAACTCTTGTTCTGATACCATATTAGAATTTGAATATTGCGGAAAAATACATATTTATCACACTTTTTTATTTTGCTATTGAAGCTGATTTTATAGGAGATTATAAAAAATGAATAGAAGAGGAAACAAACTAAGAAACATAAAACTATCAACTAACGAAATAAACTTTCTCACCTTGTGGCAAATGTCCCACGTTAGAAAGGTTAAGATTTTTCAACACATGATTTAAAGATAGGATTGACTACTCCTCTCATTGTCAATTGTTTTTTAAATGGATGTCTATACTTTCTAATATGGTATCAGATTGAACATGATCTTGGTTTCAACCTCGTACACTTACGGCCTCTGAGACCGACCCCCTCCTCTTAACATAGAATATTCTTTATAATGTACATGCTTGATTTGGGGAACAATTTACATTTTATTGACTTAATAGAAAATTAAATGTCTTATTATATTAAATTGAATTGAGTATTAAAAAAAAGCAACACTATCTCTTTTCCCTGATTTCGAAATACCAATTTAAATATCCAACTCGTATTAAACTAGATTACAATTAAACAATAAAACAGCGTGCCACTAACATTTTGAGTAAATTGATTAGTAACTTGAAACAACCTGAACATAAGATGTTCTAAATAAATGCACGGTCGAAAATGAATCGGGAGAGAAATAGAATGTCTACTTAATGAATAACTCTATACAACATAAGAAAAATACATCCATGTAAATAATACAAGAAATAAAATACCATGTTTTCCTCATCCCGTTTACTTTTTTTATGGAAAACTTACAAAACTATGTAGGAAAACGATGAAAAAAAAAAAACAAATATGATCAATTTTTTAAAAACTGATGTTATTGAATTATTGCCGCGTAATTTCTTATAATATTGAAATTAATGAATATTTATATTATTTTATTAATAAAATGTATTAATGACCTTTAGAATTTGTGTTGCGACAATAACTCATCCAATACAAATTTTTTTAATTTTATTTTTTAAAATTCTTTTTCTTTTTCCAGTTTTTTACAAAATTTATCCTTTTATATAATAATAAAAAAAAAATTATTCAAACGCATTTTTTGTTTAATAATTAACTATATAATTGAAAATTATGTATATTTTTCATGAAAAATCAAATATTTAAAAATATTATTAAAAAATACGATGAAAAAAAAAAAGAAAAAGAAAGGATTGTACTGTGACTGGTCTTTCTGATTAATGCATAATGCTATTTTTCTCAAAAAAAAAAAAAAAAAAAAAAACTGGACCAAAAAACTTTAATGCATTTATTACGTATCTTAAAAATTACATTTAATCTAGATTTTCGATATTAATTCTTTTAATTTTGAACTTAAGGGTGATTGGATTCGGAGGTGAGGAGAGTTAAACTTTTTGTTTATTTTTAGTAATCATAATTTTTCTCAACTAACTCCTTTTTAATTTGTCTATGATTTCTATTCAACATTTGATCATTAAACTTTAAATTAAACTTTATACAAAACTTTATCAAAGTAAACATTTTCTCTTCTAAATACAAATGTTTAAAATGAATTTTGTAACATCTTCTTTCTAAAACATTAATTTCTAACACAAATACTTCGTAACTCTAAATCACTCTATTTTCTCATGCTCCTCTATTTTCTCTTCTTTCCTTAATCTCGAAATGCAATCACTAAATTTATAATTTGATAATATTTATAAAAATATTTTATATCGGTAATGAATTAAATATATAGAAATTAGATGTAAGTTAAAAGTGAAATTTTTTATATATTTTATACATAAATAGTTATCTATGGCATGGATTTATACTTAATTACCAATGTCATATATTATTCTTAGATTTTAGAGGACTAAATTCTATTTCTATAGAAAGTAATTCTAAATTTTGAAATCATGTATACAAAATTTTAAGTTTCTTTCAATTATAGAAATCATATTGATTTTTCATGTGTAACAAAAAATAAAAATAAATAATAAATAAAAACCAAAAAAAAGTTCCATGTAAAATTTTGAAAATATTTTCTCCCAAGCAAGAAATTAGATTGGTCTATATAAAATGACAAAAATATTTTCACTTCAATCCGTTCAAATGATAATCTTTAATCGGTAGTTAAATTATCAATTGATAATCTTAATCAATAGTTCAGTGGTAGCTTTTAATAAATAGTTCTCTGATATACCTCAATTAGTTAGCTGAATATATGGATAAAATTGATATTTTTGTAAAACCAATGAAGTTCTGTTATTTAAGATTTTTTTTTGAAAAAGAAAAAACTATATTTAAATGAATGAAAGAAAATTTTGTTATTTATAGTAGTTTTTCTATTTATAATGTAACAAAAAAAAATAAAAAATATATATATACATATATAATTTAAAGCAACTCTAATATATATATGTGCGTTCTTTTGATTGCAATCATTATTTTTAAATAGTCAAATAAATACTCATTATAAATACTAATTTTAAATATTTTTAAAAATAACATCAAAACAATATTTTGACGGTAATCCTTGCTTCTAAATACTCAAAATAAACTTTAATTTTAAATACTAATTTTAAATACTCTTACAGCCTACTTCTCCAAACAAGGTTTTTGACCTTAATTATTATTAATCATTACTTCTAGAGACTCAAAATAAATATTCATTCTAAATTTCAATTTTAAATATTCTTAAAAAATTTATCCAAATAAGTTTTTAAATGCAATCATTATTTCTAAATAGTCAAAATAAATATTCTTAAAATTTCATCAAGGGAGTGAATATTATAATTAAAAAAAATAATAAGAATAAAAAAACCATCCGGTTCAAGTTTTTCGCACTTAGAGGAATTCGTATGAATCGAATCTGATCCATCCACTGCATCGAGCGATGGAAGGAGAGAAATGAAAAACGAAGCCCGTTCGTGATTTCTACCGATTACAGCGGTCAATTGCTGAACACTGTCCAGTTTCATAAATCTTCGATGAACTGTTCTTGTTTCGTGATCTATATTTAAATTACGTCTCTGCTTCAACTCTGGCGGAGACTCAGCGTATTCACTTCCACAGGAAGATTATACGTTATCGATTTATAGTGGAGAGAGGACAGTGTGGCGGAGATGAAGGGCGGCGGTGGCGGAGGGAATGGAGCTTCTGCTTATGGATTTCCGGCGAAGAGACGATGGAGAGGTCTCGTGATCGGAGTTCTTGGCCTTGTTATCCTCTCAATGCTTGTGCCTCTTGTGTTTTTGCTCGGTCTCTACAATGGGTTTCAAACTCCGGGTAACTTGTTTGATCTTCTCTTTTTTTTTGTTCAATCGAATTGGTCATTAGTGTGGTGAATCTGACGTTAATTGATCGGATCTGTTGTAGCTTTTACTATCTTGATTTGGTTTTTGCCGTATCTTGAGCACTCTCTGTTCTCTTAGTTTAATGCTCTCTGTTAGATCTCGTTTTCTCTATCGTTATATTTGACTCGTTTGGTTTTGAATTCGATAATGTTTCGAATTGATTATCTTGCATCTTTAGCGTCATTTCAATTGTATTTATGGCCTGACTCTTTTATTTTGATTTCGTTCATCGTTTTCTTGTTTAATTGTCTCGTTCTCCCTACATTTTGATGCCCTTTTGGATTTTTTTTCACTGAATTAGGATAAGAAGCAACTCAGGCTTCTTCCCTCTAGTTTAATCTTTCATCTATCTGGTTTCTTTTGCGCCAATGTTTCTATTGATATTCAGAATGTAGTTTGGCTTGGCTATATTTCCCTTTCTCAGTTGCTCAAAAGAATTCCTTTTATAGATTTCGAAACCAACTCTAACTGTCTTACGGCCGTAGAGACCAAACTTACCATTTACCAATTTTTTATCATATCCGTGAGAGTACGCCTACTCTTACCCTACTACATTTGGTTGGTATAGAATTTATATGTAGGTGACTGTCATGAATTAGACTCATAAATCATAACCTCTAAGCACTTTAATGATTTTCCATGAATTTATTTGACTACTAGGCTAAACCTTGATGGTTTAGATAATATATTTCTTTTTTGGGTTCATTAAAGAAAATAATTTCTAACAACGGTTATTTGCTTCTTCTGCAGGATATATATCTGACTCGCAAAGCTCAAAACCAGTAAGGATTATATTATGTTTTTGCGACATTTGGTTTTAAAACTCATAACTCCAAACACTACGTTAGTTTTGTAAATTTCTCAGTTACTGATATTATTCTATGTATTTACGGTGACGGGTGAGGGAAGAAAATGTTTTCAAAATTGATTTTAGTTGGTTTTTATTCAGGAAAAAGTAAACTTTTAATAGATTAGATCTTCCTCCTTATTAAGTTTAATTCTACTGCTCCGTTATTTTAGTTTCAATGAACGTTTTTATGGCAGGGGTTTCAATCTAGTCATGTAGATGACGTTATCAGAAAATTGGGACCAACTATTCCAAAGGTCTATTCATATTCTCTTAGCTCTCTTTGCATGCTAGTTTCTTTTCCTGCATCAGTTGCAGATAGTGCGTGGTCAGTTCTTGTTGTAATTTATTTATTTGTTCTAAATGTTGTAGTTGGACCACCCCGTTGACCTTTGAATGAATATATTGTGCCGCATATCTTTTGGGGATGGTATTTTAAATTTCTTTCATCAAAATCTATGTAATATATTACCAAAGTGAAGGCTTTGGAATGGTGATTTTCTGAATACGAGTATAGCACAATTAAACTTTTGAATAATTGTGCAATTGATTAGCTGAGCTGAAATTCAAGTTACTAAACCATCATGGAATTACCTAGTGGTCAAGAGGGCTTGAGAAGCTTAAGAAGTGATGGGTTCAATCCATGATGGTCACCTACCTAAGAATTAGTTTCCTGAGGATGTTTGGATGAATAATTGTAAAGTGATTATTTTGAGTGATTAGAAGTGAGGGGTTATTTTGAGAGATTATGAAGGAGAAATTGTAGTAATAGCTCGTTTGGATGAAGTTATTATAGAGTTATTATAAAAGTTCATTTTTAATAGCTCCATAAAAGCTTCAAACAAACACCCCCTCAGGTTTCTAAACTATCATGGAATTGATTAGCTTAGCTGAAATTCAAGTTACTAAACCATCATGGAATGACCTAGTAGTCAAGAGGGCCTTCAAGAGCTTAAGAAGTGATGAGTTCAATCCATGATGGTCACCTACCTAAGAATTAATTTCCTAAGGGTGTTTGGAGAAGTGATTATTTTGAGTGATTAGAAATAAAGGGTTATTTTGAGAGATTATGAAGGAGAAATTGTAGTAATAGCTCGTTTGGATGAGGTTATTATAGAGTTATTATAAAAGTTCATTTTTAATAGCTCCATAAAAACTTCAAACAAACACCCCCTCAGGTTTTCTTGACATCCAAATATTGTAGGGTTAGACGATATGTCCTGTGACATTAGTCGAAATGCACGCAAGCTGGCCAAAAAGTCACGGATATCACAAAAAAAAAAAAAATTCAAGTTACTAAAAACTTTACTGCTGCACCCAACAACATGGGTCTTTTCCTTTGCAAATCTTTTATTTCCTCAGCTTTTTCTGCTCTTTTTCTAGTCTGAGCTCTTGCATTCTCTTCAGTCAATTCCTCGATTGTTGACTTTTGTTTTTCAATTTTCCTGTTAAAGCCTCAAAATGTTAAAAAAAAAATGATGAAACTGACAGAATTAGAAGTTCAGTTAAGGGACTTGATCACGTTAGGTTTTTCTTAAGTACAGGCATTAAAGAACATGATTTAACTGGCTATGCTTCACATTAGAGGCCATTTCTTATTGAATTGATCTACTTCTCCACCATTTACTGTATCCTTCTTTTTTTTCCTCTTTTTTTCTTGTGTTATGTGAACCAGCAAGCTTGGAGAAAAGATCAATGGAATAGACATGTTTGTGAAGATGCGGATTACATTCACCATAACCGAAAGACCTTATGAAGCTTTATTGTTCCTGAGATTGGCTTTGGGTAATTCCTAGTTATAGATTAGGTGGACGGCGAAGAAGCCCCCAGGAAACTTCGGAAAAGTTTATTAGAAGACTCTTTTTGGGATAAAATAGGACAAAGATAAGGTTTTAGGTCCTAATTGGTTTTAAGGTGTACACTTACCATCTGAATGATCTTGGGAGGATATTTTAACATCATTAAATGGACATGGGAGAAGCATTATCCTAATTCTTCTTTGTTCCCATCCAACCATTGAAGAGTTGCAACTCTTTCATAGCTGAAATTGGCTTAGTGGGCATCTATGAAGCACATATACTTCAAAATAGGGAAAGAATTCGTGTTCGACATGTATCAGACACACATTCTTTCGGACACTTCTCGAACACGTGTTCGACACGCCATTTTACGTGTCCTAATTTTTTATTATTTTTTTAATATTCGGACACACTTCGGACATACCTCGGACACACCTTGGACACATCTTGTAAACATGCGTAGTCTTTAAGCTCAAATGTAAAAGAAAAGGTTAAAGAAAAACGAAAGAAATCATCTCTTTCATTTATCACAAAAAACCAACAACCTTTCTGTCTTCTTCATGAAAAAAAACATCTTCATCTTCTAAAATACTCATTTTCCACCACCTCCATGCGACATGCCTAAGAGACATCCATTGTTATTAACTTTATATTATATGTTTTTTAGTGAGACTATACTGTATTTGTACATTTAGTAGTTTATGCTAAATTTACATATTTACTAAAAAGAATTAACGTATGTTCAATGTATCCGTGTCTTAATTTTTAAGAAAATGGCATATCGTTGTATCGTTTCGTATCTGTATCCGTATTCCGTGTCCGTGTCCGTGCTTCATAGGTGGGCATCTCCCTATCAAATGGTCAATTTTTATGGTTGGATTTCAGAGCTAATCCTGTCTTTACTCTCATTGATAGGCTTCTCACTAGCCACTACTAATACTAATATTTACCAAGTTCAATTTCATCAAAGCAAGAAGATTATAAAGAATTTTATCAGACCATTACCCGATTTGTTTCTCTTTGATAGGATTATGGTGCCCACTCCTTTTAGATTCATAAACGATTGGTTGAATCATCACATTTTTTAAGACAGTTAAAAATTGGTGCTTCAGAAACCAATAGCAAGGATGGTTGGGCTATAGATTTCTTGTGTTGAAAGGCTTGAAGAGGATTTTAAAAAATTGGAATCAGCTCACCTTTGGCCATCACAAGGAAACTTGATTGAGACTTCAGAAGTAGCCTAACGAGTTAGATAGTAAAGAAGAGGATTCCTCTCTTATTATTTTTAGTAACCAGCGAATCAAATTTTCATCCCACTACACACCGAAGGGACTCGCACCCGTCCCAAGGCCCAAACATGGAAAACAACCAGAGATTTTACAATTAAATCCACTTATGGGTTTTGAACTTGGAATGATACAGATCAACTTAACAAGAAAGACATAATCAAGAAATGCAGATCATTCTCACTCAATAGACTTATGTTTCTATTTAAGTTTATGTATTTACATTTTGCGAAGTTTATGTATGGATTTAAAGAGCTAGAGCTGAATGTAGACTACATGAGCGAAGGGTTGTGTCTTTTCTTAGTGACTTTTAAATTAGTATAAATATGATTGTAATTTTGTAAATTCGAGAGAAGTTAAAGTTGAATGAAATCTCAAAGCATATAGTTAGTTTTTGGCTATATTGGCTTGGTTTGGTAGATTATAGAGTTTATTTTTAGTTTTGATTTTTTTTTTTTCTTTTTCAGAACTGGTTAACTGATTCCAGTTTATTTAGACCAACAGTGTCCACTCTATATCATTCACAGATTAAATAACAGTTAGTTGCAGGCTTCGGCTTCGGCTGTCATATTTAATGGTTTTTTTTTTCTTTTTTCATGAGGTCTTATTTGTCCTACTTCAGTGTATGTGTATTGTTCATACACCCACACACATACAAATTTGTCGGCTTTATCTTTTCTTAGTATTTATCTGAATCTTAAACATTTGCAGTATATTGTCAATATTGTTTATTTGCTTTTATATTTTTACGCAACTGATGTTTAAGATTAACTATTATGATAAAGGGTTTCGTTTTAGCATTTAATATTAGTTCCTGGGTGATTGATTTGAATTGCCTTTGATCTGCTCTGCATTGCAGGATGTATTTCAGCACTATTCCATTAAACCTAAGAAGGAAATTACAGATTTCGTAGATGAGAGTCGGGAAACAAAAGGTTTGGTTGAAGAATACTATCGTGCAAGTATTTATGTAATATTTTTTTCTGGCATAATTTTAAATTAAATATTCTTGTTTGAAGAATCTACAGGCTTACCACCTCCAACAGTTGTTGCTCTGCCAGTGCCAACACATACCCATGAAAATGTAAGAGTGTATTAGTCTGTGATGTAACTTATATACTTTTTTTTTTGACAGTATGGAACTTATATACCGCTTCGTTTCATAACCAAAAAAAAAATTAACTTCTGGATTACAAGTGGTTTGTGATTGATTTGTGTATGCCTTTTCAGAGTACCAAAGTTGGTGACAAAATTAAAGTTGCACAACGTATGACTGCCATGGACGAAAGTGGAAAACCATGTGAGTGGAAGTTTGGAAGCTATTGTATTTGGCGAGAGGAAAATAAAGAAGTTATTAAAGATTCTATGGTAAAAAAATTGAAGGATCAGCTTTTTGTTGCACGATCATACTATCCTAGCATTGCAAAAATTCCAACACAAAGCAAGTTAACTCAAGAAATGAAGCAGAATATTCAAGAGCTGGAACGCCTCTTGAGTGAATCAACCACAGATCTTGATCTTCCTCTTCAGTAAGTAGTGGTAGTGTTTATGATTTATTGCAGATGACACTACCGCACCCTCTGTTAATTACAAAGGAGTTTCAATTGAGAGATTGATTAAGTGAGCATCAATAGAAGCAATGGAGTTTTAGCCTAATCAGAACTCTATCCTTAATTCCGTAGATATCCTATTATTTTCTTTCTCCTCAGCCCATAAAAATTCCTTAACAGTGTTCATCCAATACACACCATGACCATGTTCATATAGCCGATGTTTGGATTGAGTATTTAGAAATAGTATTTACTAAGAACTCCTAGAAAAAACTACATCCAAACGAGTTTTTGACTGCAATCATTGCTTCTAAATACTCAAATCCTCATTCTAAATTCTCTTAAAAACTACATCCAAACAAACTTTTAACTACAATCATTACTAATCATTACTTCTAAATACTCAAAAATTAATCCTCGTTCTAGATAGTAATTCTAAATATTCTTAAAAACTACATCCAAACGAGCTTTTGACTGCACTTCTAAATACTTAAAATAAATCTTCATTCCAAATACTCTTAAAACAACATACAAACAAACTTTTGACTGCAATCATTTCTTCTAAATACTCAAAATAAATTCTCATTCTAAATACTTTTAAAATCTAAATCCAAACATCTCCTTGGAACCGAAATGTTTTCATCTCTTTAGTCAAATAATTAGGAAATACCAAGGTCCTTTAAGGAAATCCAAAAGTTGCTGCTATATATTAGTATTTTCAAGTTTGAAATTTTTCACAGAGGGGATTCTATTTCTTTATTCTTTTTATTATCATCACTATTATTTGTGTGAAAAAATAAGAGGGTGGAATCATTTTGTTTATCTTCCATTGATGATTAGGGTATTCTTAAATAGGAGAACCCTTCTATACAAATGAAGAAAAGATAAGATATTATCCTCTGCATAATAATATTAGTATTTATAAGATACTAATTAAACAAATAAGGAAATATATAATATTGGGTTGAAGATGTCTTCCATTATCAGCTTGTCTATCATCTTACAAATTGTCGCTTTGGAAGACCTTTTGTAAAGACATCAGCAACCTGTTCTGCAGTAGGCATATAAGGGATACATATGGTTCAAGCTTCAATTTTCTTCTTAATAAAGTGTTTGTCTACTTCAATATGTTTAGTTCTATCACGACGGATCGAGTTGTGGGCAGTGGAGAAGGCTGCGTTGTTATCACAGTACACACGTGTAGGTGTTTCTTGAACAAATTTTAGTTCTTCTAAATTTCTTTTTATCCATTTACCCTCGCTAATGACATGAGCTAAGGCCTGACTTCAGCTTTCACACTACTTCTCGCCACTATACTTTGCTTTTTACTTCGCCATGTAACTAAATTCCCTTCAACAAAGGAACAATACCCCAAAGTTGATCTTCTATCTGTAGCACTACCAGCTTACTCAACATTGATGTAAATTTCAATTTTAAGATGGTCTTGCTTCTTAAATAGTATACCTCTTCCAGGAATACCTTTCAAGTATTTTAGTATTTTATAAACTGCTTCAAAATGAGTAGGACCAGGAGCATGCATGAATTGATTGACCATACTAACAGTGAAAGCTATATCAGGACGTGTATGAGATAGGTAGATAAGTTTTCCCATGATATTTTTCCCTATCTTTTACTTCTTTTGTTGCCTCTTGTAATTTCATATTTTGTTCAATAGGGGTTTCTGCTGGTTTGTAGCCAAGTAATCTGGTTTTTTCCAGCAAGTCTATAATGTATTTCCTCTAATTTACCAGTATCTCATTCTTTGATCTTGCAAAATCCATTCCCAAGAAATATTTCAAGACTCTCAAGTCTTTGATTTGAAACTCACTTGCTAATATTTTCTTCAAGGCAGTTATTCCCACATGACCATTGTCAGTCATTATTAGATCATCAACATATACTATCAGAATGACCATCTTGTCATTTCTAGTATGTTTGTAAAATATTGTGTGGTCTGCTTGACTTTGAAGAAATTCATAGCTCGTTATTGTCTTTACAAATCGTTCAAATCATGCTCTAGGCGACTATTTAAGGTCATACAATGATTTTCTTCACTGTTTATGGCCATACTATTCCCTAAAGGTTACTTGCATGTCTGCTTATTACATCCTTGGAGATGTTCTTAAAGGAATGAAAATCCATATATGTTATTTAACTAATACAACCTATATGAGCATATTGGAAAACGTCAGTCTCTGTAGTATCTGACCGTTTCACTTTATCTTACCTTCTTTTTCCTTTCAGTTTATTGAATATTCGTTGAAGAAATTCTTATACTTCTTCCCTGGATAACTTTCTATTTCTATTTCTTAATCAGGATCGAGAAGAAGTCACAGAAGATGGAAGCTGCAATAGACAAAGCTAAATCATTCCCTGTGGAGTGCAACAATGTGGACAAAAAGTTGCGTCAAATATTTGATTTGACTGAGGATGAAGCCAATTTTCACATGAAACAGAGTGCCTATCTCTTCCAACTAGCCGTTCAGACTATGCCGAAGAGCATGCATTGCTTGTCTATGCAGCTAACTGTTGAATATTTTAGAATGGATTCCACCAATTTAGAGCTCTCTCAGGCTGAGAAATATGCAGATCCCAATTTGAACCACTATATAATATTCTCAAATAATATACTTGCATCGTCGGTGGTTATCAACTCAACAGTTTCGAATGCGAAAGTGAGTTAAATGTTTCTGTACATCTAACTTGTATATTTGCATTATTTGTCAAAATGACAACTGATTACCCTTTGATTTTGTAGGAAAGTGGAAATCAGGTTTTTCATGTATTGACTAATGGACAGAATTACTTTGCCATGAAACTCTGGTTTTTGAGGAATAGTTATAAGGAGGCAACTGTTGAAGTATTGAATGTTGAGCATCTTAAACTTAATGATCAAGAAAATGCAACTTTTGTATTGCCTCAAGAGTTCCGTATTTCGTTTCGTACTTTAACTCACTCTAGGACGGAATACATTTCAATGTTTTCGCATTTGCACTATCTTCTCCCAGAAATCTTCAAGAACCTGGATAAAGTAGTGGTTCTGGAGGATGATGTTGTTGTCCAGCAAGACTTATCAGCTTTGTGGAGTCTTGATATGGGAGGAAAAGTTAATGGTGCTGCTCAATACTGTTATATGAGGTTGGGTGAGCTGAAAAATTTTCTGGGTGAGAATGGTTTCAATCAAAATGATTGCATTTGGATGTCAGGGTTGAATGTAATTGATCTGGCGAAATGGAGAGAGCTTGATCTTTCTCAAACTTTCCGTAGTTTGGTCAGGGCGGTAAGTCACATGGCATTACCCGTTCTATGATATATGACTGCTGATAATTTTTGTTTTCATATGCATCATACTCTATGTTTTTCCGTCTGCGTCTCTAATATTTTTGGTGATTAATCAAGGATAAATTTGAATTTATCTGATTCTTTGCTTTCATAACCATCATTGAACAGAAGTCGAACAACCAGGACAGATCAACCGATACTGTTGCATTGCGTGCAAGCTTGCTTACCTTTCGGGGCCATATCTACGCCCTTGACGATTCATGGGCTTTATATGGATTAGGTCATGACTACAACCTTAATGTCCAAGACATAGGAAAGGCTGCTACATTACATTATAATGGTTATTTGAAACCATGGCTGGAGTTGGGCATCCCAAAATACAAAGCTCAATGGAAGAAATTTCTAGACAGAACAGACTTGTTCTTGAGTAAGTGTAACATAAATCCGTGATAAGTCGATTCTACACCACACTGTCTACTACATAGATTTCGTGTAATCTGGAGCTCAACTCGTCAGGTATAACTTTCGCTGACAAGCGGTATCGCCCTCGACTGATATCATTTTTTTTTCAGTAAATAAACTAGTAGCTTCAACCAGATCAAGTTTGCTTGTGGTGAATTCTGATATCGTCAGTTTTGTTATAATTCATTGTGGGAGTTAATGAAGAAGAGAAATGGATCGAGATTTCTGTTTGTCTGTCTGCTTAGTTTGTTTGTTGAATGAGAATCTGAGTTGGAAAGTGTGGCAAAGATATGCACAAAGGCTACCAATTATTGTTCAACCCACCAGGTTTGGCTTGAATTTAACTGTACAAGTAAATGGGAATATCTTGTTGTCTTATGGCCTTAACAGGATTATTTGTTTGTTGATGTCACTCATATTTTAGTTAGATTAGGTTTTCATAATTTCTTGTGAAACTATAATTTTTTGACAATTCATATTCAATTTGATTATGTAGAGGTATTGGTGACACCTTGCTTTGTTAGCATTGGTTTCTTTATTTTGATTGTGCAGATAAAAGGTCATGGCAGCTATAATTACATCATTTTTAAGGATTACTGTTACATGCATCAGTGAGTTGGAAGTTTTTTTTTTTTTTTTTTTGAGATTACAATAATTGAGAGTACGGAGATTTGAACTTGTTACTTCATGGTCCTCCGGTATTCATTAATGGTGTAGAGCTATTACTTTCTTAGTCCGCGAGTTGGAAGTTCAAATCTCTCTCTTCTTCCTATTTTATTTTTGTGTAACACACCTTTTTAGTCCTTAAAATTTGAAATTTGTTTTATTTTAATTTTCAAAATTTCAAAAATATAACTTTATTCCGTGAATTTTGATATTTTTCTATTTATTTTAAGTCTTTTTAGAATTGCAGGGATCGAGATGAAACAAACCTCAAATTTTATGGAACTAAAATTAGACTTGAAAATGTAGTGTACTAAAATAGAACAAACATTTAAGTTTTGGATTTTTGAAAATTGATGGGCTAAGTTTTTCTTAAAGCTGATATATGAAGTTTCTGAAAAGTAACTAACCTACATTGTTTTTGGCATGATAATTTTTTAGCAGTTTGTTGGATGCTGTTTATTTTTAATTTAATTTTTTTCCTTTTTTTCAGAATTAAATTGCAGTTAAAATATGTTTGATTTTTCTTTTGGAGTTTTCTTTTGTTATGAAAATAAATGAAGTTTGATTTTGAAAATTATGACCGATTATTTTTTGTAGTACTATGATAATATTTGGAAGTCAAATAAAATCAGTTTCCGACATCTAGATGAGAATACATATCAATCAGTAATATAGACTCATAAGTGTTCATGAATAGTTCATAAATATTTTTGTAAAAAACTATCCTACAGATTAAATTGACAAATAACTCTTGATATGTTGAAATTATTCAGACGGGCATGCACACTCTAGGAGCTTCAGTTTCTAACGACTATTCTCGAATATCATTATCTACTTATGTAGAAGGTGTTATGCAGAAGGAACTACCATGTTTCATTTGTTTTATAAATGTCGTATACGACTTGGTCTTCATCAAACACAACATCTCAACTTCTAATGAGCTTTTTCTTTATTGGATATAAAACCTGTAATTAAACTCATTTTGACCATAGCCAAGGAATACACATGGTCTCTTGTCTTTGCACAATTTTCAATCTTTCATCTTTAAGAACCATATTGACCAAATCTGTATAAGGACTTCAAATCCTAAAAGAGAGCACATGCTATGAGATTCAAAATATGTACATTTGTGGTCAATGCTTCACTCTAAAATGTTTTAGCTAACTATGAATGTGAAAGCAAACATCACACCCTTTCTATTAATGTACGTTCCGTTCTTTCTCTCAATCAACCTATTTAGCTAAGGAGTTTTAAGAGGTGTCTTTTGATGTCGAATACCATGATCTCTGCAATACTAATCAAAATATCCATATATAATACTCTCCCTCACTATTGATCCTGGTGCATTTCAAATTTTTACTAACGTCTCTTTAAAAAATGGCATGAAACAGCTTAAAAACTTGTAACACCTACTGATCTTTGAACTTCAAGGTATAAATCCATATTTTCTTTTAACGATCATCTATAAACGTCACACAATATGATGAAGTTCCAAGTTTTTTTTTTAATATATATTGGACCATATAATTAGAATAATACAATATAAAATACTTATAGCTTCCTTGAAGATTGTGATGCTTCAAAAGATGGTCTAATTTACTTTTCTATCATGAGCAGCGTCTTCAAACACACATTCTTTACTCTATAAAGATGGTTTTTCTTGGATAGAATCATCAAACCTTTTTTCACTAATATAATCGAGTCTTTTATGTCAAAGCTTAACTCTCTATTCATTATCCAGTGTATTGATATCAAAATACAATGAAAAAAATTTATTTCCCTTAGCTACCACCATAGAGCTCTTAATAAGCTTCCATTTGCCATCATAGAAGATATTGAAGTAACCTTCATTATCTAGCATATTCGGGGAGATTAAATTCATTAAGATATTAGGAATGTGCTTCACATTTTTCAAAATCAGGATTATACCATTCTTGGTTTTGAAGTGCACATATCCTATGTCAACTTCTTTTGCCAATCCATCATTACCCATCCTAACAATGTCATAATCACCATATGTGTATGATGTAAAGAACTCCCTTTAAAATGTAGAATGAATTGAGGTTTTGTTGTCAATCACCCAACTACTCTATTCTGTAGCAAGGTTTACACTATCACCGTCGAATAAAACAAATAATTCTTTTGTGGCTGTTGTAACTATATCTACATCGTTGCTGTCGATCGTGTTTTCTTACCTTTTTCGGCTTTATTCTCTCTTTTCAGTTTTCTATAATGCTTTTTTATATGCTCATTCAACCCAATGAAAACATTAAGCATTAGAAAATCGATCACTCTTGCTTTTACTTATGTCTTTGCTTTTCAAACCTTTACTATTTCTCCTCTCATTTCTTTCAAACACCAGATTTTGAAGAAAAATAATGCGACTTTCTTTTCATCTCTTCGTTATATACACTTATTTTTACTAAGTTCATACTTAATACTCTCTTTGGGGCTGAGTTCGACAAGGAAGTTTTGAATGTCTTCCATGAGTCTAGTAATGAACCAAGGTCATTACTCATTTATCTCCTCATGAAACATGATATTCATTCCAACTAGTTGATTAATTATACCTTAGAATGTATTCAAGTGATCTAACATAGATGTTATTTCTTGGTTAAGTCACCATTTGCTTAAACATAAACAATTTACTACTAACCTTTTTAGGAGCATACAAAGACTCGAGCATATTCCACATAATCCATGGATGATTTTCTTCACCAATATGATTTAAAATATTTTCATCTAAACAGGGTCTCATCATGCCATAAACTTTCTTATGACATATTTCTCATTCAAAACCAGTTTTATCATTAGTCTTCCAAGTGAAAAAACGAGAAAATATAGATCATTTACATATAAAATATCTTTCCAAACTTGATAATTTGAGCTATTCAAAGTAACAATTCTATCTGATAAGCTCCAAGGTTGCTTGGTTTTACAAAGCTAGAGGTCCTTCTAGGATCGTTGTAAAAACTCACAATTATGGAAAATTCAACACTTGATTCCAACCAAGAGTTAAGTTAGAATGGTGAATACACTCTTAGATCTCACTTAGAATCTATGATGGT
>JBBMEG010000024.1:13500126-13510593 GCA_037832605.1 Cyclanthera cordifolia
AATGATAGAAAATGTTTTTTATTGTATATGATGTGACATTTATGAATATTTTTTAAATATAAAATAATATATTTTTTAAATTTTTATTATTTCGAATTCTAAATTATAATTAATGTTGAAAAAAAAATGTATCTCAGTTTTTTTATCTGCCATCTTTAGTAAAATATAAATCAATATTGAAAATATAAATTAATAAATATTTTAAACTTAGATAATTGAAGGTTTATTTTGAAAATGCTTTTTTTTTTTTGAAGCAAACAGACATATATTAACAACCCGAAGAACAATGAGCACAATCATCCTTCACTTGGGAGGCCACCCAGAGTGGGGAGAACCCCCTCAAAAAATAAGGTCTATCCTTCATTAAAGAGGGAAAAATGTTCCAAATCTCTGAAGTATCACCCGGGTTTTTGGCTAGCATGTCAGTCACCCTATTACAAGATCTACTACAATGAAAGAAATACACTTCTCCAAGCATCACAGAAAGGAAATCAATATCAAGAGCAATATTGTTGAACTCAGAGATATCTCTTTCATCACCCTTCAAGGCCTGAACCACCCCTTTAGCATCTGATTCCACCATCAGTGGGGGAAACCACGAGCACAAGTTCAACAATTTTTTCAGCCTCTCTCTAATAGCCACACTTGAGCACTCTAACTGCACAATTCCTAAACCCTGCTTTGGTCCCTACAACAATCGACTTCCCTTTGTGATCACGAACAATCCAGCCAATCTTTCCAGTTCCCGCTTTATGACTAACAGAGGTATCGATATTAAGCTTCCAGAAACCTTTTGGAAGAGCTTTTCACACTTCCTCTTTAGCCACTACCTCTCTTTCAGGAGGTCATGAAGAACCTGAAAAAGAACTAGAATAAACATAAATCAATTTAACAACATTAGACTGGAGTCTTTGGAACTCCCCTTCCTCGTTGTTATGAAGAATTTCATTCCTATTATTCCAAAGACTCCAGATAATAATCAAAGCTTTAAATCTGTCCTTTTTCTCAATTCTTTTACAAAGCCCTCTCCAAAAATCAATTCCTTTCTCCACTTTCAAGAAATACTTCTTGAAATCATCGAACCAAGGGAAGATATCCCTCCATAACCTAATAGAGATCTTACAATCTTTAATAATATGCATCTTGGACTCTCTCTTCTTGAAGCACAAAGGGCACATAGTATCAATATCAATCCATCGACTATAAATATTACATTTAGAAGGGATCGCGTTTGCAATAACACTCCATGCTCCA
The DNA here is from genome assembly GCA_037832605.1 of Cyclanthera cordifolia. Taxonomy (NCBI): domain Eukaryota; kingdom Viridiplantae; phylum Streptophyta; class Magnoliopsida; order Cucurbitales; family Cucurbitaceae; genus Cyclanthera; species Cyclanthera cordifolia. Next base: position 13,501,381 of record JBBMEG010000024.1, read on the forward strand.
ATTTTTATTTTAGGGGAGCAGCAGGTGCTCCATAAGCTATACTACACTGACGCAGTAGCCTCACCACCAGAGGGCGAAGCCCTACCTCTATCCACCAAGTCCATCGCTAGTTGGTATGCACTTTTAACCGAAAATAAACCCTTGGCACAGAGATTCCAAATGATTTCATCTTTGTCACCCATCTCGCAGAGAGGCGTACTAAGAATCACCTCAGTATCCTCAAAGCAGAAATTTTCTCTAATGACCTCCTCCCTCCAGCAATAAGGTCAGTAACCTTTCTATCCTCCCAATCACACACATCCTTGAAAATAAAGAGATTTTCCTTCCTAGCAATCCAAGGGTCGTGACCAATATCCATCATAGGCTCCATCACCCACTTTCCATCTAAAATCCTGCTCAAACAGCTATCTCCCCCACAAGATACTTTGCCAAGCATAAGAGAGATTACTATCAAGCCCAGCTTTCAAAAAAATGTCATTTTTAAAATACTTCCCAACCAGCACTTTACTGAAAAGACTATCAAGGTTTTTCAGAACTCCAACTATGCTTAGCAAGCATAGCTTGATTAAATAAATTTAAATTCCTAAATCCCAGCCCTCCATAGTTTTTTCTCGATTTTTTCAGGCAACCCAATGAGCTTTACTCTGATCCCTATCCTCACCCCACCAAAATTTAGCATACAGCTACTCCAAGCTATCATTAAAGGTTTTAGGCAGCTTAAAACAGCTCATCATATAATTAGGAATAGCCTGGCCAACAACCTTGATCATCACCTCCTTACCCCCTCTAGACAGTAACTTCCCCTTCCACGTCTGCAGACACTTTTCTAGCCGCCCCCTAATCGAATTAAAAAGACTTTTTTTATCTCTCTAGATTTGAGAAGGCATTCCCAAGTGGACGCCCAAATTATCATTAATCTTCACACCCAGCAGATTACTAAGAACTTTCATCTTAGTCCTCCCAATCCAACCACTGAAGAGTACTCATGACTTATCAAAATTAACTTCTTGACTAGAGGCGAGCTCGTAGCACTTCAGAATATCTTTATCTGCCCTGAAAAAAAATCAGACTATCATCAGCAAAGAAAAAATGAAAAATGGAAGGACAACAATGATTTATTTTAAGGCTTTTGAAAGAGTTTAAGGATTCTTCCCTATTAAGGAGAGCTGATAAACCTTCTGCGCAAATGAGGAACAAGTAAGGAGAAAGCGAATCCCCTTGCCTCAGACCTCTTTGTGGAATCCTCCTCAAACAGGGTGCCATTTATCTTGACTGCATACCTGATAGAAGAAACGCATCTCTCTATCCTACCAATCCAGCCCTCACTAAATCCTAGTTTCCTCATCATACCAAGAAGAAAACCCCACTCCACCCTGTCATACACCTTACTCATGTCTAACTTAAGCGCAACCCACCCATTTTTTACATTTTTTACGCTTAATAATTGAACGAATGCACTCGAACCCAATAATCACATTGTCAGAAATAAGCCTACCAGTCACAAAAGCTGCCTGATTAGGGGAGATCACTTTGTGAAGAATACCTTTAAGCCTATTAGCCATGGTTTTGGCAATAATTTTGTAGATAGTATTACATAAGCTAATGGGCCTAAACTCCTGAATCATATTAGGGTGCAGAACTTTAGGGATAATGGCAATTAACGTTTTATTCAAATTTTCAATCTCCTCTCTCTCATTAAGAATCCCTAAGCAAAGCTTCGTCACATCGTTTCCCACAATATCCCAATATTTTTAGAAAAACCAAGCATTAGTACCATCAACGCTAGGGGCTTTAGAGGGATTCATCCCTCGTAACGCCTCTTCCACTTCAGTCGTCACAAACGGTTTATCCAACCAAGCCGAATCTATTTCAGAAATCTTTTTCTCCACCCCCGACAAGATGCGTTTACTCGCCTCGTCATCCCTAGCATTAGAATGGAAGATATTTCTAAAATAATTACTAGCAACCGAAGCAATTTCCTTATCATTATCAACCCAGTCTCCCCCCTCATTACTGATTCTTTCAATATAATTTCTTTTTTTCCTATGTGACGCCCTCATGTGAAACCACCTAGCATTTCTATCACCCCACTTTAGCCAATCTTCTCTCTATCTTTGTTTCTGGTAAATTTCTTCCTCCACGATAAGATTTTGAAAATGTAATATTTATTTCTTAAAAAGTAAAAAAAGAAGAAGTAATTTTCATGTTTTTATCAAAAAAAGACCAAGGAAAAATAAAGAAACTATAGCGACATTTCCTTGGAGCTGTCAATTTGCAGAAGGCGCCAATGCGGCAAAGCCCTAGCTAAATCCTTGGTTCAGTGAGCATCACCGATTCACTCATTTGCTTTTGCAATCCATCGAGTTCAAGAAAGGAGATAAAAACGGCAGTGGAGGCAAAGGCGATCACCGGCGGCGGCGATGGAGGAAGGATTTTCAAGTCAAAGTTGCGAAAAAGCACAAATTCTTTCATAAATTTGTCGATGTAGGGTCATGGTGATGTTATAGACCGTTGATTGGATTCTACAAGATTTCAATCGAAAAAGATTCGAGCATTTAGGCTTTTCAACGTCGAACGCCGAAGATTCCTTCAGGTAATTGTTTTCCGGCGTTATTCTCTGCTACCGCTTAACTTTTACCTTTATTTCTTGTGCTCTGCATTTCGATGACCGATGTGCACTGGTTATTGACCGCTTCTTATATAATTTTGCTCGATGATTTTGGTGGTTGTTATCGTGATGTTTTTCTTTCAGTTTACTTGTTCGAATTTAGTGTTCTAAAGTCGATGATTCCTGGTAGTGAAAATGGTATATACTAGACAATATATTCGACGAATGTGTTATGAAACTGAAACATGAGAATGATTCTCGACATTGTAGCTAACTCGACAGAGCTAAGAAAAAGAAGAAATAAAGCAGAATGGCGATTTCATCGACTCACTACTCATTAAGTTGCAACTGTGGACTTGATATTTGGAGAAACTCATGGCTCGCAATTTTTATACTTTTAAATTTTCGAGATTCCTTTACTATGTAGAATCTTTGATTTTGTCTACGAATCTACTAATGTTTCCATTATTGTTGTGAGCTATAAGATTTACCCCTCGTCCATATTACGAGTAGGAGGTATTCACCGAGTGTTATTATTGTCCTTCCACTTGAGGTTTTGTATAGAGAAGCTGAAACATTGCTGAGTGTCCTAGTCTAGGTCTGACTTCTGTGAAGGTAAAAACATGCCTGTAAGAGATACCAAGTACGGGTCCGATACAGTACTATGAGTTTAGTGAACTGTATATTTAGGTTAGTATTGGTAATTATAGGTCTGTGTTCTATAACTTCAGCTGTTGTTCTCAAGGGTGGCCCGGTGGGTCGAAAGCTTGGGTTTTGAAGGTGTGCTACTCTCAAAGTACCTAGTTCGAGACCCACTTCTGACATTAAGTTATAGACACCTCCTTTGTCTCCTTCGATGCCTCCCGATTCTGGTTTAGGTACGGGTGTGATTACCTCGATATAGTGGAGCGAAACTTCGATTTCCTAGTTTCTAAATTTAAAAAAAAAAAACTTTTGTTCTTTTTCTTTAGAACATCATGCTTTAATAGACATGCCTGTAGAACCACAATCATTGATGAGGATGTAGGATCGAAAGGCAACACTAGAGTGGGTGAATAGGGTTTGCTAACTATTTAGTTCTTTAAAAATAATTTTTATGATCTAAACTTTGTTAGCTAAAAATACTCAATAAAGTAAATATGAGATGCAATAACGAAATAGCAGAATGTAAAAGTTAAGAGAAAGAAAGACTCCAAAGTTTTTAGGTGCTTCGGAAAATCCCTATTCCACCCCCAAGATTCCTTCTTGGAGATTCTATTGGTGATCCTCTTACGGGTGAGAACCAAACCTCTGCGACCCTCTTTTTTCCTAGGCTAAAGTGAAACCTAAATCATTTTCACGAGTTCAGGATTAAACCATTACTACTTTCTTTTTTTTAGGCGAAAGAGAAACCTTAATCCTTTTACTGGTTCAAGATTAAACCAATTTAGATTTCTCACAATCCAAGGTGTGCCCACGCACTTTAATACAAATCCCAAAACAAATAACAAAAACAAACCTTACAGAGATATAGACAAGATACACAAGTTTAGCGTTGAAAGCTTCTTCACAAATTTGTAATACGCCGATTCAAGAATATGTGAAGTAATCAAACTCTTAGGGGCTGTTTAGAATGAATATGTTGCTGTCTATAAATTCAGAAGTTGAAACAAGTTATTTATGGAAGAGAAGATTTAAGGCGACCATTGAATTTAGGGCAAAATGATCGACGGGTGAGATTTGATGAAGATATGCTGAATTGTGGCCTTTAGATTTAGGGCAAATGTAATGGATGGATAAGATTGAGTAGAGATGAGAAGGAAAGATATTTGGTGTAAAAGGAAACAATTAGACAAGGAAAATCTCGTATTTCCTTTTGCGAATTTTCCTTCCAAACCTCAAATGTCCATATCTTCTTCATTTGAACTCCGATTTGAATGATTCTAAATGCTTTGCAATTGTCTCTTCAATCTCTACATAATACATACTTAAAAACTCAAAAAATATTAGTACAAAAAAAAATTTGATTTTGTTATCATCACAATAAGTAATTAAAATTAATTAATTTGAGATGAGTGGCCAAAAAACCAACATATGAGTCTCTATGTCTGTCCTCAATTTTTCTTATGGATTTAGTATACTGTCCTAACTTTGCTTTTGAATTGTTTTCAAATTCAAGAGACTTTCGTCCGTAAGGGGTGGCGCGGTGGTCGAAGGCTTCCTCATGGTCTCAGGTTCGAGACTAACTTGTACATTAATTTGTAGATACCTCTGTGTCTCCATTCCTTCGATATCTTCTGGTGTCTGGCCTAGAGACTAGCGTGGTTACACTGGGTATAGTGAAGTGAAACTTCAATTTCCCGTTTAAAAAAAAAAAAAAAAAAATTAAAGAGACTTCCATGAGATGGGAAACTTCTATTTGTGCTGATTGAGCCTCTAGCTCCAGAAGAGGTCCCATGAATACTTCCTCTTCCCATGGCCCATTGAGTTTTTTGCCCGTCTTGTGTTAATACACTAGTTCTTAGCAAGATAGGATTTTTGGCCGTTTCAATTGGGACTGCAGGAGCAAAAGATTGATGGAAATATACTCCAAGTTTGGATACCTTTTGTTGGAGAAAATTTAATCTTACATCTTTTGGCTGAACTTATCTGATATCTTGTATACCTTTTGTTGGAGAAAATTTAATCTTACATTTTTCAGCCGAACTTATCTGATATCTTGTAACCAATTCGTCAACTTTGAACTTTACATTTACATTAAGAACGTTTTTTTAATCCGTGACTGTTGTTCACTATAAACTTATTGTAATCTACATTCTAATGGGATTAAAAAAACAAACTAAGTTAATCACCCCCTTATGTTTGAATTCATGCGAGGAATGGGCATGGGATACTTAAAAACAAGTTAATGGTCTATGAGGCTTGGCGATGTATTAAAAACAAGTCAAGGTTGTGATGTATTAAAAACAAGTTAATGGTCTATGAGGAATGGGCATGGATACTTAAAAACAAATCAAGGTTGTGATGTATTAAAAACAAACAATGTGTTTGAATTCTTCCTCTCCTCTCCTCTCCTCTCTCATCACTCAAATCCAATCACCCCCTTATGTTTCATTCATCTATGAAATTATTTCTTATTCTAAAAAACCCATTCATTTTTTTTTTGTTTGAAAGAGAAACATTCTTGAATGAAATAATGAGGATAAACCTCGAGGACAAATTGCCAATTATAAAAAAGATAGCCAATTGGAGATAAAGTAAGATAAATTGTAAACATTCAACATATTAACATGCTTGCACAGAAAATAAAGAATTGAAAGGATAATTTCCAAATTATGATCAAAATTGTAGATGACATTTCTGAAAACTCTTATGTTTCTTTCTAACAAGATATTCTAAAGTGGAGCTCGAACCATTGCCAACCAAATACAATTCTTTAGCTCATTGAAAGGAGTGCCCTCAAAAACCAAAGATAAGAAGTAATATGTGAGTTCTATCTTTCCTGCGAGCAACTTACGAGAATACACACGAATTGGCCAAAAGAAGATAAAACCTTCTGGACTAGTATTGATTTAACTTTGATTTCATGGTGGAAGAGATTTTGAAAATGGGCTGAAAATGCAGATACAAGGGTTGTTGTGGGTGCTCAAATCATTGGGCCAGTCAGATAAAACAAAGGCAATTCAGTTAGTAAATGACCATAATATGACATCGAATTGTATCTATAAAATTAAAATAAACTAATATGACGTTGAAATTAGGGAGGTAGGCATACATAGCAGTTGAGCTAGCCCAGCCTATTTGTAAAAAGAATTTGGTAGTTCAAGATTTTGCATACACTCGATCAAGAACCATGCTTTTATCTTCACCTTGCTCGTTATTTTACTTGTTATTAGCTAATATGAGTTGTAACTGAAAGCTGCAGTGGTTTACAAATAACAACCATAACGGTCGTTGGTCGCTAACTATCTTCAATGGTGACAGTGCTCATTGTGTGCACATGGCGTTATTGTTCAAGAATCTGAGTAGGAGAGTCCTACTTACATCTGCAGCTATGAAAAGAAGAATAACAACAGATGCCCGGCAGATTTTAATGTCTCCACCTCTCCTATCCATTGATTTTCCTGATATTTGGACTAATTCTTCCAGCTCTCTTGATTATTCTTCCGTTGCTACATCCTATGGTATGTCACCACTTTACTTCATCCCTCCTTGCTTGTCATCTCCCCATTCCCCGTTCAAATTCAAATGGTGTCATCGATCGTAGATGTTTATCATGTGTTTTTCATCAAACTTTTTCTTATCTGGGTGTGCTCGGTGTCTGTTGCCCAATGCTACAAGCAGATAACCCTCAAACTACAACAATAATTGATGGTAGGATGATGGCTGAGGAAATTACATCAGGAATAACTAATGAGGTGAGTAGGATGAAGAACTCCATTGGAAAGGTTCCTGGCTTGGCTGTTATCATGGTCGGTGATAGAAGGGACTCACAGACTTATGTTCGCAACAAAATAGCTGCATGTGACCAAGCCGGAATCAAATCGGAGATTTCTTCTTTGCCTAACAATTGTACAGAAGATCAAGTTCTTCATGCTTTGTCATGTTTTCATGAAGATCCATCTATTCATGGTATACTTGTGCAGCTTCCTCTACCTCAAGTAATTTCTAAAACTGGGCCATCCTTGCCTGTATATATTTTTCCACGTTTCGATCTATATACCAAGTTGCTGACTATATGAATGTGATACTTTTCTTCCTTGGTTTCTAGTTTTTGGAGAATCGTTCTTCACTATTATGATCTCTCCTCACCATATCCCCACAGTAGCTCAAGTTTGGCCTGGGATGGTTCTTTATTTCCAGTAATGTTAGGTTTAGACCATCAAGGGGTTGAATGAGAATGAGAACGATTCTCGGTGTTTGGGCCACCAAGAATCATTTCTCCCATAATCACATTTCTTTAAAATCGCATTTTTATTCTCCTCATACTATTTTTAATAACTTTTTATTCTTCTCCTAACTAATTTTCGCTCATATCGTACCCATTATTTTTTTTTCCTCGTTATTATTCTCTTCACCCCAAACAACAATAGTCATTCTCCCTATAATCATTTCCTTTCCTATTTTCTTCTTAACTTCCATTTCCTCCATAATCAGTCTTATTCCCTTTCCCAAACACATCATCACTGCTTTTCAATAGAAATTAGACACTAGTGTTTTGTAAAATTGATTTGCAAATATTGTCCGACATGGTAGTTTCCGTAGATGACATGTTCTTCAATTAATACGAATTTTGAACTCATTGACTTCAAGGATTATGGAGACTGACAACTTGATATTGTGGAACAGCATTTGGATGAGGAGAAAATCCTGAACTCTGTGCACCTAGAAAAAGATGTGGATGGTTTTCATCCACTTAACATGGGGAATCTTGCTATGAGTGGCAGGGAACCACTTTTCTTACCCTGCACTCCCAAAGGGTGCATTGAGTTGTTGATCCGATCGGGCATAGAAATCTCAGGGAAGAGGGCCGTGGTGATTGGCAGAAGTAATATTGTTGGATTACCCACGTCCTTGCTGTTGCAGGTCTGCGCATTCACTTTTATGTCCAAAATCTCACTTTTGGTCTTTATGTATCAATTATGTTAAATCACCAATTAACTCAAAAACTAAAACGTATGGATTGAGGTAAATTTAATTATATTTATATCAACTAATACTCTTCACCTGTGAGTTTTGAAATTTGAAAAATACCCTACTAGTGAAATTCAATTTTAATTAGAAAGGAAATAACTTGGTAGTTGGTATACACTCAAACTCATGACCTATGTTGAATTATGTTAAACCACGAATCAACCCAAAAGTTTAAAGCGGACGAGTTGGGGTAAATTTAAGGGTTTATTTAAACCAACAATACTGGTCCTGAAATGTTATCTGTTGTGGTCTTGTGCAGAGGCACCATGCCACTGTGAGTACTGTACATGCATTTACTAGGAATCCTGAGCAGATTACTCGGGAAGCTGATATAGTGGTTGCTGCTGCTGGAGTTCCTAATGTAGTTCGTGGTAGTTGGCTAAAACCTGGGGCAGTGGTTATTGATGTGGGGACAAATCCAGTTGAGGTACTTAATTAAAGTGTCTAGCTTTTTGCATCCTTGAATTAATTGAAAATGTGATTATAATCTTTTATTCAATATGTGAGTATATTCCTTTAGGTAATTCTTATTTGAATTTGTCAGTTGATATAATTAAATTTACCCCAATCTATCGGTTTAAGCTTTTGGGTTGATTGGTTTACATAACTCAACATAATATCAGAGCAGAGGTCTGAAATTTGAATTCATGCCGTGTTGTTTCCTCTCCATTTAAAATTAATTCCACTTGTATGATATTTCTAAAATTTATAAGTCTTGTGAGGGAGAATGTTAGGTGATATAATTAAATTTACTTCAACCTATCAGCTTAAGTTTTTGCGTTAATCGGTGATTTACATTACTTAACTGAATGCAATTGGTCAAGGCAAACACTCTTGATAAGAAGTTGGGTTATTTTGCAAACCAAGAAACATTGTATGCATATTAGATTAACATGATGGAAAGTTGCATCATATCAGTATGAATACGAACT
>JBBMEG010000024.1:13520133-13548240 GCA_037832605.1 Cyclanthera cordifolia
ATCTGGTTTGTAGTAATATTAGCCTTTTTGGAGGTTTAGCGTTTGGATTTGCAAACTTAATTATAAAATCTCTCGTTTTTCAAGTCTGAGATTTTTGATGAAATGCCCCAAATGGTAGTTGGACTAAGCTTCCATTCCCTAGTTATCATAAAAAAAAATAATAATAATTAAAAAAAACTCATATATATAATTTTTTTTTTTTTTTTGCTTTGGATTGAATTGAGAAAAAAAAAATAATAATAACAAACTAGAGAACCAACCCATCATGTTACTTTTTTTTTTTTTTGGTTACCGATTTTTTTGTACACTCTTAGTTTGTTGTGGATTGAGTCTTAACGTGTTTTGATTTTATTAAATGAAGTTTCTTTACTTAAAAATTATTAACGCATTCATTCTTGCGGTTAAAAAATAATAAAAATAATTTATTTGAGAATCATCAATTATTTGAAACAAACAAACAGAAAAATTTATGTCAAAATTCTAACAAAAATCCTTAAATCAAGTCAAGTATTAGAAAACTTTTATTTTTTGTTTCAAATTTTGATTTGGTTTTAATAAAGCAGTTAATATATACATATCAAAATAATGAAAATAATACGTTGGAACAATAGTTTTAAGTTCAAAAATAAAAAATTAAAATTAAAATGATTATCATATAAGACTTTGGACCAAATAGATATAACTCTTCATTGATTTAGACAAGTTCATTCAGAAACTTTGGCACATTATCCAGTAGAAATTTAGTCATCAATTATTGGGTGCATTCCCTTTCATAAGTTGTGCCCAACAAAATTTGTGTTGGATGCTTTTACTTGTTGTTCTTGTTGGCATACAAATTATTAGCACTTCCTTCTTGTCCGTCACTAAAATTTTATTCAAGGTCGAAATGTAATTTGTTATTTGTATTTGACCTAATCCACAATTTTTTTTTTTTTAATTAAAAGTTTTGTTTGTATCTAACTAATATTTAAACTTAACAAACAATAAGCAGTTACATCAAGTGTGATCATAAGGTTATAAGTTCGAGTTCTTTTTCTCCAAATTTAATTAAATTAAATTAAACAAAAATAAAATCAAAGATTTCTAAATTTTTATTTTTGTGTCTAACGACTTAAATATTTAATTAATACTAACTTAAGAGGCAACAGCGGCAAGAGGTCAGAAACATAATATGTGCCGGCAATTTATTTTATTTTTAGTATATTAAAATTGGTAATTTGAATGATAAATCTTGTCATCGATTCTATAGTCATATGTCAGTTGAGATATCTCACTCTGACGTGTTAAATCATGAAATTGAATATTTCAATAGAAAATTATGGTAGATGTGCTATTCTTGCGAAACATTTACAATTTTAAAGTAATTGTATATATAATCGTTAATATTGTATTATAAAAAAATACGTGATAATACTCATTAATAAATAACTTTTTTTTAATGATTATATTTATAACTATTTCTAGATTTGACTAATTTTATAATTTTTCCAATTTCATTTTTGAAGATCATGAATTTGAATATTTCAACCTCTGATTATTGTTGAATAATATATACATGTCAATTGACAATTACCATAAGCTCACTTTGGCTATATTTTATAGTAATAGTTCTTTGATCCTTCAAAAATTTATAAAATTCACGAGTCTATTAACACACAAACTTTAATGCTGAGGAACCTATTAAGGACTCAAGGGAAAAGATAAATACCTAGAAGATTAGGGACGACTTTGTAACTTTTTAATTTAATAGGGACCACTGAAAAACTACAAAAAAGTAAAATATAATCCCAAAAAACCCCCCCACTATTCGTCCGGTTCAGGTCCTTCTCACTCGCCACTGCTCTTCGAGGAATTGGTTTGTGATCCATCCATTGCAGTGAACGATGAAACGAGAGAAATGAAAACGAAGCCCATTCTTGATTCAACCACAACAGCGGTTAATTCCTTCAAATTCCTCAAGAACAGTGTCGGTTTCATAAATCTTTGATGAATTGTTCGCGTTTCATGATCTGTATTCTTTAAATCACGTCTCTTCCTGAACTCTGGCGAAGATTCAGCCACAAGAATAGTGTGGCGGAGATGAAGGGCGGCGGTGGCGGAGGGAGCGGAGCTTCTGGTTATGGATTTCCGGCGAAGAGGCGTTGGAAAGGACTCGTGATCGGAGTTCTTGGCCTCGTTGTCCTCTCAATGCTTGTGCCTCTTGTGTTTTTGCTCGGTCTCTACAATGGGTTTAACTCTCCTGGTATTTTGTTTTCTCTTTTTTTTTTCTTTCAATTGAATTGATCCTTCGCTGTGCTGAATCTAACGTCAATTGATCGGATCTGTCTCGATTGGATTTTTCACATATTACGCACTCTGTTCTTTTTGTTTAATGCTCTGCTAGATCTCGCGTACCCTATTTGTTTTTGCTCGTTTCAATTTAGATTCCACAATGTATCGAATGGATTTACTTGCATCCTTAGCGTCATTTGAATCGTTCTTGTCCTAGCTCTTTAATTTCGATATCGTTCAGTGTTCTCTTGTTTAAGTGTATCTTTCTCCCTCCATTTTGATACCCTATGGGATTTTCTTCGATGAATGTCGCGTTAATTAGGACTCGAAACAATTCAGGCCTCTTCCATCTACTGTAATCTTTCATCTTCATAATTTATTTTGCGCTAATGTCTCTATTGATATTCACATTGTTGTCGGGCTTGGCAATATTATTGTATTTTTCAGAAAAGAAACTTTCATTGATAAATGAAATAGTGGAGGATGAAACGTCAAGGGAAATGACAATATTATTGTAAGAAATGTTTTTTTCAACACCATGTATTTGCTTTTTTTTGCAGGCTATGCATCTGAGTCGCAAAATTCAAAACCAGTAAGGACTGATATTATATCATTCTCCTATGAAGTTTGCTTTTATCTTCCCGTTTTTTTGTTTCAATGAACGTTTTTATGGCAGGGGTTTCAACATAGCCATGTAGATGATGTTATCAGAAAATTTGAACCAACTCTTCCAAAGGTTTATTGATTTTCTCTTATTTCTCTGTCCATGTTAATTGTTTTTCTTGTATCAGTTGTGGATAGTGGTCAGTTATTTATTTATTTTCTATAAATTTGTACTTGGACCTGTAATGGTATACACCGTTGGCCTTTTAAATAAATATATCGTGCCACATTTCATTTGGGGATAGTCTTTTAAATTTCATTCACCAAAGTGCATGTAATATATCACCTAAGGTAAAGGCTTTGACATTGTGAGTTTTTTTAATATGAGTATAGCACAAGTAAAATTTTCAAATACTCATTGCAGTTGATTAGCTTAGCTGGAATCAAAGTTCCTATAAAGTTTAAATCTGCACCCAACAACATAGGTCGTAGTGTTTGCTTCTTAGATTTTTTCCTGACTGGTTTACTGATTTCAGTTTTATTTAAACCAACAGTGTCAATTCTGTATCATTCAACAGTAAGATAACAGTTAGTAGAGTTGGCTTGGACTTTAGGGTATCTTTTTCTTATTTTCTTTATGATGTCTGATTTTTCCTACTTCAGTGTATGCGTATTGTTTATAAATGCATACATACACACATACATATAAATATGTGTGTACACTCTGTATCTATTTGTTAGTTTTACTTTTATCGTTTCTTGGTATTTATCTTAAACATTACTAATATATTGACACTTCAATGCATATTCTTATATATTTTCTTATGATATTAATGTTTAAGATGAATTACTAAAAAAGTATGTGAATTGTCCTTGGTCTGCATTGTTAGGACGTATTTCAGCATTCTTCCATTGAACCTCAGAAGGAAGTTGAAGATTTCATAAACGCGAGTCAGGAAACAAAAGGTTTGATTATATGAATTCTTTCATGCTAGAATTTCGACAATATTTCTCTGTTGGGCATGATTGTAAATTTAAATATTCTTGTTTCAAGAATCTACAGGCTTAAAACCTCCAAAAGATGATGCGCTGCCAAAGCATACTCTTAAAAATGTATGAAAGTATTAGTCTGTGGTGTAACTTATATACTGCTTCTGGATTTCAAGGGGTTTTTGTGATTAACTTGTATATGCCTTTCCAGAATACAAAAGTTAGAGATAAAGTTCAAGCTGCCCAAAGTATGACTGCTATGGACGAAAGTGAAAAACCATGTGAGTGGAAGTTTGGGAGCTATTGTATTTGGCAAGAGGAAAATAGAGAAGTTATTAAAGATTCTATGGTCAAGAAATTGAAGGATCAGCTTTTTGTTGCTCGAGCATACTACCCAAGCATTGCAAAACTTCCAACAGAAAGCAAGTTAACTCAAGAAATGAAGCAAAACATTCAAGAGCTGGAACGTGTCTTGAGTGAATCAACCACAGACCGTGATCTTCCACTAGAGTAAGTTGTTGTAGTGTTTATGATTTTATTGATGAAAAGGCTGAAAAGTGAAAAGTTATAACTCAGGATCCAAACCTAAGATTTCCCTGAAGGCTGAAGGGGAAATTGCATCGCATGACACTACCTTCTCTTCTGGCTGAGATATTTATAAAGTGAACACCAAGAGAAGCACATCTTAACCAAATCAATACTCTCTCCTAATTTACTTTGTCATTATGTGTTATTTTTTTTCTCCTCATAGTCTATAGAAATTGCTGTCGCAGTGTTATATGTCCATTACACTCGGACCATGTCCTAGCTTTTGAACAAAATTGTGAATTGTTCTTCATCATACAATCAAATAATGAGAAAACACCTGCTCCCCTCAAGGTTCTAAGTTCGAGACCCATCTATGACATTAATTCGTAGACACTTCCCATGTCTCTATTCCTTCGATATCTTCCGGTCCCTGGCCTAGGGACAAATGTGGTTACCTCAGATATAGTGGAGCCAAATTTCGATTTCCCAGTTTCTAAAAAAAACGATTTTCATTGGCATGGAAAATCTATTACTTCTATTATTTGCTAATACTTGTTAACTACGACTGTTGTTTGGCCCTTCATGTGACAATGTTTGGTTTTAATCAAGTTTTCTGAGAGTAGTTTATACTTCACATATGATTCCCCTCTATTTTGATTTGAAACTTTGGCTCTCCAAGTGATATAACGTTTTTACACCTTTTTGATTATAATCTCACTGCCCTTATTGCTCAGTGGAGATGCTTTTTGTAACATGTTTCGATAGAAACTATTTACTATTTTTCATCCATTAATGGAAGTACTGTTTCAAATTTTTTTAAATGTTTGGTGCATCTAGACAAGCTTGTTGTGAATGTAGTCTATAACTCCAGTTTCTTTTTGGAAGCGTTCTTAAATTTTGAGATGTTGCAGTGAAGCTAGCCTGAGCCACTCTTATCCCAAAAAAGCTAGCTGAAAGCTTCAGATATATCAGTAGCACTGTGTTAATTGAGCTTGTTATTGCCATCTCTTAGACGCTTGCCAATGATTTCAGGCTACTTTGACAGAAATTAGATGGATCATGATTTTTCACTTTTTTCATCACCTAGATTTCTTAATTTTATATTTGTAGAGCTTTCTAACGTGAGGTTAAGAAGTAGCGTAGTATTCCCTGAAGGCTAGTAGCATGTCAGCTCATTACATTCTTGCAGATGTTTTTTATAAGGTGAAAAATCATATATGTTATGCAAACTAATAAAATCTACAAGCGTGTTGTTGAACATTTAGCCTCTGTGGTATCTGGTTGCTTCACTTTATGACACTTCTTTTCCTTTTAGTTTATTCATTATTGAATCTTCGTTGAAGATACCTGATATTTTTACCCTGGAAAACTTTCCTCTTCAATTTCTTACTCAGCATAGAGAAAAAGTCACTGAAGATGGAAGCTACAATAGTAAAAGCTAAATCATTCCCTGTGGAGTGTCATAATGTGGACAAAAAGTTTCGACAACTATTTGACATGACTGAGGATGAAGCCAACTTTCACATGAAACAGAGTGCTTTTCTCTTCCAACTAGCTGTCCAAACCATGCCAAAGAGCATGCATTGCTTGTCTATGCAGCTAACTGTTGAGTATTTTAGGATTGATCCAACCAATTTGGAGCTCTCTCAGACGGAGAAATATGCAGATCCCACTTTGAACCATTATATAATATTCTCAAATAATATACTTGCATCATCAGTGGTCATAAACTCAACCGTTTCGAATGCAAAAGTGAGTTAGATGCTTCTGTACTTGTATATTTGCATTACTTGTCAAAATGACACTGCTTAACTGCTCTTTGATGTTTTAGGAAAGTGCGAACCAGGTTTTTCATGTGTTGACTGATGGACAGAATTACTTTGCCATGAAACTCTGGTTTTTGAGGAATACTTATAAGGAGGCAACTGTTGAAGTATTGAACGTTGAGCATCTTAAACTTGATGATCAAGAAAATGCAACTTTTGTATTGCCTCAAGAGTTTCGTATTTCGTTTCGTACTTTAACTAACTCTAGGACTGAATACATTTCGATGTTTTCACACCTGCACTATCTTCTCCCTGAAATATTCAAGAACCTGGATAAAGTTGTGGTTCTAGAGGATGATGTTGTTGTCCAGCGTGACTTATCAGCCTTGTGGAGCCTTGATATGGAAGGAAAAGTTAATGGTGCTGCACAGTGCTGTCATGTGAGGTTGAGTGAGCTGAAAAGTTTTCTGGGTGAGACTGGTTACAATCAAAATGATTGCACTTGGATGTCAGGATTGAATGTAATTGATCTGGCAAAGTGGAGAGAGCTGGATCTTTCTCAAACTTTCCGTAGTTTGGTAAGGGAGGTAAGTTCCATGGCATTATACCTGTGGTAATTATGAAGGATTAAGTTAATAGATATTTACAATTGCTTGCATCTAAGCTCACCCACTCGTGCATGCCCAAAAATTAACGAACATTTGTTTTTTTAAGATTCTTATTTTATATTTACTTGAATGTGATAAACCTCTCAAGGGTAAAGGGAAGAAATAGGTAAGTGATGCGGGCCCTTGTTTGTTATTGCGTATGTAAAAAAGGAGTGAGGGCCGTGGGAGAGAATAGGGTTTTATGCCCATATTTATAACTGTTTTATTGTTTTGCTACAGTTGGTAATTTTTATTGTTTTTGTGTACTGGACAATTCTCACCTGAGAATTTGGGAGGGAGGCTAAATTCTTAGCTGACCTATTTAAATTGTTAGTTTCTAACAGAATGATCCTAATATTGAACAAGCCTTAATCTTCCTGATCATGGATCTTCTTTTGGGTATGGGTATAATATGTAATATTGCAATACTTCAGCCGATGCCCCCTATTTTATGATTGTCATGTATTTTCTATTGTATATGTCTGCTGATAATTTTTGTTTTATGCATCGCACTCGTGTTTTTCAGTCTGTGCCTCTAATATTTTTGGGTACTGATGAAGGATAAATTTGAGTTTTGAAGCATCAGACTATCTGACTCTTCCTTTGCCATCATATCCATTATTGAACAGAAACTGAACAAGCAGGACGGATCAACCGAAGCTGTTGCCTTGCGAGCAAGCCTGCTTACCTTTCAGGGACAGGTCTATGTCCTCGATGACTCGTGGTCTATATATGGACTAGGTCACGACTACAAGCATAATGTCCAAGACATCAAAAAGGCTGCTACACTACATTACAATGGTTATTTAAAGCCTTGGTTGGAGTTGGGCATCCCAAAATACAAACCAAACTGGAAGAAATTTCTAGACAGAGAAGACCTGTTCTTGAGCAAGTGTAACATAAATCCATGATAAGTTGACGATTCTACGAAATCTGGAGCTGAACCTATCAATTATAATTTTTGTCGACATATGGGACTGCCCCTAATTGATAAGTTCCCAACAGAGTACACATTTTTTTCAGTAAATAAACTACTACTAGCTTCATCCAGATCAAGTTTATGCTTGTGGTGAATTCTGATATCATTGAGTTTTGTGGTATTCATTGGGAATTGATGAAGAAGAGAAAGGGATAGAGACTTCTGTTTGTTGAATGAGAATCTGAGCTGAAAAGTGTGGCAAAGAGGCAAAGGGCTACTAATTATGTTATCATCTATCAGGTTTGGCTTGGATTTAACTGTGCAAGTTAATGAGAATATCCTGTTGTCTCATATTAATATATATATATATATATATATAGTCAGTATAGGTTTTCACTATTTGTAGTGAAACTACAATTTTTTTGACAATTCCTACTCAATTTGATAAGAGTTATTTGTGGAGGCCCTTTGCCTGTTTTGTTTACTTTGATTGTGCAGCTATAACGATAGACATTGCAAGTTGTGGTAGCTGCAGTGTACTCTATATTGTTCTTCACCCTATATTACTACTTCCCAGTTCTTAAACTTTATGTTTGTGAGTATTTAATACATTCTCCATTAAAAGGGTTAAAATGAAGTGAAAGCGTTGTTTGGATTAGTTTTCCAAGTTTCCTATATCTATATTTTGAAAACTAACACACTTTGGTGGATAGGTTTGTTCAATTTGTAAACTAATATCTGTGTGTAATAGAGAGAAAGGAGACAAAAAAAAAAGTGGGACATCTTTCACATTTTACCCTTTTCATTTGTCAGAAATTTATTTGTATTTCCTAGTAAAAGATTACACGCTAATAAATTAGATAAGAGAGAAATACTTGAATTTTGGGTGTTTATCTGTTATGTCATCTTTCCATCAGCTTTTGAAAAAAAATTTCTTGAATTTATTTTTATCCTATATTAAGAGCGGAGTTCCAAACTCTTTACTTTTTAAGCATTCACAAGACATATTCTCGTTTCAGTTTGATTGTCAAGTATTATTTATTAAGTTGGTGGCAATTATAGAACAAATTTATAATCTCTAAACACTTATAATCTGGCAAGTTTTTGTTTCACCTCTACGTAAACGTTCATATTCACAACCAAATTCCAAAAAGTCGATTTTAAAAATATTTCATTTGATTTTAAGACAATTTTGAATATTAATAATATTTGTAGAAAATTGATGACAAGGAAAGAAATCTAAATGGAAGTAAACAAACCTTTCAAGCGAGCATGAAATAATACAGTCATATATCTTTACAAACTTAATTTAATTAGTTTGTGGGCACATGCTTGAGGACATAGTTTCGAAGATATGTTTTTCTTGAAGTTTTAGATTCGTACCCCGCTTGTGATAACACGAATGAATGGTACCTCAAAAAATAAAAGCAATATGATTGTCGAGAAAAATATCTACTAGGGTGATTAGATTTCTAAGACTGCTATGGACATGAACCAACTTTTTTTTTTTAGGTTTTGAAAGGAATTTTTTTTTTTCAAAATCTTGATTTTGTTTTTGAAACTTGGATTAGAGTTCAAATGGTTCCATGAGGGAGATAACTATTGTACAAAATCTTAGAAAGCATAATTCAAATACTAATTAAATTTTAGTACTTGCAGCTATCAATAAATTTAATAATATGCAAAGAAATTTCTTAAACAAGCACAAGTTTACATTATACGCATGAACACGTGGCATGAATTGTCAGGATCAACTCGAATGTTTTCTACGGAGACATCGGGGTGGCATTGCTATTCACACCTTGTATACGGACCAATGACGGTTGCTATGCTCTTGCTCAACACACATGATACACCATTGACAGTTGATATGCTCTTGTTCGACATACTCAAATCCGCTCGCCGAGCATATAACTTCATAAGAACACTCTTGTTCATAAATAATGATCTTTGTACTGCAATTTTGGATGACAATGAAACTTTGTTTCCATGTTCATGAGAGAGCAGAGATGGCATTCAAAACATAAGTGCTTTCCATCAACTATAAGGGATAGACATCTCTAATTTGATTGATTCTATTCATAATTACAAGCGATTGCTTCTTTTGGTTAATTGGGCATTGTTTACAAAGATTTTCCACGTACCAACAAACTGAGATGATGAAACTAAAAATAATAAAAAAGGCAATGAATGTATGTTACAATCTCTCTGTGGCTGCTGTGAAAACTTTAATCTTCTACAGCAGGTCGCAACGCCTCAACCACGGGAGGTATGCAGTCAACCTTATAGCGCAAAACCTATAGCACATCGAGAAATTCATAGGTTACTTTTATCGTCATTCAACAGGACTTGCAACATAAAATTTCTTTTGAAATTTCAGGGATGGACTAACTTATACGAACCTCAATTATTTTCACATAATTCTAATTCTACTACATAAGGTTGGTCATATTAGAAGGAGATGTGTTAGCTTTTTTGCCACTTATCTCAAATAAATTAATGTTTTGATGATAACAAACTCATATTTTATTTACTAATATTTTGGAGCTTTTAAGTGTCTATTATGTAGAGTTTGAAGGGACAGATTCTGACGTATTTTGAATCGTTCAAATCATAGTTAAGATGAAAAATATATGGACAAATGAATGGAAGAAAAACGTGTATGAAAAAAAACGAAATATTCATTTTTTTATTGTTTCATTTTATATCAAAACTCTTTACATCTCATCTCTATTCAATCTCATCTATCTATTACATTTGCCCTAAATCTGAAGGTCATACTTTATCATATTTCCATCAACTGTCATTTGTCGATCATTTTGCCCTAAATCCAACCGTCGTCTTTTAACTTCTCTTCAATAAATCTCTTGTCTCAACATCTAAATCCAACATATCCATTCTAAATAGCTCCAAAAAGTTTGATTTACTTCACATATTCTTGAATCGGCGTATTATAAATTCGTGAAAAAGTTGTCAACATTCCACTTGTGCATTTTGCCTTCGAGAGGTATTCTATAAAGTTTGTTTTCTTTATTGTTTTGGGATTTTTACTAAATTGTGAGCAAACTAAATTGGTTTAATCCTACATCAGTTTAAAGATCGGGCAAAAGAAGAGTGTTGTAATGATTTAATCCTGAACCTGTCAAAAGGATTTAAGGTCGTGGAAGTTTGGTACTCACTTGATAAGAGAAATAACATAATACCCAAGAAGGCGTGTTGGAGAGTGGAATAGGGATTTTCCGAATCACAATAAAACTTTAGTCTCTCTTTTCTCTTAACTTCTACATTCTGCTATTTTGTTATTTTGCATATGATACTTGCTTTATCGAGTGATTTTAATTAACAAAATTTAGATCATAAAAAAAAAAAAATTTAAGGAACTAAAAAGTTGGCAAATCCTATTCACTCTTTCTAGTGTTGTCTTTCGATCCTACAAGATGACGGTGTATGGCTCTGTATACAAGTCAGACATGAACAGAGGTAAGAATGTCCATGGAGAAATGGACCATGGAAAAGTGAGAAAATAACTCACCCCCATCCCTTGTACATCCGTACCCAGTGTTTTAAAAAGCGCTCTAGGCGCACAAAGGTGTGGGGCGCGACCTTAGGGCTTCGCCTGAGGAAGGCGCAGTGCACTTCGTTAAGCGCGCGCTTTATGCGCCTTCCATTTGAGGCCCACGGGCATGCCAGGAACGCGCCTTGAAGGCTTCAGTTTTCTTCTTTTTTTTTTTTAGTTCGTTCTCCCCATCATAATTAATGTGAAGCTTTGACAGCCATGAAAGCATCTTAAGCTCAGTTTGCTCAAGGAAGAAGAAGAAGAGTTGAAATTGAAAAAAGTAACTTGACTTCCATTATGAGTTGCAATTCCCGGACTTGATTCCTTTTGGAACTAACTTAGTTGTGTATTTGATGTGTTTGTGCTCATTGCAGGTAATAGATGGGTTATAGTATGGATATTGTACCTTCTTAAAAAAAGTTGAATATGTATTGTCCCAAATCAGCTTGTAGTCCCCAGCGATGCAAGTGCAGAAATTTCCCTAATAATCCAATTTATGTATGTTTGTGATTGCAACACTGAATAAAATCCAACACAACAGCATATGATATATTTTTTTTAAAAAAAACATAAACTCACCTGATCAGACTCATAACGTTTGTGAGGCAATATCAACTGCAACAAAAACAGATTTTAAAACCCCATAATAATAAGGTGAGAATTAATTAAATGATCTAAAAAATGAAACGCTGAGAAATTGCTGGATAGTCAACTTACAGTCTTTCCCCCTCCAGGACTTTCACACTCCACGCTGAATCCAATATCCTGAGCAAGCATAAAGTGTTTACTCCATTTTAATAAGAAAGAACAACCAAAATAAGAATAAACTTTATATAAGATAAAATATAAATTAAAAGAAAGATATTAATTAAATAAATCAATACCAGCATGTCAAAGGATTTTTTTTTTAACACTTCTATTCGAAAATATGAAAAAAGCATAAAATGATCAAACGGAGAGGGACATATTTTATTATTATTGAAAAACTAAGCTTTCAGATGAGGAAAAAATAATAATCCCAAAAAATGAAAAACAACTACAAATGCCCAAATCAAATACATACATGAATGAAAATTTTCGTTTCATATATTTAAAAAAAAATTTGTTTCCTATCAAAAGTCTTCTTCTCCGAGGATCTTCCTCCTCTACCTCTCCCCCAACTTTTCCCTCTCCAAACCCCCAATGAGCTTCGGTTGTAGGGTTCTTCTTTCTACCATCTCTTCTCTATTGATTTACCTTGATTGGCCTCCCACCATCATCTTCCTCTACCCTCTTCTATTTCTCCTTCAGCATGATAGAGCGCAAGGACTGCGCCTTCGCTCCCCATTCAGAAGTTGGGTGTTTTACCGAGAACGTCACATCTTTCCTCCTCTGAGAAGAATAGCGATCTTTTCTCCCGTTGGAACAACAGCAGACTTGACCAGAATCCAGCATCCATCATTTCTTGTCTCTCTCTTCTCTATAGTGAACAACACAGGTCTCAACTTTCCTCTCTCGTTGTGCTGATTGACTCAACTCCGACGAGCTCCAATTGATTGTGGCAATCAATCAGCATTTCCCTTGACAAGATGGAATATCACCACTTTCTTCTTCCCCCTCATATCTCTGCACATCGACTGCATCTCCTCAGTTCCGATCCGTTGAACCGCCCAACATGGGATTTTCATCTTTGTATGTTTGATATGACCATACGATTGGCCTCTCCCTTCTATTTGCATCACCCTTTGTTTTTTTGTTTTTTTTTTTGAAACCAAGACTTTTATTAAGAAGAAAAAATAGAATGCAAGGAAAAAAAAAACCAAAACAAAACAAAAACAGCAAGCTGAGCGGATACAAGACCAGAGCAAACTAGAAACAAAATGGCCATCAAAGCCATCATACAATGACAAAAAATAAATTAAAGGAAAGCCTCCCAGCTGAGGAGGAGCTGCCTTTGTGCTGATCATATTATCAATGAAAGTTGCAAGTTTTTTATCCAAAAATAAAACAATGAAAGTTGCAAGTTTTTTATCCAAAAATAAAAAATAAAACGCATTAACTATGAAACAAAGAAAACAAAAAGGCAGGGAAGGTTTGGCACTTAGTAGCTGTACCATATTCATCTTGCCTTGAACCAACGAGAAATCCCAAGCAATATATGAATTGATAGATTCCACGTTTAATGAAACCTATAAAAGTAGGAATGCCACAAGAAGTGTAATATCATAAATAAGAAAAACTTATCAGCACAAAGGAGAACAGAGATGAAAGCACTTCGATTTGAGATTTTGAGGATCCAACTTGCCAGAAACTGCAAGCACTTTCATTAAAACCAATAATATAACTGTTCAGAACAAAAGCCATACATCAATAAAGTCTATATAAATGACAACTGCTGATTAGAATTTAATGCAGAAAAGGTCAATTACTGTTCTTGCAAGTTAACCCTACATATTTGGTAAATTTTTACTTTTACCATGAATAAAAAATACCGTCCAAAGATTTCATTAGAAGTAAATATATAAAAGAGATTCCAAGCCAGATTTTAAAAAAAATGTTCCAACGGATTTTATTGATAAAGCATCCAGACAGAATTTAATAGAACATTTTTACAAATTACTGCATCCAGGGTAATTACATTGTGCCAGGATGTTTCATTGCTAATCATTTAGCATTCTTTTCTCACCATTCACCATCCTATATTAAATTAAGAAAAAATATTAAAATAAAAACAAAAGTTAAGTGATAACTAAATAAATAAGCCTCCATATGAAGTTCAATACCACTTGATTTCTCTCACCAAAAAGAGCATAGTTCAACTAGCATAAAGCATATTCTATCCATCCCAAAGTCAGGGTTTTTTAGTTCAACAATTGGAGTGGAGGTTTCAAACTCATGACCTTCTAATTATGAGCACATATTTATGTCGGTTGAGTTATTGATCTTGTTGATCCTCAAATCAGAGGTTTGATTCCCTATTCCGCATATGGTAAAAAAGGGCACTCCATTTCTCAATTCAACTTCATAACGTTAACAAAAACGTGATATCATTAAAAACTTGTTTTCTTCTAGTGATATAAATGGAAGAAAATTATGCTCCCTGAGCATCCAGATTAGGACAGGATATCTGGTCTAATATCAAAGAGAGAGTACATAAGAACAGTAATAAATTATTAAACGAAACCAATGAAACAAAACATATAAATTTGAAATATTATATATACTGAATCCTTAACTTCTGAAAAGTTTTATATGGCAATTGATAAATTATTCTCTACTTGTCTCAGGTAACAATCCAAAGCCGATGAATCAGGAAATAAGCAAAAATGCGAGAAGAAAAGAAAACAAGGAAAAAAAAAAAAACCTCATAAGTTTTCCCAGCTGGAACACTTATCTCCTTGTAGCTATCACTTTTCCTGTAGAGAGAGAATGGAGAATGGACAGATAGTTATACAGAGATGGGTGAAGGGAGAGAAAACCAAAATGTTGCTAGAAACTAGAAAGTCAAGAAAAGTTGACTCCTTCACATGGGTTAGTTTTATTCAACAATCATATTTTCGAAAATAAAGTCAAATTCTTTGGCATTCCTCATTTTTAGACCATTGCTGTGCATTTTTTGGTTGCAGGAAGGTGTTGATTGATATATTTAAATGTACTTCAACCTAAATATCAGCTTAAGCTTCAATTTGATCGGTGATTTAACTTTTTTGGATAAGGAGACGATTTGAAAGTCCCATCTTTGTGGAATCATTTTCTCCCTAATATTATTGATATCTACTTGGTGGGCATTTTGTAAAATTTCAAGCGTATATGTATGTAAGGAAGAGTGTCTTGGTTGATATAATTAAATTTACCTCAATCTACTGTAGTGACTGTTTGAATCAAATAGAATAGGGTCACAGTTACAATAGATTGAGAATAACAATAATAATGAAGAGGAAGAAAGAATGACATAGTGATTTTACGTGGAAAACCCTAAAACAAATTAGGGTAAGAACCATGAGCAAGAATAGAAAAACTTTACTTTAAAAATAGGAGTTTCAAACTTTCTCTCTTATAAAGTAGCACAAACTCTCTTATAAGGAAAAACTCTCTATTTTGATCTCATATCCTCACTCGCTTAGATGTGGGATGTCTGGGGAGATTTTGGGATGGTTAGCCAACAATTGGCACTAACCTATTTATAACCTTCATAAACTTGGTGTCCAAGTAAAATCTTATGGTCATAAATTGGCCACATCTTACCTTTGATCACAATTTTGCCACAACTTCACTTTGAACAATTTGCAATCTTAGACAAGGGTGTTCTAGAATTCTCTTCATCAATCTTAGACAAATATGTATGATCTAGAATCTTCCTTGGCCATATATGATAAAAGTGAATGATCAAGAACTCTCCAATATTATTTAACATTTATCAGTTTAAGTTTTGAGTTGGGTTGAGTTGATTGGTGATTTGACATAATTCAATAAAAGACATTTGATGTGGTGTAGTCAATTTGCTTGCATGATTTGGAACCATTTGTTCATGGCTTTCGGGGCCAATACATGAGATGTCTTGTGATGGAGGAGATTTTGCTTCGAGAGAAGGCTGGGGTTTTATGGAGGGGCTTTTTCAGATCTTCAAGTATTTGGGTTGGGATTCTTGGGAAGAATGATAAAATCTTTAGAAGATATTTGAATTTGAAATTGTTAGTGATTATTTTGATTGATTATAAATAAGGGGTTATTTTAAGTTATAAGAAATTTGAGTTTCAATAATAGCTCGTTTGGATGATGGTTTTTGTAGCGTTGTAGTTAATAGCTTTTTTGAATGATGGTTTTGGTAGAGTGATTGCAGACAATATAGCTTGTTTGGATGTGATTAAAAATGAGTGATTATTTTGAGGGGTTAGAAAGGAGTGGTTATAAATGAGTGCTAAGAAATGAGTGGTTAGAAATGAATATTTATTTTGATGATTAAAAATGAGTGATTAGAAATGAATGATTATTTTTAGTGATTACAATTGTTCATTTGGATGTACATGCTTGAAGAGGAGTTAGTAAAAGCTCATTTTTATTAGCTCGTTAATAAAGCGAAACAAACTTCCCTTAAGGGTGGAGAGAGAGACAGATCAAGGAAGGAGGTTTGATTTGATCTCTTAACTTTAATGCCTTGCTTTCGGCATTCCGTGTCTAAAACTTTGGTAAGTGTTTGTTAGGTCTCCTGTTCTCTTGGACGGATGCCCTTTACTAGGTCATTAGGCAATAGAGGAGGTTCCCTTGAACTCCTTTTGTACACTTGTTTTTAGGCTTGTTTTTCTTTTTCATTGTTGGTTTTTGTTTTCTAGCCGCCCTCTTGTGTTCCTTCTTTTTCTGTATTTTTTCAACAATTAATGAAATGTTAATGATCCCAATGTTTGATAGGTCAAGAGTGAACTTCAGTCAGCAGTACACAAAGAATCCTTTCCTATTGGGACTCAATAATGGAGAAGATTTGAAAGCGACCCTAAAGGGTGGAGAGAGAGAGATCAAGGAAGGAGGTTTGATTTGATCTCTTAACTTTAATGCCTTGCTTTGAGCATATTTTGTAATTGTTTGTAAGGTATCCTATTTTCTTGGACCGGAGCCCTTTACTAGGTCATTAAGCATTAGAAGAGGTTCCCTTTGACTCTTTTGGACTTGTTTTTTAGGCCTGTTTTTCATTGTTGGTTTGTGTTTTCTAGCCCTTGTTGGCCCTCTTGTGTTTCTTCTTTCTTTGTACTTTTTCAACAATTAATGAAACGCTAATGATCCCAATGTTCAAAAGGTCGAGAGTGAACTTCAGTCAGCAGTAAACTGAGAATCCTTTCCTATTGGGACTCGATAATGGAGAAGATTTTAAAGCACCTTTTTTCTAGAAGAAAACCTATTGATATATACACACAAAAAACGTCAATTACCTCCCATCAGTAGCACAAGCCACATCTGCTGAAATAAAGAATGGAGCATTGTTGAAGACCTCGCTGAAAATATGACAGATAGTAAAAAAATTTATATTGACAGCCAGAACCGCAATATACAATAACCTGGCTGGGCTAATGTGAAATTACTTTCTTTTTTAGAAAGAGAAGCACATTTTACTGATATATGTCACTAAAACACTACTCAGAGACACGTGATTGCAATCCTCTCTTTAGGATAAAAAGAGAACCCAAATTGCTACTACAACTAAAGTCAATTGCATTGGAAGAGTAATAAGGAAGTGACAACAGTCAACAAAAAGGAATATCAAAAAAACGGAAAAAGCGCCAATTTATTTTCAAAATCACACATTGAAATCTACAGCTTTTCCTTCAAATTTTAGCCCACTTGAATGCCAGTAAAATATTATGTCACCATATACTCTGAATAGCACATCCTTTTATCTACTTATTCAAGAATTAACTTAAAAGATGCTAACAAAAGAAATATCAATTACAATATATTGTGCTTTCATAGATAACATATGGTTTAAAGCACATGATGGGGTTGCATGTTTTTTGCACAAAACAACATACATGATGGACTTCCATGTATGATTAAAAATATTCAAATCAATTAAAAAAAAAGGGAAAGCTATCCATGAGATGCAACTCATAGGGAGCCTTCAGTGTACTAAAAAGGACTAAACATATTAGAAGCTAATTAAGCTGAATGCAGAAATACTACCGAATGAAGACGAGGAACCTCTCAAGCTCAGAGGTATACACATCAACAGCTTGCTCCAGAATAACAAGATGCTCCCCTCTGCTCAAAATAATTTCAACAAGGAATAATCAAAGCAAAAAACAGAAGCAGACTGTTCATTCCCTCAAAAGGGAAAAGAAGCAATAAATTATCCCTAGTAAAATGCTATTATAGTCTAATTAACAACTGTAACATAAAAAGTAGCAAGGATTTCTTACAGTTTCCTAGAATCAAAGCGTCTCCATGATAATGAAATAATTAGTCGAATAAGGCGGACCATTGTTGTAAGTTCATATAAAGGTGGCCCATAGCGTTGTCGTTGTTCTTCCATCGGCCTGTTAATTTACACAGATTATCCTGATGAAAGGTTCAACAACCCAATTGAAGAGGCAAGGATGGGAGGACTGCTTTTACTAGTTATTTATGATTAACTGAAACTAAATCTAGATATATCCATAGAGAAAGAAGTTACCCATCATCATCATTTATTTTTCGAATGAATTCTAGCAATACCTGCATGAGAAAGTGTAGAGATTACAAACCAAAACATATGGTGTTTGTGCTTTTGATTCAATTAAACAATTCTAAAGTGCTACTCGCAATCTGGAATAAGATCAAAGCGATCTCCCAGGGCTTCAAAAGCCTAAATAAAATCCTATAGAAAATGCAAAAGAAATTATTACAAGGGCTTAATTACAAAAAAACCGTGCACACAATTCCATTTTGAAGTTTCAAAAAAGGTGGAAATCATTTTGTAGGTAAACCATTAGTAGTTAGCACTCTTCAAAAAGATATGAAGGAGATGATCGAGGATTCCTCCTTCATCCACCTTTTTGGAAAGGGAAAGCTTCTGTGGCAGGCAGGCAGGAACTGGGCTACTTTGTGAGACTTGTGAAGAGAGAGGAACACTGGGCTACTTTTTTTTTTGGGCTGATCGAAAGATCTGTTGTTTCATTTTTACCTTAAAAAAATGGTTAAAATAATGCTGAAGAATGCGGCAGGGTCATTTAATGACGTAGATGGTTCAACTTGGTAGGTCTTATTTACAGTGAAAAGGGTTGGGTGCGGGTACACTTGGTCTACCAAACTCAAAAACCGATATTCCAACACATATAAAGAAACAATATTGAAATATATAAATTCCTGAATATCCAACGTCTTAGTACAAGATTGAAACATAAATTACAAGACTAAATGAAAAACGATAATGAAAAGATAAATGGAATGTGCCTACCAGTGATTCAAGAGCACCGGATCTTTCTTGACAAGTCATCAGACTCTACTTTGAAAAGACTAATGGAATGCACCTACCAGTGTTTCATAAGTGTTGGAAAGAGAAATTTGCTCATTACTTTCTTTGTAACTAACGTGGTAGCCTGAGGTAATAGTCATTGGCCAGGGAGTAAACTGATAGTCCCCTAATTACTAAAGAGCATACTCTTAAGACTAAGAGAGGGAAGAAGGGTGAGTGTGTTGTACATACGTGTGGGGTCCTGAGAAATTTGTGTTGGTTAAAATAGGCTAAAGAGGTGGTTTTATATTGTGCTTTAGTAAAGGGTAGGGTATCTTTTTGCTAATTCTGAGTTGTGTAATTCTAAGCTCTTTAATGTTCCCTTGCCTTTAGTAATTTGACCATAAAATTATTTAGCAAGGCCTATCACAAACATAGAGGCATGGCCAGTAGCTGAGATTATGAGATTATTTTACCTCTGGAACTCCAACCAAATATTTCACAAGGGTTTTGTAGACACCGGTTGCAGAACCCAGTTGTGCCAACTGTCTCCTCCTGAAATGGTAATCAATTACTTATAAAACCACCTACTACCTTGGCCAGAATGAAGGAAATTAAATCAAAAAAATATACCTTTCCATCTGTTGGTTCCATAAGAGAGCATATCGATCACGTATGCTTCCTCCAGAATTGATCAAAGCATCAACCTCTGCTTGCTTATTCCTCTCCGATCGCTCTCTTTGCTGACGAATAATAGTTCCTCGAAAATCTTGAGGCATGTAGGTCATAACTGCAAATATATTTTTCTTTATAAGAAACAATTGAGTATAATTTTCTGATAGAATACTACATAAAAACTACAAAAACAAATGTGCTAGAAAAGGAAATCAACACAAATCAATACTGCCATCCAAGAAGAACCCTGAAAAACTCTAAATGAAAGCCAAAAAAAGGAACCTTAAAAATGCAAAAGCCAATAGTGATGTGTTACACCTGTCACCAACAATCCTGTAGATTTTGGCACCCTAAAATACAATACCACAAATCTTATACGAAAATAGTTCAAATAGAGTGGTGGTGATGCGATGCAGGGGTTAGCAATCAATGAGACAAATAATTTTAAAAACACCAAAAGAATCAGATGAATAAAATTCTAGTAATTTTTTCAAATAATGGTGTGTGGGAGTATTCAATCGTTCAGACAGAACACTAGCCACTACTTTGTATAGGCAAGTTGTAAGGTTGATTGGTTGTAGTCACCCACTGATTTAGCAACTTTTTTTTTTGGATAAGCAAAATATATGTTTCATTCAATTTGCATTGATACATCCTATTAAAAAAAACCTTGAACACACTCTTGATGTCTTCCTTATGACTTAAGAAGGGCCTTTCTAACCATTTTTTTCTGCCACAAACCATTCTTTTCTTGATGATAACGCCACACACATTTAGCAAGATCTTTGTGTTTTATCCTTTATGCAATGAATATTGAGACCACATGATCCAAATGATGGAGAATCTTACTCCATCTAAAAAGGTCGTCGTGTTCCATTCAATCCACCTTTCCATAAAAAGGATATATATAGTCTGTTCACCTCCTGTGCAACCTTACATGGCAATTGAAAAAGAGAGGCAATATGTTGGGAGGTTAGATAGGGTGGATTGGATCAGTGTGAATGATGTACGGGAATTGGGGACATTTCACTATTAGCTAGTTAGTGCCCAATCCCTTACAAATAGCAGCATCATGTAATCAAAGAACAATTGTTTCATTCTTAATAAAACTCTCATAATCGAGTTCGTGAAGAATTATCTCATCTTTATGTACTCTTAAAATATTGTACGAGACAACAGATCTTTCGATCGGGTAAGCCTTTTGCATTAACCTTTGTTTGGGCACAAATTGGTGGCTCAAGTTCCTCGTCTTCATATTCTTCAACAACTTTTTTTTTGCTGATGGCTCCTCATTGTCAACTTACGCTTTGATGTGTTCAATGGCATCTTCATCTTCAACAACGCTTCTAATGGTGTAATCCTCTTCAAAACCATCATTACTTACGCTCGTAGCTATGACTTTGATTGAGTTGTCTACTTCCATCACCATGGTATTCTCTTGTTAAATTTTTGGCTATCCTCTCCAATGGCAACATCTTCTACAACCTTTTCATCTTTAGAGTTTCTGCAAAGGCATATTCTGATTTTATGGATATGATTCCTCTTACTTCAACATTTTCATCTGCAGAATTTCTCCAATGATGTATTCTAATTTTTTTTGTTATGATTTTCTCTTTCTTCAGCCTATTCATCACAGTTATTGTCAGCATTTGAGACAGGCTCAAGATGCTCTTTCACCATAGATGGTTGCTTCATAAAAGCAATGGTTCTTTGGATACATGAAGGGCTAATATCTATAAGGGAATGAGTGAGGACCAACTAACTAATAGTCAAATATCTAAAATACCCCTAATTTCCATTGAGTCTTCCTCCTTTTGAAGAAGGTCGATCCCCATGTCGCTAACCTCCTTTCTTTTTTCAATAATAAGAGCCCAAAAGGCTTTGGTCTTTGATGCGCACTTAAGAGGGGACCCTGATCAAGCTTAAGCCACTAGAAGTAAAAATCCTCTTGATTTTAATCTCTTACTGGTTAAGCCTTGAATCACGAGGCTCAAGTATGTCTAGAAAAAGCCAACGGTACGTTTTCATCTAACAATTTGGATCGAGAGGGCACCATAATGAAGCATGATCTAAATAGATGTGCTGCATTTTCCTAATTGCTTGCTTCTATAAGGAAACACCAATTTTCCTGATAGCAAGAAGAATTTTGAATTTGAAATTTATTAATATTAGTCAAATCTTCCGGAGCTAGTGACTACAAGAAAAATTAACACTCCCTTAGGAACTTGAATATGTTTCCTTTTCTTTAATATATGTACGTGGTTTGCGTGCACTTCAACTTTTCTTACAGGGAAAATGTCTGAATCTAATATATGTGGTTGTCAAGATAATTTGCAGGATATTAAATCCAAAGTAGGTGACTATCATGAGTGGAATTAAATCCAAATGAATATCCTTTTAAGTCTTCTTTAAGGTTGGTTACAGTTTCTTTATTTTCCTCTTGTTTATTAGTTTCTTTCAATACAACAGTCAGTGTATTAACCAGAGCAAATTGAGAAATCAAACAAGCTTCAACCAAACTACTTTGTTTCATAATAATAATACTACATATCAAAAGATCAACAAAGTTACACTTGAAAAATTATGAGCAGGATACACTTTCAAAAAATCCACCTCTTCAAGAATAATGGATGATGTATGAAAAGTAACCTGTGTTGAATACATGCTCAGAATTTTTAGATTGGAAAGCCACCAACACATTTAAGGTATTCTTCATTTTTTTGTCTAGCTTTCCTATAATATTAGCAAGTTGAGATTCACCAGTTGCAGACTCCTCTTGAACCTGCAGTTTAAACAAGGTCATACAAAAAAAAGAAATTGAGAAAGAGAAAGCCACAAAAGGAGGCAAAACCTACAAGAAAGGTCTCCAATAAAGCAAAGTAAGAGCTAATTATAAAAGGTTTCCACACCCAAATCCAAAGAGAAAAATAGCCACCCCTTTGTGCCACAAATCACTAAGAGACCACTTCACTTCTCAAAAGATTCTATTACTTCTCTCTCAACCCAAAGCCTCCACAAAATAGCCACCCCTTTGTGCCACAAAAACTTCACAAAAGGATGAAGAACACACTCTACAATCATCTCCTTATCATCCCTCTTACAACCAACAAATAAAAAATGATTGGCCCAGAAACTTACCTCTCGTGGCCAATGAGATTTTTCAAGTAGAAAGAGTATTTCTTCCACATTTTCCCGATTCTTCCACATATTCTCGTCAATTTTATGAGGAGGAGGATGGTTCGCTTCACCGAGGAGGGTGTCTTCCTCTGAAGTGAAGATGATCCCCACAAGAAAAGCACCAGACATTAGTAATTAAAATGAAGTGGTTAGCAGCTAGTGTGCAAATGCACAAACTCAGATCACAAAAATAGGTGTTGCACAAAACAAACGTCCAAAATGATCACAATTTCAAAGGGTAACAAGAAGGTAAAAGCAAATGAACTGATCACAAAATAGATCTACACATAATTTAGTATTATAACAAAGTTACAAACTTCTGTGACATAATGAAAAATATAGAGTAATAAAATTAAAATTTCAGATATTTTTTCATATTATCTCTTCGAATAGTTGATCAGAAACATAACCTGCATGTCTTAAATCACAATAACCAAACTTGATTGATGGAGATCACGAGAGGAACATAGACTAAAATAAACTTCTTAAAGCATAACAAGTCAAACACATTCGACTAGTACTAATAAACTCTTGAATCGAACTACAGGAACAAAGCAGAAGCAGAGATCTGACGAAAACAAGCTCAGCTTCAAAATATCAACAACCAGTGAGATCATGCCCTAGACATCAAACAAAAATGCATTGAGATAGAAGTCAATGGCAAAACCTGAAGTAGGCGGTAGTTCATCGAGCAAACAGTTCGACGAGGCGAGCATCTCAGCCGAAAGGCGAGAGACATCGTGCGATAGAGGCGTAAATGGGTACTTTTCATAGTACGAAGCCAGGAAATGCCTGGTTATAGGCACCAGACCCTCCATGGAAGCCATTTTCGCCTTTACCTTGCTCTATTTTCTCCGAATCAAGATCTTTCAGTTCAGATACTCCGAATTTTCTCCACTCTGAAAATTACTCCTCCAATCGTTTGCAGCGGGCGGATGAAGTGCGTTAGCGTAACGTAAAAGCAAATTAGCAAACTGGAAAACTTGCACCGTTGAAGAAATTCTCTCGAAGTTCTTCTTTCTGGTAGAACCTTTGAACGTCAAACTAATCGTAGAGCAACAAAAAGACGGCTCTACGCTGATACGC
This sequence comes from Cyclanthera cordifolia, assembly GCA_037832605.1. Classification (NCBI taxonomy): domain Eukaryota; kingdom Viridiplantae; phylum Streptophyta; class Magnoliopsida; order Cucurbitales; family Cucurbitaceae; genus Cyclanthera; species Cyclanthera cordifolia. The sequence goes on from JBBMEG010000024.1 coordinate 13,544,249, forward strand.
CACAGTTCTTTGTTCGATTTGTCGTCATCGATCCACCCGTTCTAATATCTTCTTATCGACGTGTCGGCTACATTTCTTCCTTTTTCTTGTGTTTTCTTTTTTGTTTTTTCTTTTTAAATAACTTGTGTTTCGTTTCTATTTACTTTTTTTTTTTTTTAATTAAAATATTATTTTGGTCTCTCCTCTTTCGAATTTGTTTCATATTGATCTTACAAATGATCAATTTTAATCTTAGACTTTTATATTTGTTTAATTTTAGTTTCTAAACTTTCAAATATCCAATTTTAATCTAAAGACTCTCCAAAATGTTTAGAAATAGTCTTCCAACAGTTAATAAAATTTAACCGCGTTAAAATTGTGATGAGTATGCAAATATATATATACATAAAAGTCAAAACGAGCATAGCTGAGTTGACACTAGTAATGCATTATTAGCATCCGCTTGATCACTCTATGTAGCGAGCATAGACTTTTTTATGCATATATATACATTAAAAAAATAACAAATATTCTTCATCTCCCTCATTTGAAGCTTTTTTTTTTTTTAATTGTTTGGGTGTATAGATTTTGAATGATGCAAATGGAAGTTCGTTTAAACTGATTTCACTTGAACAAGTATGTGGGACATACAAGTACATATGATTCTAATTTAATACTTAAAATGCTAAGTTATGGTGACATTGTCGGTATGACTCACTTTGCAACAATCAATCATTCTCCACATAATCATTCACTTAACCACAAACACAATTGATCATTCTCCCATAATCATTCCTTTTCTCATTCTCCTCCTAATTCTCATTCCTCTTATAAACATTCTCATTCCTTTGCCCCCTAACTCTAAGTGGGTTGTGAACTCTTATTTTATGAAAACGTCATTTGATGTGCATGTATGAGACTAGCTAAACAAAAAATTCATGCGTTCTCTAATATTGAAGAAGAAGTAGAGTTATTCTCTAAAGAACTAATTCTAGGGCTTAAACAAAGGGTACTCACCTCTCATTGGCCCGAGATGTAACAACCCGAAAATTTCTAACATTAAGAGTGAACTTATGACTTTAAATGAGTAAAGAATTTTAATAGACTTTTAGTTACTAAAATTACATGAAGAGTGATAAAATTAAAACTATAAATTGACTTTATGAATATTAGTTTGTTGAGGTTATAATGCAACAACATAGTTTAATTTAAGTTGTAAGTTATTTAGATCCTTGGAGAAAAATGACTTTGTTTTAAGAAGTTAAAATTTTACGCCTTGTAAGTTATTGTGTTGTCTTATTTTACTTTAAAAGGGATTTAGAGTTGAGTAGTTAGTAATTTCAAAGTTGAAGATAAAACCTTAAGTTATGGATCTAATCATGGTCGCACAATCCCATTTGAAAAAAAAACTTCATTAGCCGACAACAACATTTTTAGGTTTCCGTGAACGTTTTCTAAATCTCATTCTCTAATTTTCCTTGTACCGTCTCTCTCTTCCTTGTGGGTTTGAGTTAGGCTTTTGGGTGGTGTTTATTTTCGGCTTTCTTTGAAGAACAAAATGGCGATGTTGGGTGTTGGCTTTGAGAGTTTCAAAGAACAGTGAGCCACGAGAGCTTATCGTGGTATAGCGTTGTCATGTTGGTTTGGGTATTTCAATCTCTTCATATGAGTTTTCTCGGCAGAGTCGGCTCATAAATTTAGTGAGTTTTGGGCTTATGTTTCTTTGCACTAGTTTAAGTAAATAATTGTGAGATGAAGTGCTTTAATCGTAATATTTATTTAAAGATTTTTTTAAGGCCGTACAGTAAGAAATCAAGATTAAAATTTTAGTCTGCTTTGGTTAATTTCTCTAATTAGAAGGAATTAAGTTTTGAGTGGATTGGTTTTGGTTTGGTAAATAAAGACTTAGAATTTATGGATTAATGGCACGTTGAAATGCTTGATAATTTTTATTTGAAACTATTGGCTGGAAGTGGAGTGCTTGAATTTTAATGGAATCAACATTTACTCTGTAGGAATGCATGCTTGAATCCGTGAAGTATCGACTGAAAATCTAATCAAGAGTTTGCTAAGTTCTAATTCATCAAGGATTGAAATTATCTTGGGAATTGTGAGGGAAAAGTTGTATAGAATTAAATCCGGCTTTCCTTAAATTTTGCAATAGGTGGAGTACTTTTTGATTGCTTGTGCTCATAAAGAACTGGTTTCTAACACTACGAAAATTAGGTGAATTATAGAGTTCACATTCGAGGTAAGGAAACCTTGTTCACATTCGAGGTAAGGAAACCTTACTTCTTCTCATGGTCTGTGGTGTAGTAACATGTGTGCATGTCGATTGAGCTTGTTCGTTGTTTTGACTGGTGTGTTCCCAGGTTATCTGATATGTGATCATGTTATGTGTACTGTGCTATTCCAAGATATTGTTTATATATGTTGGGATGTTCCATATGGAACTATCCATCTTGATTTGTCCCATATGCTGGGCCAGGATGTTCCATTAAGACCTAGCCATAATGATTTATTGAGTTATAATCGTCCCAAAGGGGATCTTATCCTTAACTTGGGGTCTTGTAGGTAAATATAAGCATGTGATGGATAAATTTGGTGTAATTTACTTGATGATTTGTATTGATTGTCATGTTTGTTTGTGTGACAATTACTAAATAGTATTGTTATGTTATGAACTATACTTATTATGATGCACTGAGTTATTGATTCATGAGAAGCTGACATGTCATTGTGAAACACTGTTGATTCTTTAACCATATGGATATGAATTTTAAACATTCGCATTACATATGCATCTATAATGAAGGCCCGGGAGTGGCATTACCCTACAAGGGTAGCCCCGAAAGAGTAATCTCTATATAATGAAGGCTCGGGAGTGTCATAGCCTTACGGAGGTAGCCCCTACAATGTAAACTTCTATCTATTGAAGACCCAGGAGTGGCATGTCCCATCAGGATAGCCCCGGTGTCACCAATACTATCTATTGAAGACGACCCTATAGAGACCGCCGATATTATCATTCATCATATACATCTTCTGATCTTTTGTATATGAATATTTGTACTGATCCCAAGTTAGGGATCCTTACTGAGCGTCACAACTCATCCTTTACATGGTGGATTTTCTCTAGGTACTTGGACCGGGAAGCTGACCAGGCTGCTGCGATGACTATAAGGACCGTTGCATTGGAGTCTAGGATAAGTTCTAGCATGTTTTCAATTCCATATATTTAATGATTATTGTTTTCTGAGTTTATTAAATGTTTTTGAGATCCCACTATGTAACCGTTTTTAATAAATGCACTTGATTTATCCGTTAAAATCCGTTTTATAACTGATTTTCATGCATTGGTGTTGAGTAAGGTCTTGGGTTTTATTCTTTGAAACACTGGGTCTTTACACGAGAGAACACTGGTTTATAGTTGAACTATAAATAACTTGTTAATTATAAGAATTCGTGACACTTAAGGAGAAAGATGTCATCACATGAGTAGAAATGATTTCTTGTCCCAACTATGAATTACGAACAAGGCTAGTGAATGATCACATGATAGATGATCGATTATATCCATGTACATAACTAGTCTTACAGCTGCGAAGAGTTCAGCACATACCTTTGGTAAAATAAAGCTGATGTTAACGAATAAGGATTGGATCTCAGTCATTATTGTTGGGAATATAGGGTATAAACATGTGATTAATGTGACAGAAGCATGTGATTACAACAATTTTTACATTAACTAATCTCAGTAATTAATCTAAACATATTTACCTTAGTTGATTGACTTGTTGTTATTAAAGATATACTCACATTGAATGATGTATTTTATCAATTATAATGAGTCTTTTTGTTGAATATGATCGATGTATTCTCTGGACCTTTTTTATTGATCTTCTCCATTTTTCGAGACTATGACTTCGTTACTACAATTGAATGAGAAGATCGTGTCATAACTATGAATATTAAACATGCAAAGTATTAATTAAAATTGAAATATTGAATAA
>JBBMEG010000024.1:13548340-13588882 GCA_037832605.1 Cyclanthera cordifolia
TCCAGAATCAAGACCGTTACACCTCTAAAGGGTAACGGTCGAGAATTATGACCGGTATTCATAACCGGCTTAATGGCGGACGTTTCTAAACAGCCGACCGTTACATCTCCATAAGTGAGCCGCAGCGGTTACAAGGCCGGCTGCTATAAGAGTCAGTTCATTCTACCCTTGAAGGGGGGATTCCTAAGCTAAGTACCCTAAGCTAGTCCTGGTTATTCTTACTTATCTCTTATTACCCGTTTTCTGACTTAGGCATCAGAGGCCCTGAGGCTCACACCACACCGGTGTGCCCTAAGCCTTTCTGTTTTGCAGGCCTTTCGTCCTCTATCAAATAAATTGTGGTGTGGATAGACCGTTGACCATTTTTCGGCATCAATAAAAACTATAAACGAAAATCTAATCCTAAAAACCAATTAAAAAAACAACCCTAAAAACTAAACTTAATTCTAAAAACCAAAACATAATTCTAAAATTTAAACTAAATGGGAAACTAAAGCCTAAATCCAAAAATTATAAACCAAAACCTATTTTCTAAGTAATGAAGCTAATTTCATTCAGAATCGAAACATACTAAACACATAACATGTAATTTCAAACGAATTTAACGAAAGTTTAAACGAATTTAACGAAACTTTAAACCAAATAAACACGTAATCTTACCTTTTGGAAGAGTGGTGGCGGATTCCGGTCAAAGAGATGGCGAAGAAGAGGAGTTTTTTTAGAGGTTTTAGGAGAAAATGTTAGAAGAAACGGTGAAAATGGGTAAGAAATTGCAAATTCTACATTTTGTAATCTGGAGCAAAAGCGACGGAAATAAGGTTCGTCGCTGTTTCCCCCTAAAAAAACAATAACTTTTGGGCTTCGGCGACGAAAGAAGCAAAGACCTCACCGAAGCCCAATGATTATTCCGCCTAAATTTGTTTTTGGGGAAAATGATTGGGCTTTGGCAACGGAAAATCTGTGACCGTCGTCGCTGCTCATTTCAAAAAAGTGAATTACATCAAAGGCGACGGAAGGAGCTTCTCCGTTGCCTCGGCCATAAGCGAAGGCGATAGAGTTTTATTGTCGCTTTTTTTGGAAGCAAAGGCGACATTGTTTTACTCTGTCGCCGTTTCTTATCAACGACGACGAACTTTTGCTCCGTCGATGTTGCCCTTAGGAAAATTGTAGTGCTAAGAATGGCACAAGAATACTTAGCTTAGAATCTGTCCCTTGGACTGGAAAATGACTTGACTCTTATTGCAGTCAGTCTTGTAACCGCTGCAGCTCACTTATGACGATATAATGGGAGGCCATTAGAAACATCCGCCATTAAGCCGGTTATGAATACCGGCGTAACTCCTCACCGTTACACTTTGGTGGTGTAATAATCTTGGCTTTGGAGTTACTTGGACTCGATCGACTCTTTGGAGAGTCCTGACCTCCACGACCAACCCACTGGGGCTGACCTACTCGTTGTAACGGGCGACGGCACGAGTTGCAGCGCCTCCATACGTTACTTGGACTCGGTCGACTCCTCGAAGAATCCTGACCTCCACGGCCAACCGACTCGAGCTAACCTACTCGTTGTAACGGGCGACACCACGGGGTGCAGCGCCTCCAAACGTTACTTGGACTCGGTCGACTCTTCAGAGAGTCCTAACGTCCACAACCAACTTACTCGCATTGACCTACTCGTTGCCATACCCGAGAAAGGTGAGGCTTGAATGGCCGACCCCCGTTGCATTCTCTTTTAATTTATATGTAAGAAGCATACAAAGAAAAGAGTTACGTGAATAATCTCGAATTAAGAGCTACAATGTGATGATCATAGTCCCTAAAAAGTTTGAACTTCTTTCACCCAAACACAACAATAACAGATGCACATTTTACAGTAGATTACACTTCATTTTCTTTATCAACAGCTAATTGAGAGCCATTAAGTTTGTTAGTTTTGGTAAGTGTTTTGACGACTTTCAATTTGTCTTGCTTGTTAGGAGAATAATAATTGTAGTTTAATCAAAGTTTGTGATTCTTGTTTGTTTGTTTTGTCACAGGTTGGTTTGTGTTCAATTTGAATAGCATCACTCTTTTCAGAAGGAAAGAAAGTTTGTAGTCGGCCTTCAATATGGGAATGTTGGAAAGTAAGCGCTGAATATCTATGCGGTATATTGTATTGACTACATTTAAGCTAGTGGTTATAACAATCAATTCTTCATGTTTCTTCTTCCTTTTTACCCTTTAATAAAAAACTTTTAAACCTAAACATTTGAGATTTTTTCTAGAACCTATTCTTAGCATACAAGAGTTTATTATATAATAACTAGCCATTTCTGCTTTTAAATCACTTTTAGTTGATCAGAAAATTTTTGACAACACTCATTTAACATCAATTATCAACTATAATTAAACATTGTAAAGAGGGAGAAAAACGACACGAGAATTTTACGTGGTTCTGCCGTAAGGCTTACATCCACGTCGCTTAAGCTTTCAATAACAAAGTTACGAACAATCAACAATGAGCTATGAAATTAAACTAATCTTAAATAGAACAATAAAACAAATTAGATTGAAGATAGAAATCACAACCTATTACACACTGATTTCTTCAAGAGTCTCGCCACAAATTGGCTTTCGAGAACTCTTTAATCTCCAACAAATCACTCTTAGAAAATAATCAACAATTCACACGTCAATGACTCAACGCCGACAATGCATCAAAATCCAAGCGCTTTGGTTAGGCGAATGCTTATTTAATCGAATTTTCAACGCTTTCTCTTTCTTTCTTATGTATTTACCAAAACATCAATCGAAATAGCTCACTCTATTTAATTTCGAAATTGTAAATCACCAAAAGCTTAATCAAAGCATAATCTAAAATCAATGAGCCAGTGCCATATTTATAAGATTTAAACAAGGGGTTCACATGGATTTAATAAACATGGATACACCTAATTACATCTCTAATTAATTATAAAACTAACTTAAACTAATCCCTTAATTAGTTAAGGATTCTTTTAATTAATCTGGACATAAAAATGTATTTAATTAACCTAAACACATTTTAATTCAATTACGCAAATTAACATTTATTTAAATTGTTATATTTAAAGTTTAAGCCAAACAAAATTATAACAAAAACCTCTATTTGTACCTTTTTAACAAGCAGCGAACATTAAGAGCTCACTTGATATTTTATTAAGTTTAACCTCTCTTGGTACCTTGCTAACTTCGTTATTCTTATGACAGGCCATATCGCATTATTTTTTTTGCTCGTGAAGATTAGTGAAATTTGCTGATAATGTCTTTCGGGTTAGTAATTAACCATGCATGCTCTAAATCATAAAGTTAATAAGTGGCAAGGGCATAGCTCTAATGACATCTTGTACAATCTAATAACCATGAGATCTATAAAGCACAAACACTTTAAAATAGGTTTAAAATTCGTGTCAGACACGGATACGCTCGGACACGTGTCCTACACAACAAAATAAGTAGCTGATTTTTTTTTTTTTTAATTTATCTTGCTTTTACCTTTTATTGTTTCTTCTGTGTCCTGTTTACTTCAACCTTTTCCTTTTTTTTTCTTCTATTCTAAAAGCAGTTTTTAAAAAAAGAAATTAGGACACCGTTGGACACGCTTGGATACCTTATGAGACGGCTGATTTTATTTAAGTCGTGTTAGGTGTTCATTGCCCAAGTTTATTAATTAATTTTATTTTTTTGGAAAAACCCACATTTAGATTTAAAGGTAAATACGTATATATATTTTTTAGATAAATTATAAATTTGGTCTATATGGTTTGAAGAAAGTTAAAATTTAGTCTCCGTGGTTTAAAAATCTAGACTTTAGTCTATATGGTTTGGAGAAATATATAATTCAGTTCTTATAGGAAGGAGAAATATAGAATTTAGTCCATATAGTTGAAAAAGATAGAATTTAGTCTCTATGGTTTGATAAACCTAAAAAATAGTCTATGTTATTCGTATATCGTAGAAAATTAAGTACGAAGATAGGAGCACATTCGTTTTTAGTAGTTTAATAAGTGGAACATCGAAGTTATGCATGTTTAACTTTATAGTTCTTATAATTGAACTTACGAAAAATAAGGTGCACCTGTGTTTCTTTTCTCTTTAAAATTTATGTTATTAGGCTTTCATGATTTTCTTAACTTGAAAAAAGTAATGATTTTACTTAACTTGCAATGGTTGGTTTACACTTAAAACCAAAGTCCAGTTTTCGTACTCAATGACTAAAGTTGTGATATCAAATTGTAAAACTACTAAGTGTCCAAATGCATGGTATGAAACTTAAAAGGAAAAGGCCTAGTAACTTTTGAAACTTGAAATACTCTTTATCATGAAACCTAAAAGACTAAGCCCACCTTCAAGAAGATTTTTCTCATAAGCTACTTGATGGTTTCTCCGTTCAACTTTTAACAAATGTTGGATTAATTTTAACAAGATAAAGACTTTAGTTTTCTACTTTCACTAAATGATTTCATCTCTAACGAAGTATCCTTGAAATAAACTCTCAAAGATAGGATTTTGAATTCGTGTTCTTCTATGAGCGTGAGCTTAAAAAACCTAAAATAGTGGTAATATTTTTGTTGTTTTCGTGAATGTCTTAAACTGTGTGAGTTTCCTCACCTGAATTCTCATTTCTTCCTTCTTTTGATTCAAAACACTTATTGACTCGTGTGTGATTTTCTAGTTGAGTTCATGAAACTCGAAATAACAAAGGTAAAGAGAAAAGAAAGTTTGAAAAGAATGGAGACAGTTACATGAATGTTTCTCACAAAGAAATGTAAGTTCTCGTAACCCTTGACCTTTTTTTTCTCTTTTGAATTTTATCTTATATTTCTATAGTTACTGACTCAAACTTCTAAAAAAAAATTTGTATGAACAAATCCAAGCAAATAAAGAAAACATGCGAAAAAGAAATAATTATGGGTTAGAGAGAAAAGCGAGTTGACTCCAACAAGTATAGTGCTTCGACGAAACCAAGGCGTACATCCACTTCAAGAGGTTAGTGCTTTCATCCTCTCTATGCTCATATATGTAGATTAAATTCACTCACGAACAATTCAAAAGCATCCACGATTCTTAAAACCATTTCTCTGAATAGAATTACCCTTTGAAATTCACGTTTTTTAATTCTCATGTGAACTATATATATGGTATCTTAGGTTGAATCTATAGGTCTTAAATCTTCGTGCACTCTATAAATTTTTCTTTATTTGAGATAATTTTTTAAGTAGTTAAGAAAGTGAGGTGAATGTTTCAAGTTGTTTGAGATAGTTATTTTTGTTTAGAGTGTTCTATTGAGCAGCACTTTTCTATTCCGGCTTAAATCGATATGCATAACTCTTCGTAAAAAGTTTATTCTCGTTTGCACATGGTTGAATTGATTATCTTGTTAGAAACAAACTTAATACTTATTAGTTTTAGTTGGATGCACTCTGTATTTGCCATGTACATTTTAATGTCGTATAACGAGTTAGTTCACTTTAGGTCTTTATAGCATGTAGAAATCTTGATTAAACTAATTTATGTTGAATAAACTCAAACCTCAAAGCTTGTTGGTGATCTTAGTGTAATAGTTCATTCATTTTTGCCATTTAATAGGAATGATGCAAGTTTGCCAATATATCATTCAAAAACATTTACCCACAATTGGAATCAAAACTCAACCATAACATACCATGTAAACTTGTTATGTTACCCCCGATTGGCATTTAAGTGCTTATAATAGTGAAGATCCACATACGGGCCCTTTTAGCACTCTTTGTCCTAGGTTATATGTACATTAGGAACGTTTATGGAATGTCAACCAAACTTAGATGAAGAATGCATAACATTTGAATGCTTAAAATTGAACCACCGAAAAAGAAGGTGCACCTGCGTTATCAGTGGTTTAATTAGTGGACCTTCAAAGTTATGCATCTTTTACTCGATAGTTCTTATAATTGAACTTCCAAAAAATAAGGTGCAGCCGTCTTTCCTAAATTTTCTGAAGTTCAATGTTATTTCCTCTGGTGGTGATTTTTATTGAACTCATAAATGGCACTGGAACTTCACCGAGGGCTTTCATTCCATTTTCCATTTATGGCATCATCGCCTCAAGAAAATGGAAACTCACATGTCCTATCATTTGGGTTCTTGGAATTCACAGTATACTTGGTTATAAAGAATTCAGGTTTTTTCAAAGGAAGTTCATTTTGCACTATTGAAAACATCTCATTGATCAACAAGAAATAGAATAGAAGCGTCCGGTGCTCTAAAGATCGTTGGGTCATCTTGCGAAATAAGTTCTTTTATCCATCTAAATTCCAGGTGAGCATAATAAGAACCTGTTGTTTTTTACACAACGTAATTTGTCGGGAGATGGGTTCAACGATAGGTCTAGACATATTAGGCAATGATGACGTTGTTTCGACTGAAGCGGAAATAGAAAAGTAGCCTCACGCTGTTGTTTTTACTTACTGCTTTTATGAAATGAAAAAAGTAATACCTGATCGCTATTTATAATTATTCATATTATTTTAACTTACTTGTAAAGCCATGACGAAACCTTCAAAAAATGTTTGTCACCATTGGACAATATTGAAAGAAAGCACTCCAATGCAATATTTAATAGAACTTGTGTAGGCTGGTTGCTGGACACAGATAATGGTACTTTAAGGAGAAAGTACCTTCATGAACTACTTCGGCTGATGCATACTAAAGTTCTTGAGTGCCAACTTCTATCCCGAAAGGCGATCCGCCATCTCATGTTGGAATCTCGTTGGCCGAATGGATGCGTCGGAGATTAAGGATAAACCAAGATTATTCTGCTGCGTATTCGATGGAAGCTTAGTCGAGGTATGAAGAACCTTGCTTAACGACCCAAAGCATCACAAAGTATGGGCGATCCGAGTTTGGGGCTTGAGTTCCCTTCTAAGGCTGGCCATGACGAGTGTCCGATCATGGCGCCGCACGAGTCGAAGAGTGCGACCGTGACACCAGTCACATCGACATCTGTTATAGATTGTCGCGTGAAAATATTAAAACGCAACACCGAGTGGTGGCACAGATACTTGGTAATGACTATAGTGGCTTCAGTTGAAATCATAATTACAAGTGCATAGAAGTAGAACCATCAATTTTCGACACTTATGTCTAAGTATTTAATATAATCGACTACATTCATAATTGGTGGAATAAATCAAAATTTAATTGAACTTTTCTCTTCTTAGACACATCCAAACGCAAAAGGTTGAACATAACAAGACAACACACATATCATCTTATATAGCTTATTAATAAATCTAGAAACATTTTTCAGTATTCATACCACATGATACAGATTCATTGAACATATAGAAAATTATACAACAGTTTCTTGAATCTATCTATCATATATATCACAAGACATGCTTTGTTTGTATATTAATCAATACAACTATAGAAGAACAACATGCAGTTTAACATACAATGGAAACAACAAAACTAAGGCAACAATACTAAGTTGGTTTAAGGAAAACAAGCCCAGCTAGAGTCCCTTACATTTGGATTCTACTAGAAGCAACTACAACTAGACTATAGGCCTATAGACTGTAGGCCTAACGTGCGTTCTAGCTAAGCCCCCGAACCTATAATGAGGCAATAAATACCACTAAGCATTAAGAAAATAAGCAACAAGGCATAACTCTTGCATTTGGACATGAACTTCAAGAACCAACCTTCACAAGGAACATAACCCATCTTTAAGTTACTATTAAAATTAATCAATTGCTTCGTTTAACAAAACGATTACATCCAAAACCAAAATTCCAAAACAACCTTCATATTTATACCTACTCTATAAATGGCCAGGGAGAAATTGGAAATTGTCATTCTAAGCAAAACATTTAATTGGAAACAATAACGACCAAGGCACACAAGCGCTCACACTCCGAAGTAGGGGAAGGAAGAACTCGCCAGCACACCCTTGGTTTTGCTCGTCATACTACCACCCTACACCTGTGCCGAACAAACCACCAAAAAATAAGGGTATTCAAAAAATCAATTGGCCAAGAGAGAGGAGAAGAGAAGATTGCAGAAGAGGAAGAGGGATTCAGAAAAGAATGGTTCGAAATGAGGAGACGGAGTTAGCAAGAAAAAAGAAAAGAAATCGGTGGAATTGAAGAAAAGTAAACAAAAACTCTTCAATTTCCAACTAAAAATTGAATTTAGCTTGATCAAATATGAAAAAAAATAAGGGAAAAAAAATGTTAAAGATGATTTGAGAGAGGAAAGTCGAAAAATAGCACACTAAGAAGCTTTAGGGTTTAAAAATTGTGCAATTGCAAAATAGCCTCTATGAATTCTATTTATGAAAAATTGTCCTCATAATTCGACAATTTCCTCTTAACTTCTTTGAATTTAAACTAGGATCACATGCCTTCAAGACTGACCTAGGGACGAGCATGATTATTTAGGATGTAGTGTGAATATTTATCTCTAGAAAAAAAAAAAAAACTTCTTAACATTTTTTTTTGACACACATACTTTTTAACATTAAAAAAAATAGTATGTGAAAAGTTGCAAGTTTGGGGATTTTTTTTTTAATTCAACAAGAGAAGAAAAATTTAAGCGTGTAGTTATATGGTCGTACATGCTGTTAGAGCTTTTCTATTGTTCGTCAAGTGTCACCGACTTCATTTTACTCGAAAATTTTACATTTAATTTAATAAAATTATTAAAAGTGAATTGAAACCATTCATAATAAAAATAAATACATTTAAATAAGAAAGGTCTTTAAAAACTCAAGAGATTGGATATAAAAACTTTTTAAGGGTGTGTTTGTTTTATATATGTAGAAAAGAGTTGAGTGGAAACGACCGGAGAAGTTAATGATAGTTTGGAGTAACTAATTAGTTGTTTGAGGATTGGTGTTAGTAGTGGTTGGGTAATTAATTACTTATTTGAGAATTGATGTTAGTGTGGTGGTGGAGTGATATGTTTTGATATAAAATTTGATAGAGTGGTTTGGTAAATAGTTTGATCAGCGGTTACGAGTTGTTGTTTACAATCAAATACAAATGAGTAATTTTTTATGAGTAATGGTTTACCACTCTTTTTCTATCAAAGACAAACATATTAAATTTATTCATAGATTTTTGATCACCAATAAATATAATAGTTCATGAATAAAAACTAATGTTTAAAAGTTCAATTTTGTTTTCCAGAAAACAAATCAAAGTTTGAAATGCAACATTTCTACTATTTAATGAGTTTATTTTATTAATTATGATTTTTAATGGATAAAAAAATCTAAAGGTTTTTTAATTAAAAAAAAGAAATTACACGAATTAAAAATATTGTTTTTTTTTTTTTTCTGAATGGCAACAAACAAAAGAAACTAAAGAAGAGTGTTCACATCTCTGTGCAGAGGAGCCTGACCCGTGTTATGTCCGGAAGAAAAACGTCAAAGGAACGTCTTCCATCCATTGATATTGGGAGGAATTAAAAATATTGTTAAATCTCAACTTCCTCTTCATTTCTTCTCCAACACTTTGAAAATAAAATCTTTCTTTTGTTAATTTAGTCTTCAAATAGTTAAGCAGCATATATTCAATTTATATTATTATTTCATATTATATAATGTCCTTTAAATGAATAAATATGGGCTCGCTAGGTTTTCTCTCTACCTTCAGGGGTGTTTGTTTGAGTTTCTAAGGAGGAGTTATTTTGAGTGTTTAGTGATAGCTCGTTTGTTTGAAGGTTTTAGTAGAGTGTTTAAAAAGAGGTGTTATTAATTTTTGTTTGTTTCCAGGTTTTAGTAGAGTGTTTAGGGAGGAGTTATGAAAAGTGTTTGAGATGTGACATTTATGAATATTTTTAAATAAAAAAAATTTGTAAATATATTTGAATAAATAAGAGGGAAAAAAGAATGTTAAATTTTTTTTTTTTTTGCAAATTGCGCCACGTGGCGCTGTAATGGTGGCAGAATACCGAATTGTGTCCTACATGTGGAACATCAAGATGGAAAATTCGAAAGAATGCACAAGTAAGTGGTAAAAATATTCCAGTCAAAGTCATGTGGTATTTCTCTCCCATTACAAGATTTGAAGGAATGTTTCGAAGTAAAGAAACTTCAAAATTATTGACGTGGCATGCTACTGACCGACAGGTTGATGGGAATATAAGACATCCAGCCGATACACTCTCATGGAAACAAATAGACGAAAGATGGCCTGAATTTAGTTTAGAATCGAGGAATCTTCGTCTAGCCTTATCAACAGATGGTGTAAATCCACATAGAGACCAAAGTACTAGATATAGTTGTTGGCCAGTGATGTTGGTTACTTACAATCTACCTCCATGGTTGTGCATGAAGCATAAATACTTGATGTTAAATGCATCGATTTCTATACCCAAACAACCAGGAAATGACATAGATGTCTATTTAGCACCATTAGTCGACAATCTGAAAATGCTATGGAATAGTGGTTAGAATGTTTTGATGCACACCGTCAACAACGTTTCACCTTGAAAGCTATTTTGTTGTGGATGATTAATGATTTCCCTGCATACGGTAATTTGTGTGGGTGTACTGTAAAAGTGTATCATGCATGTCCAATATGTGGAGAGAAAACAACATCTACTTATTTACCTAAGGGAAAAAATATAGCATACCTTGGATATCGAAGATATCAACCAATTGGGCACCCATATAGTCGAGAAAAAAAAAGAGTTTAATAGGGAAGAAGAATTCGAAGTAGCTTCTGAACTGTTAAGCGGTGAAGAGATTTTTTCAGAACTAAATATTATTCAATTTACTCATGGTAAATGATATAGAAAAGAGGAACATGCAAACACTTATTGGAAGAAGAAATCAATTTTTTTTTAGTTGGAGTATTAGAAACATTTTCACGTGCGATATTGTTTAGATGTCATGCACATCGAGAAGAATGTTTATTCTAATATTATTGGAACCCTGCTTGATATTCCTAGTAAAACAAAAGATGGGTTAAAAACAGGTCAAAACCTAGTTGAATTGAATATCATATCGAAGTTAGCCAAAAAATGGGAGAGAAAGGAATATTCTTGCCTCCAGCATGTTACACACTAAAAAGAAATGAGAAATTGAGCGTGTGTAAAACAATATCTGAAATTAAAGTACCGGAAGGATATTCATCCAACATAAGTAAAACAGTGTCGCTTAGTGATTTGAAACTTTACGGGTTAAAATCGCACGACCATCATGTTTTGATGCAACAACTACTACCTGTAGCAATTCGTTGTATTTTGCCTAAACATGTTTGATACACTATCATTTTTCAATTCTTTTTCTTTAATGCTATATGTTCTAAGTCGATAGATTAAACTAAGTTGAAAGGATTGCAAGATGATGTAGTGGTCACTTTATGTCTTTTGGAGAGGCTTTTTCCACCATCATTTTTCACAATAATGGTTCACCTTGTGGTTCATCTTGTAAGAGAGATGAAATTTTGTGGACCAGTTTATTTAAGGTGGATGTATCCTTTTGAAATATATATGAAGATTTTGAAAGGTTATGTTCGTAATACAAATCGACCAGAGGGATGCATTGGAGAAAATTATATAGAAGAAGAGTCGATAGAGTTTTGCTCTGAATTCTTACAAGGAGTTGAATCGATTGGATTGCGATCATCAAATAAAGTTGATGCAATAATATGGATCGGCAGTTATCTGCTGCCAATTATAAGACACCAACTAAGAATATGATTGATCAAGCTCGTTTGTATGTACTACATAACTTAGGCGATGTGCTTCCATTTTGTAGATCAACAGTACATGCACATGTTGTCTAAATTGAATCCTAGTAGGTCTAAAAATAAAAAATTGCTTCAAGATGAACATAATAAAAACTTCAGTACTTGGTTGCGTTATCATGTTGGGCTCACTTTAGGGGTTCGAATCAATTCTATATCATCTACGTTGTGGTGGGTATCACATGGACCTTATTCAGAAGTGACCACTTATAATAGTTATATGATCAATGGTATTCAATATCATACAACAATTCGAGATGATCTTAGAAGTGTGCAGAATAGTGGAGTTATGATAACGGCACAAACTTTGCAAGTTTCTAGTTCGAAGGACAAAAATTCCCTTATGTCAGAAATGACATTTTATGGCCTACTTCAAGAAATTAGGGAGCTTGATTATCATAATTTTACAATCGTTTTATTCAAATGTGATTGGGTGGAAAATAATTATGAAATTAATGTAAACGACGTTGGATTCACAACTGTAGACCTTAATGGCATTGGACATAAATTCAACTCCTTCATTTTAGCCACTCAAGCACAGCAAGTCTTCTATATCAAAGATCCACTTGATCCTCGTTGATCTGTGGTTTTGATACCTTCACAGAGAACGGTTGAAGATCATGTTCATGATAAAGTTGATACCGATCAAGATTGTGGGTACGGGGTCATCGAAACGTTGCGTAATATTATTGATGATGACTCATTCACCTATACTATAAATGATTGTGAGGGTACATGGATTAATAAATAGGTTACTGATTGTGAGGATGACTTGTTCACTTATATATGAATCATTCTGAATATAATTTAACCAATTATCTATTTTTATTAACATATCTTCTCCCTTTGTGCTGGTTGACACCATGTCTAGCTCGGATAGCGATCATGATGATACACTCGTGAACACATCTGCTCGAAATAGGTTCACTAGAGGCATGACAATCTTGCGTGAGCTGGCTGAGGAAAGAATGGTTGGAGAGCGGCAGGTTGTTCAATATAACTCAATGGGCAAAAAAGTCGGAGATAGTGCAAAGAAATTCTGTAGTTATATTGGTGTATGTGTCAGATCACATAAACCTCTAACCTATGACACTTGGGCAGCTGTCCCCGATAAATTAAAAGAGAATGTTTGGGATTGCATCGAGGTAAACACTTACTTAACTAAATATTATCATGTATTACATATTATAACTAACCCGATTTCATTCGATTTTAAACAGATGTCACTTCAGGTGGATCCTATGTCCAACATAGAATCATGATGTCGAGGACGTTCAGAATGTTTAGATATAATCTCACCAAAGATTATATCAAACCATTTATAAACGTGGACCATGAGAAGTTAGTCCACCCGCCTACAAAATACCCATACATCACACAAGAACAATGGGATCATTTTGTAAACATTAGATTATCAGAGGAATTTAAGGTAGCTACTTAATTCTTTTGTATTTTGTATATTATTTTAATGTTTAGCATATTACTAATGTGTTCATTAAACACAGAAAAATAGTGAAGAACAAAAAGAGAGACGGAACCTTCTTAAATATCCTCATCATATGGCTAGAAAGGGTTATGCCTAACACGGTCATGAGCTAGTAAGGATTCTAAACCTCAAGGCAATATATGTTATCATTATTTTATTCCACTTTACTAATAAATTGTTGGGTTGATTTATGGTGTAAATATGAAAACCAATCCATCCTCACGCGCACTACTATGGATGGAAGGTCGAAAGGGCAAGAATAAAGAGCATGTCGATGAAGCTACAGTTGAAGCCTCAAATCGAATTGTAAGGATGTTTAATTGATATTAAAATTAACATTTCAAATCTCTGATGGATTAATTTTAATTAATATTTGGAAATATTTTCATTTCATAATAAGTTGGGAAATGCACATCGAGGTGCAGATGTTTTGACCAAAACTTTGGGAACACCCGAGCACCGAGGACGTGTTAGGGGTGTTGGTCAATTTCTATTTCCATCTGCTATCTTCAA
Source organism: Cyclanthera cordifolia (assembly GCA_037832605.1). NCBI lineage: Eukaryota > Viridiplantae > Streptophyta > Magnoliopsida > Cucurbitales > Cucurbitaceae > Cyclanthera > Cyclanthera cordifolia. The sequence continues at coordinate 13,562,099 of JBBMEG010000024.1, forward strand.
AATAGCTCGTCCAAATGATAGTACAGGAACACCCGAGCATGAAGGACGTGCTAGCCAAGTTGGTTATTCTCCATGTAGAGAAAGTAATCATAATCAATCACCCCCGATTCTGGGAGAACAACCAATAAGGCAAGCAGATGAGATCTTCCAAACACCTCTAGTCATTAGAGATGAACAATGCATGGTCCATCCCATTGTCGAAGACTTGGGAGAAGTAAGTTGCATATTATTAATTTTATTTCTTTTATGTTTTTTAAATTTCATTACTCTAACTATGTGTTTGTTACGTTTGAAGGGTGTGGCATGTCAACTTGCCATTTAAAATGTTGACAACATTGTTGCTGTTGGCACAATGTATGAATCGAGCGAGGCACCTACTAAGATTCATGGACTTCCACTAGGAAAGTACAACGCACGCGTTCTAGTAGATTTAATAATTGCAAATAACAAGGATTTGGACCTTCCAATTCCTCTAAACGACGAGCTTCAATACCTTGGATAAGCCATCAACAATTTTGTGTCATGGCCGCGTGCATGGATTATTAAGACGTCAACCAACCTATCAAAAGAGGTATTTAAGTTTACATTTCATCTTTAAAGTATGTACCACACTATTAGTTTACTAATAATAGATTAAATTTATTTTCATAGCCGTCACTTCCAAGCAAAGGTAAGAAGGTTGTGTCAGATACACAATCTCATCAATCACGCATGGCGCTTCCAACCACAATCAAGTTGGTCTATCACTATGCTAAACACAATATGAGTGATAGTGACATGCTACCAATTAATCTTACCGGGAATATGTTAGGATTTCATTACAACTGCTTTCTTGCCAAAGAAGACATTTTGCAATATTGTGAGATGAAAAAGATCGGCTACACTCACATTCTTTGTTACATTGTATAAGTACTATATCCTTTTCAATTATTATAACAACTTTGTTACATTGATTTATTACTAACGTTTCCTAAATCTATTACAGCTACATTTGGGCTACTTTCAATCAACAGATTCTTGATAACTACCTATTAGTGGTTAGTAGTAGTTTTGCATCGATTTTGGAAAAACAAAATCAAGCAGGGCAAATCAAGAATTTGGCTGATCATTTAGACATGATTACAGATGTCCGTCGACGTGTCTTCTTTCTGTTTAATACCGTGCATTTTTAAATTTTAAACTTCGTAGCGTGTAATCTATGAAGATGTATTGTTTAGTGTAGTCATAATTCCTCATTATGTCATATTAAGCACCATTGGACTTTAGTAGTACTAACTCCTGATGATGTGACCGTTTACATTATGAAGTCACTCGGTTAGAAGGCGCCCAATGAGACTTTAGCTCATATCGTTAATACATAAGTTTTTTTTTGTAGTTTTTTTTTTTGTTTCAATTGGCTTATTATCCTAATGTGTTTACTTTTGTTATATAGTTCTTATCGAATGTGGCAATCAAAGAATGGGTTCAAACCCACAAAATTAATTTGGAAATCAGTGAAAGTAGGTAAATAAATCATAGCTAGATTTCTTCTATTCTTGGTCTTATAAAATTATTATTAACACTGCCTAAAGTTTTTAGTCACTAGTGCCCTCATCAATTGTGATCCATAGTGTGTGGATATTATGTTCATCTTTTCATGCGGAAGATGATATCCAACACGCGCACCCCTATAACTAAACTGGTAAGTTTTTATTTTACTTCATTAACAATTTTAGTTATTAATGCGACACTTTTTGTTTACTAATTTTGAAATATTGTTTTAAGTTTTAGTTTAACTCCACGAAACCATACAGCCAAGTTGATATGGATGAAGTACGAATCGAATGGGCAGACTTTATAGGTAGATTTTTATTATCGAATAATAATTAGTTATAGTGTAGCATTTTGAATGTTGCTATATATAGCGTTATACTCAAGTTATAGTCCTTGTACTCAAGTTATAACATTGTATTAATTATTTACTAAAGTAGTGTCTGTATATATATCTATTCTGCAAATCTTTTTGGCGAGACAATGTCTCTTATATTGTTGATTTTGATTAGTAGTCTCTATATATATTATTTCTTGAATTTACAGGATTAACATAAATTTTTTGGTAATCTTAAAGTTACGCTGTTATGCTACCGAAATTTCAATTAATTTAACTAAAGTTTGAAGTTATATCATACTTGTAATGATGAGTTTAGAGATGAACTTTGGTGGTTTGATATTTTCAAGGCATTGTTTCTTATTTTGCTTGAAATAGACAAACCATCACTTATATTTTTTTTATTGAAGTTTTGATACTTTTATTGTTGGTCACAAATGGTGACTTATAATAAAGCCAAAAGTTTTAATGAAAATGGTGACCCACATGCATATACGTGGTGACCAATAAAAATCTGTTTTTTAAAAATAAAAAATGTCATTTTTAATGTCGGCCACATTTAGTGACGGGCACTTTTGATGAAGGGCAAAAATCGTCACCAAAAGTCTTTAGTGTCACGCAATATGACTGACACCAATAAACGACCGAAAAGGCCTTAGTGTCGGTCATATTATGTGACACCAAAGACTTTTGGTGACGATTTTGCCCGTCACCAAAAGTGTCCGTCACTAAATGTCTTTAATGGCACTAAGTATTGATGACAATCTTTTGACCGACAGCAAATATTTTTGATTTCTACATATGCCCCTCACTAAAAGTCCGGTTTCTACTAGTGTTTGGTTTAAAAAAAGTGCTCAACTCTGTATTTGGCTTTTGGAATAGTAGGATTATTTGAAACTCTTTTTAAGGATGTCTGTTTAAGTTTTACAAATGTCCAGGTTATGATCTTTTACAAGTGCGGTTTCTCCATCATTAGGGGAAACCTTGCCGAAATTTTAAAAGAATTTCATGCATAGGTTTTGACACCTCGGTTCATCCTTATGTGTTAAGAATGAGTTGTCACAGTAAATCTTCGATTACAAATTGTTCTATTAAATTTTTGTAGGGTCTTATGGTGAGAAAAGGTCTTAATTCTATCATCAATTCATAGATGCATTGGATTCCTCCAATTAAAGTCGAGTTGGGCTCTTCTATTACAATTAAGGTGATGAAAGGAGACTATCTAGACTTGTTAGAGTTCAGCAACATCATTGTTGATATTAAGACATTAGCCTTTATTATGAAATCTGTTAAAATTGTTCATTGTAATAGAATTTGATACAGGATGGCTGATCATTTAGCCCATCAACCATTTTTTGGTTTTCTTGTTTGTAATTTTTTCTCCTTTTGTGTAGAGGACTGTTTCTCTTTTTGGAGGGTAAATCTCTCACATTTGCTCTTCAAGGATGATTGTTTGTCTTTGATGGCTGGTGAATAAAATTTTAGTGCTATTCCTTTTTAATCTAACACATTTTAGATTTAATGTTATTGTTGCATTTTCCGCACAGTGTCCTTTAAATGAATCTTTTTTATCTAATACAATTTGGATTTTATTCCAAAAAAAAAAAAAATATTAATGTGATTTTCCAATATTAAATTTTTTTTAAGATTCTTACATATTGTCCAAATATCGTTCAATAAAAGGGAAAAAATGTATATGTAAATACTATTAATTTATATAATTTTACTTTTATTTGATTTTCTGATCATGTTTTTATGAATAGTTGTTTGCTACTTTAATATTACTATTTTGACAAATAAAACATTATAATATGATAGTAAACTTACGTTATTATTTTATAGTACGTAAAAGTGGAGAACTTAAATATTTAATTTTTGTTTATGATTTATCTCAAAATTATTCTTTGTGTGAAAATTTGGTAGAATAATGGATGAAAATTTAATGATTTTTAACTATCAAAAAAATTGGTAAGAAGTAATTTATGAATAGATTATCATCTAGTTTAACTTACTACTTTTTATTTAACTCTTAACCATTAGCTTAATTTAATGACTAAATTCATACTTAATCGGTGCTTGTTAAATGTTTTTTGTGGTTAAAAGGGCTTTTACAACTTTTTTTTACAATCACTCGAATTGCCACATGATGCGATAAAGGTGGCATTTTTGTTTTTGTTTTTTAAAATTTGATTTTCAATTTTTTTTTAACATTTATTTTTTTACATATACATTTGAGTATATTTATATATAATAGTTTTCGTATCTTTATCTCATATCATATTTTTTAAATAATTCTTTTAATTCAAAATTTCATTTCGTAATTTTATAGTTAATTTCATATTTTAAAAATATGTTTGATAGTTATTGAATAATCAATTTTAACATTAGTTTTGATGGTAATTAAATAATCAATGTCATATTTAACGGTAATTTGATAACTAATTTCGTAATTTAAATGAAAAAATGATTATAAAACGATTGATTAAGGAGCGTTTAGCTCAGATTTCAATCGCCACGTGGTGCGATAAACTGACATTTTTGTTTTTGCTTTTTTTTGTTCAATTTGATTTTCAATTCTTTTTACCATTTATTTTCTTACCTATACATTTAGGTATAGATATGATATTTTACATATTTTTTTACCTCATATCATATTTTTGAAATAGATCTTTTAATTCAAAGTTTTATTTTGTAATTTTATAGCTAGTTTCATAATTTAAAAATATGTTTGATAGTATATGAATAACCAATTTTAAAATTAGTTTTGATGGTAATTTAATAACAATTATCATATTTGATGGTAATTGATAATCAATTTCGTAATTTAAATGAACAAGCGATTATACAACGATTGGAGTATTTGTTTGTTACCTCAGATAGTTTACGTGTCATGTAGCACTTAACTTTCCTTTTTAACTTATTTTCCAAAAAAAAAAATCATTAGTTTTATCTTAAACGTTTTTTTTTTCTTCTAAATAATTTTATTCATTTTTTCTAACTTTTTTTTTTATTTGAATTTCACTATTTTATTATATATTATTTTTTCCTCTTTATTCTCATTCATCTATATTTTGAAAAATAGTTTTTAAACAAACAAACAAACCAAAAATTAATTTTAATTAATGATAATTTCATAATGAAATCAAAAATTTATAAATATGTTTTTTATTGATAAATGAACGTTAATTTCATAATCAAGTTCATATTTTAAAAATATGTTTTATAAATTAAATTCAAACCGAAGTAATACATATTTTTATTTTCAATTATTTTAAAATATTTCCTTTGATAAACGAACAAATGCAAAACATTCTTCAATATTAATAATAATTTGAAATTAGAAAAATAAAATTTTTCTAAAAAATTATGTGTTTTTATTTAAATATATTTCGAAATGTCAAATCATAAAAAACAACAAACATTTTTCATAACTTCTTCATAAACATTTTTCATCCAAAAAAATTTAATAACACATTGTTCACACGAGATTTCGACAAGCGAAAAGAAATGAGACACGTGTAAATGATTTTTGAAGTTTTATTGATTTGAATATGTGTGCGTTTTACAATCTCTAATATTTATCCTCTGATTCTCAGACAGGGATTCGTGTTTTGAATCTTGAAGCTTGTTCTCCGAATTTTGGATTGTTGGGCTGAAAGCTCTATAGTTTCTGAGTCTTCGGTCTTGTTCTCAATTCCGGGTCCTCTGTAGATGAGGCAGAACTCTTTATTTATAGAGTTCTTATGATTTGGGGTCTTGTGGTTTATGGGCCTTTGAGCCTAACCTTGTACTTGGGCTTTATAGGTCTTTTGGTTTACTACATGGATTAAGGTCTAACCTAATTTGGGACTAAAATCCAAACAAAGCAACATTTTATCCAATTAGTTAGGGAACCATTATAGATTTGTAATTGACCCAATATTTAACTAGATTTATTTTTAAATCTTTGTGACAATTTATTACTAAGTCGAAATTTCTCAGTCAACAAATGCCCATTTTTGAGTTTTATGCACGAACATGTGTGCATGAATCTCGAAAAAAATAGTTTGTAATTGACATAAAATTTAATTTTTAATGTCAACTTCTTGAGAGGTTTTGATTCAATTGAGATGTGAGATGGTCGAATCCCTTATTTATTTATTTATTCGACTTGAATTTAAGAATCCAACCTCTCAGAAATAGTCAATTTAAGATTCTAACTATTGTGAAATTCTTTTGTTATTCTAAAAGAAAATATTTTTTTGTAATATTACAAATTTCATATTTATGAATGTTCAAATATCTATGTCCACATTTATGGTGAGCAATCAAGTATCAAAATTTGTGAAATTTCCTTCCACTCAATATTGGAAATAAAAGAATATATATATATTTTTAATTTCTTATCACAGGTTCCTACTTTGGTAGTTGGGATCTTGGATTTTGAAAAGAGAAAAACTTCCCTTCAATTCAAGATTGATGTTTCTTTTTTTTCTTTTTTTTTTTTTTTTGAATTTGAAGTAGATTTGATTCCACCTTACAAATATTTGATTAAGTTAAGTATTTCCCACCTAAATTTAAGGTGAATCCTTTCTTTAACGAAAATTGAAGAATATTAATATTTCAATTACATTTGATATGGTCTAGATTTTTGTCCAAATCAAAATTTTCGTTGTATATAGTGTCCTCGTCTATTTAAAAATAGAGGAGAAGAGGAAAAAGAAAATAAGCACGTCTAAAGAACATCTTCATGTGAGTTTTTTTTTTTTTTTTTTTTTTTCTTTTGAACATTAACCGTACACCTTTTTTTCAGTCGATAGTTAACCCGCAACGTTACAATAACGTAAGAAGAAGAGTTTGAGTCTGGTCTTCTAAGGTAAGAAATTTTTTGTTATATGTTTATCAAAAATGTGCGACACGTACTATAAAAACTTCAAAACTCGAGGTAAATGTTTGCTTGCAAGAGAGTAAACAGAGGGATGAAGAAGAGTTTTAAAGCGAGTGAGACAAAAAAATATATATATATAAGGGGAGAAAATAGGTGGAAAAAATATATATTTATCAATATTAAGATTTTTTTTTCTAGTAGGAAACAGAAACAGTTTCTCTCTTTTTTTTTTCCGTAAAAGGCAGAACAGTCTCTCTCTCTCTTTTTTTATTATTATTTTTTTTTTTTTTACGTAAGAAGTAGCAAAATAGCTGCTTCTTTTTTTATTTATTTTATTTTAATTTTTTTTGTTTCATGTCTGCTGTCAAGTGAATTTTTTTTAATGTTATTTTATCATGTCTGTTAAGATTTTTTTTTTCTATAATTATAAACAAAAATTTTATATATAACTATAATAATAAAAAAAAAAAATTGAGGTGACAGTTGAACAATAATATTCTAGTTGTGTTATTTTAATCTACAAGGATATTTATCTATTTGCACTGTCTTATTTAGGTTTACTTTTATTTATTTACTTTTTGAAGTCAAACCTAAATCAAGTTAGTGTATATCTATATATATTTTTTTAATTCGGAATCTTACTTGCAATTTATTTTTTTTAATTTTTTTTTGCAATTTATTTTTTTTTTTATATAGGTAACAAACAATCTCTGATTCAGTATGTGAGAAGTTTTTAGGTTATTTGTTTAGTTCTAGTCCTCATTTATGTACTTTACCTTCATGTGTATTTTTTTTTTTTTTTATTACGTAATTTTTTTTTTAGAATAACTTATTAATGGAAACTATACTAACTCTATACAAATGTCATTATCTGACCTAAGTTATGTATGTTTTCTTTATTTTTATTTTATTTTCTTTATTTTTACTTTATTTTTTTTATTTTTTATTTTATTTTTTGTTTGCCCCCTATTGTGCAACCCCTCTGTACTTACAGTGATGTCACTCCTGCACTGCACATGCGGCGGTGGTCACCTTTCAGTGATGTCATTCCTGCTGGACTAAGTGGCTTTTTTATGGGGTTGCTTGACATACGCAGCAGTGGCCACCTTTCAGTGATGTCACTCCTGCTAAACTAAGTGCCTTTTTTATGGGGTTGCTTGATATACGCAGCAGTGGTCACCTTTCAGTGATGTCACTTATGCTGGACTAAGTGCCTTTTTTATGGGGTTGCTTGACATACGCAGCAGTGGTCACCTGACCTGTTCAGTGATGTCACTTCTATTCTTCTGCCTGTAGTGGTGGTCACCTTCTCTTGCAGTGATGTCACTCCTGCTAGACTAAGTGCCTTCTTTAAATTTTTCATCTTTGACGAGCTTGCTAGATCTTCTATTAAGGTGATTGTATGACATGTAACGACATCAAGTACTTTTCCTTCATCATGCGCTAGAAAGCTCTTTGGGAAGAATTCAGCCAGTGTTATCTTTTAACGTGTCTGGCAAAAGTTCTCGTTTTCCTCCTCAACAAACTTAGGTTTTCCAGAGAACTTTCTTCTATTTTTCTTTGGAAGTCCGTTTGTTCTCCTGTATTCTCGGAACAGCCGTGATTCTTTTCTAACGTAATTATGTTGTCGTCTTATACGATACGTCACAATAGTTCAGCCAACATTTTCATCTTTAGCTGACTCTTCATTTTCTTGAACATGTTCCTCTGGATATTCTTCTTTTATAAGTTTTTGATTGACCCTTTTTTCTTGAGACCAGATAATCACGGGCTCAAGTGATCCAAACTGGATCATGCTTTGTAATTGATTGTTTGATGATCTTGCCAATGATTGTACTTTTGCCTGAAATATTGCAGCAGCATGGTTTGCTTGAGCTATTTCATCCAAATATAACTCTATTTTTCTTTCTTGTGCCAATCTTAGAACCAATTCTTTCAAGACGAAACATTTTTCTACTGGGTGACTAACAACACGATGGTATTTGCAGTAGTTAGGATCATTGGTCTTTCTTATTTCCTCAGGTCGTTTGCACTCTAGCAGCCGAATGAGTTGTTTCTCAAGAAGTTGCTCAAGCATGTCTACAACGTCAGAGTCTGGGAACAGATAGACTTTTACCTGCCTCTCTTTCAAAATCAAACGACGCCTCTCTCCATTATCTTGTTGTTTTTCAACCTTCTTGTTCTTTTCTTTTGAGTTAAATTTGACAGGATTTGTAATCACAACCATGAATTCTTTAGAAAGATTGTTGAAAGCTTTCTTAGTATTGCTAACTTCTTTCTTTTCCTTTTTGATGTCAGCTGGGAGAATATCTTTATTTCCTCGGTTCAGAATGCTTAGCTCCATGTCGTGAGCGCGAGTTGCTAACTCTTCAAAACTGCGAGGTTTATTATCTGTTGAATGTAAAGGAGTCCCCAATGCATACCTTGAATACATACGTCAACTGCAGGTAGTTCAGTCAGTCTATCTTTGCAATCGAGGCTTAAAGCTCTCCAGCAGTTGATATAGTCAAGGATTGGCTGACCTTTTCTTTGTTTAGTACTGGTGAGTTTTATCATGCTGACAACTCTTCTTGTACTGTAGAAACGGTTAAGGAATTCCCTTTCATGTTCTTCCCAATTATTGACAGACTCGGATTCGAGGTCAGTATACCAGTCAAAAGCATTTCCTTTGAGAGTTTGGACAAATTGCTTCACCAGTAAATCTCCTCTAGTACCAGCATTTTCACATGTTTGAATGAAGTGTGCAATGTGTTGCTTTGGATTCCCTTTTCCATCAAATTGCTTGACTTTGGCGGTTGGTAACCATTTGACATCCTTAGATTATCGATTCAATTGGTATACGGCTTTGAATACAAGAGAGAGTTATGAGTCGGCCCACCGTATTGTGCTCTGATGGAAGACATAATCATGTCTTGTAACTGTAGAACGGATAATGTCGCGATTGATGCAGAGTGTTGAGAGTGATCTTTAGCATGATAGATTTTCCTTTATCTTTGACTACGACGGTACGGCTAGACGCAACAAAATCTCGACCCTCCACCTGATTTTTTAGACAGGTTATTTCATCACTCTTCTCTTTGATCACGTCTAATAACATGACGATATTCTTTTCACATTCGGCTAATCTTTCTTCATTTGTGGCCGCCTTAGTCATCATAACGAACATCACATCAGGGTTTCAAAATCTGCTTGGTTTATGATGAGAAAGAGCATATTGGCCAAACTCCAAAATTTCCTGTAGCAGTGATGTAATTTTTAGAGGATTATGTCATGCGCTTCGTTATCATGTTTGCGATAACATGTGTTTGGCTCTCTTCATGGTTGATTTCTTTTGAGGGACTTCTCATAACAGATCCCATATAGGAGTCAGTTGAAGTAGCAACCTTGGAAAAGACTTCTTTGGAATTCATGCTTTCTTGAGAGATATGAAGAGATGGTCCCACTGGGCGTGCCAATTTGTTCACACGAGATTTTGACGGACGAGTAGAAATGAGACACGTGTAAATGAATTTTGAAATTTTATTGATTTGAATATGTGCGCATGTTACAATCTCAAATATTTATCCTCTGATTCTTTCTCTCTGGATGTGGATTTTGAACGTGTTGATTCTGAATGTTTGCAAGCTTATTTTTAGACGGGGGATGATCGAATTGTCAGCTATGACAAAGAGACGATCAGATTGAAGCAGCCTTTGTCGTTGAGTGTTTTGAATCATGAAGCTTGATATTTGAATTCTTGACTCTCTGACTGATCTTGAAGGCTTATGAATTTGATTTGTTGGATGCTTCGAATTTTGGATTGTTGGGCTGAAAGCTCTAGAGTTTCTGAGTCTCCAGTCTTGTTCTCAATTCATGGTCCTCTGTAAATGAGGTGAAACTCTCTATTTATAGAGTTCTTATGGATTTGTGGGCTTCTGCTTTATGGGCCTTTGAGCCTAACCTTGTACTTGGGCTTTATACGTCTTTAGGATTAAAACATGGATTGAGGCATAACCGAATTTGGGCCTAAAATCCAAACAAAGCAACATTTTATCAAATTAATTAGGGAACAATGATAGATTTGTAATTGACCCAATATTTAACTGGATTTATTTGTAAATGATGTGACAATTTATTATTGACCGAAATTTCTCAGTCAACACACATCTATCTAACTATTCTATCAAAACTCTAAACCAAACAAGCTATTACTAGACACTCAAAATAACTTCTCGATAAAATTTCAAACAAACATCTCTTAAGAGTTTGAGGATAATAATTTTTTTATTTTTTATTTTATGTATGTGTATGCACTAGATTATGCACATTTTTTTATTATTTTCCATTGAACAAATCATAGGAATTGACTTTTTATAATTAATATAATAATAAAAATTCAAATGTAAAATGTTCAAGGATTTTTAGAATTTAATTCTAAGTTAAAATATCATTTTTAGTCCATATATACTTTGCGTTTTGTTTTAGTATTGTCACTAGACTTTCAAATGCTAGTTTTAGCATCTAAACATTTTTAAGTTTGTTTTATTTTAGTACTTGAATTTTTAAGTTTTTTCTTTTTAGTTCATAAATATTTAAATGTTCAATTTTAGTCCTTAAACACACGCACGCGCTTGTATGTATATATATATAAGCTTTAAATTTGTCCTTATTGAAATTTTGTACTATTTTTTCTTTAAATTATAATCTTTCTCCACTTCTTTTAGGAATATATTCACATTTTATCTTTGATTGTTTTATAAAATATTAACTTCAAATTTATGATATAGACTACTTTTAAACATTTGTAAGTTTTAAGGGAACAAACTTGAAAAATCTATCTGATTGTAATTGGACTTTGAAAATATTGAACCAAAATAACACAAATTAAAATTTGATTAGACCAATATGATGATAATTGAAATGTATTATTGACTCATATATATGTAAGATATTTGAATCCTATATCTACTCTAAACAACTCATAAATTCTTCCCTCAAGTCAAACACGACCAAAACTATTTATATATTTAAGGAAAAAATTCTTTCAATTTTTCTTGTATATTATATCGAAAATTTTAAAATCGTTAAACAAATAAATGATTTAACATTAAATTTTTTTTTTTACGAAATAATGATTAAAATGAATTTGATCATTTACCTCTTTCTTTTGGTGGTAGCTAGGTTTGATTTCAGGAATAGACAAGCTTAGATTAAAAATTAATGAAGGTTCTGAAAGGGAATATGATACGAACCCTAGACCCTAGAAATTTTTAATTACAAAGCTCATAATTGCTTAAGTCTTATTGACTTCACATGATAGAGCAAGTACAAGAAGTAAGAAAAAGATTCTATAAATTTTTAATTACAAAGTAGAATTTTTAATAATAATTTTTATAGATTGCTTATTTTGGTACTTTTAAATTTCAAACATTGTCAAACAAACTCATAATTGCTTAAGACTTTTTATTTGAGTTTGTTAGGTCTATTTAAAGCATATCTACTTTTTTTCTAGGATTAAAGCCTCTAAATTGATGTCAAATTTACTTTTGGCTTCCTAGGCTTTATTTTTTCATAAAGTGCACTTAAGAGGTTTTTTAGACGTTTTGTATTACAAGTCATGAACGAAAATTTGGTCTTAAAAATGGCTTGTAATACCTCATTATTTTGGAGAACATTGATATCAAAACTTGAGTTTTCTTGACCCCATTTGGTGTTGTCCTTTTTTTCAAATCTTGTTGTAGGTTTGAATGTAAAATCAACTCATTGGATTAGTCTTGATCATATTAATTATGGAGTGAGTTGTCTTAGGATCTAAGAGTGACCATCATAGATTATAAGTGTGATATGAGAGTGTATTCACCATTTTAACTTAACTCTTGGTTAGGATCGAGTGTTAAGTTTTTTATATTTGTAAGTTTTTACAAGGATCTTAGAAGGGCCTATAACTTTGTAAAACCAAGCAACGTTGAAACTTATCACAATGCCAAATTCCTGAGCCTCTTGTCAATATTATTGCTAAAAAATTTACTTTCCGTGAGCTTACAAATGCAACAAAGATTTTTAGACCGAAGTGTTTTATTGGGAAAGGAGGATATGAACGTGTATACAAAGAGTACCTGGAAAGAACATGCCAGGTTATGTGTCAATGTTTTAATTATTGCCAGAGTTATTTTATTGTTCTATTAAACTTGTTCAGAGGAGGCAGGTTATTAAGCAACCTTCATAGCCAAGGTAGTAAGGAAACAGTTTCTTTTCATCCATTTGATTTTATTGGAAATTTGGAGTGCGATAATTGTTTTGTAGTTCAAGCATAAAGTGTAGTATAATCAAATGGTGCTTGTAACTTTCCAAATTTATATTTTGAAAAGTCATTGTGGAAAACACTATCAACTACAACTAACTGGTAATTATTAGGAAAAATTAGAAACAAAATCTAGATTGGTTGAGGCTCTGTGGGAAACCATTACTGTTTGTAGCGTCTCATCTTTTGAACCATCTAAGCAATGCTTGTTGGGTTTTTTCAAACCAAAAAAGTAGCTCTTACTACAATAACCTGAGATTAAGAGAACATAAACTTTTGTTTCGTTAGTGTGTTCCTATCCGACGAGCTTTTTTTTTTATAACCATTTGATTTTTTTTTGTTTTTCATTTTTGAAATTTAAGCTCGTTTTCACTCTAATACTCTACTAAGAATTTCATATTTATCTAAATTTTCTATATATGTTTCATCTTCTCTAAAGCAAGTATATGAATCTTAACCAGATTTCATAAACATAAACGAGTATTTAGAAGCTATTTTTTTTTTTACTTTCAAATTTTGATTTTGTTTTTAAAAACACAAGCAAGAGGTAGACATCAAAGTCATGAAAATTACGTGATGAAGTATTAATTGTAGGCCTAAATTTCAAAAATCAAAAACCAAAAACGAAATAGTTTTCAAATGGGCCTTAGGCCTCGTTTGATAACCATTTGATTTTTCGATTTTGGTTTTCTTTTTAAAATAACAAGTAAGATGTAGACATAAAGTTATGAAAATTATGTGTTGGAATTGTAGTTGCTTCTTCCACACACTACTTACTTTACGCTACTTAATTTACTTCTTTGCTTTTCTGGTTCAACTCAGTTTCCCTCATCTTTTTTTGTTATTCCTCTCCTTTTGCAAGTGAAATTGACCCTTCAACTTATTGATTCACTGCGGCTTTCAAAGGTAAGAATTTTTATTTGCAAAACGTATCATAAATCAGCCATTTTTTGCTGTAAAATGTCAAAAATGGAGTTTGTGTTGAGATTTATAGTAAAGTGGGATGGTGGGATTTTGTGCAACATTGCAAGCAAAGTCACCTGATGGGAAAGTTTGTCACCTGATGGGTTTTCTTTGAACTCAAAGTGGTGTGAAGCATAGAAATATATTTTCAATCCTCTTTGTTAGGAGGTTCCAATGGAGTGTTTATCTGATAAATCACTAAGTGCATGGTCATTCAGAAATTTCAGAAGCAGAAACACTATGTCTGCACCTTTAATTTATTTCAGAAGAAGAGATTTCATTGAAGTTGGATTCATTTAATCAAATAAGTTTTCTTATTTGAGTTGCAGAAAAGAAAGTGGAAGGGATGAAGAAAGATGTTGGAACTCAAAGCACACCACCTGATAGAAGTTAAACAAGTTCAGGCCCTGCTTCTTTGAAGTTAGTCTCAGTCTCAGCCTTCATTATCCTTTTCAATGAGTCAGGGTATGTGATTGTATTTACGTTTTCGAATCATACCATATTAGATAGTGTGTGCATCCATCTCAAAATCAATTGGTAGTGAGGGGGGTAACTCATATATCTTATATTGAAAGGTGAGTATTTTATCTTGCTTTTTCTTAACTTTTTTGATTTTTGATTCAAATTTTTGTAATATTCTTATAAAATTTTTGAATCCTACACTAATTTAATCTCATTTTTTTCCTTATAAAAATATGCATATTTTTCTTTCTAATTATAATGGTTTTTCTTTTATTGTATATCTTTAATTTATTTAATCTTGAACGCACTTTCTTAATGGCACATTGGTCCATCTCCTGTTGTTTCCATTCTTTACAATAACCAAAATAATCTTTTCATGTTGTAAATCTTGATGGACTCTGATTGGAAGATACTTCAACCTACATGATTTTTCAAAAAAATTCAAGATCATGTTCGAGAGATACATGCAAAAGAAGCACCATGATGTTCTAAAACAGAACATGCGCACACCTCTTGAAAAGTTTAATTTGGATAACATAAGAATTATTTCCTGAAAAAAATTTAATGTGGCTAACAAAGTAATTATTTTCCATTTATTTCATCAATGGGCCAAGATGGCATTTCAAGATCCTACTAGGTTAATTGATTGGCAGAATTTGTAATTGATGAACAACTAAGTCAAGATATGCAAATCGAAGGAAATTCTCCATACACTGAAGTCATCATTGACTAGTGATGAAGCACTTAAGAATATGTTTTACGATGGGAACAAATTCCTACTAATAGGTGTGCTCTCTTGATGTAGGAAAAACAGGAGCATTTCCAGAAATTGAGGATTGAAAAGGCAATGAGCTTCTTTGACCTATAGAAAAACAGATTTCTTACTTTTGCAATTTAGGATAAACGTGCTCTCTAACATCGCGTCTCCATGCATCGTCCTTGATCGAGCAATACAAATCATTATAACTACTTCCAATAAAATTTCCCATAGGTAATGAACCATTGTGTAATTTATCTTGTTTATAATTCATCTTGTTTGTTTCAGTAAAAAAAATTAAAAAAATTGAATGTTTCCTTTTTTTTTTCATCTCACTAACCCGTTTTTCTTTGGTATCTAAATCCTTTTCCATTTGTTTCTCCTACTTAAATGTTACATATAGCTTCAACTTCTCTCCGGTTACCTACCAGCTGTTTAACGAAATGCCCAAGTGAAAAAAAACTACAAACACATTTTGGTAGTCATTCCTTTCTCTAATTTCTTGGTAAGATCCATAACTAAACTTTTGTTTTTGTTGTATATTTAAGTTTATGCTGATTTTTTATATCAGGTATTGTATGGTCAGCACATAAATATATGAATATATATGAACAACCATTAAACGAATTGTCTCCAGTCACTTTCAAACAAAAACTTTTGTCTTTACTTTGTGTCTATTCATCCCTTCCCTTTGTGTTTTTTACCTCTCATAATATAGGAAATGTAAAAATAGTTCAAGCATTTGGTGGGAAAGAAAGGGTAGTTAATTTATATAAAAGAGATCTCAACAAAACCTACAAGTATAGGAGAAAAGTAGGGCTGGGTAAGAGATCTAGTGACTTCTATGGGCTCAGCTTACTAATTATTAACTCCTTCTGTTAAGGTATTTGCTGATAGACTAGAAAATACTTTGGCTTTTACATACTTCATTATAATTAAAGTTAAAGTGCAATGGTGAAAAAGCCTTAGTTAATTTGATCGGATGACACTTGCAGTTTTAGATGAAGTTTTAAAATATTGTCAACGGAAATTTTCTACTTTAAAATGCTTCAAACAAATTACCACCTTCCGTTCATAATGGGTATGGATAAAACTAAAATAATCCTGTTGGAAGGCGTTCGTTTAGAGCTTTTATGAAACTATTAAAAATGAGCTTTTATAATCATTGTTTAAAAATTTCATCCAAATGAGCTATTACTACAAATTTTCCTTCAAAATCACTCAAAATAATTATGCATTTCTTATCACTTCTACAATTAGGAATTATATAACTGAATAATGTGGTCCACATCTGTTAAAATAATAAGGAGAATCTTTAGTTTTATTTCTCACACAAATACTGATACATATTGATTCCTTAAATAGTAACACATTCCTAACTAGAATAGGAAAAAACAATAATAAAGAAATAATATAATAAGGTATTTCCTCTTATTATATTTACAAAGATAATTATAAAATTAATATAACCAACAGTGTCCCTCAAGTTGGTATGGAGTGTCTTCCATTACCAACTTGATTACCATCTTATCGAACTGTCGTGTTGATAGACCTTTGGTAAGAATGTCAGCTACTTGTTTAGAGGTCGGATATAGGAAACACAAATAGTTTCATATACAATCTTTTCTTTTATGAAGTGTTTATCAACTTCAATATGTTTAGTTCTATCATAGAGAACAAGATTTTGAGTGATGGAGATAGCTGCCTTGTTATCACAATACATATGTATCGATCTTGAATGGACAAACTTAAGCTCTTCTAAGAGTCTCTTTATCCAAATACCTTCACAAATACCATGGGCTAAAGCCCTAAACTGAGCTTCAACACTGCTTCTTGCAACCACACTTTGTTTCTTGCTACGCCATGTGACTAAATTTCCTCCAACAAAGGAGCAATAGCTTGAAGTTGACCTTCGATCTACGACACTACCAGCCCAGTCAGCACTTGTGTCAATCTCAACATTAAGATGATTTTGTTTTTTAAACAATATACCATTTCCAGGGGTACCTTTCAGGTATTTCAGAATCCTATAAACATCTTCAAAATGAACTAGGCCTACTGCATATGCATAAATTGGCTCACCATACTTACAGCAACGGCTATATCAGGACGAGTACGAGACAAATAAATAAGTCTTCCCACAGTCTCTGGTACTTTTCTTTATTTTTATTTCTTATTTTGTAGCTGCCTGTAGTCTTGATTTTGTTCAATAGAAGTCTCTGTTGATTTGCATCCAAGGAACCCAGTCTCATTTAGTAAATCTACAATGTACTTTCTTTGATTTACTATAATACCAGTCTTTGATATTGTAAATTCCATACCCATCAAGTATTTCAGAGCTCCTAAGTCCTTAATCTGAAACTCATTTGCTAATTTTTTTCTTCAGATCAGTCATCCCTACCTCATCATTACCTCTTATAATGATATTGTCGACATAAACTATAAGGACAGTTACTCTATTATCTCCAGCATGTTTATAGAACATAGTGTGGTCTGCCTGACTCTAAAGAAAGCGGCATTTTGCAAGTGCCTTTCCAAATCGTTCAAACAAGGCTCTAGGTGACTGTTTAAGCCCATACAATGCTTTTTCTTTAATTTGCAAACACCGTTGTTTCCATCATTCGATCCAAAACCAGGTTGTAAATCCATATACACCTATTATTATAGATCGTCATCGAGGAAAGTATTTTTCACATGAAGTTGATCTAAAGGTACGTCTTTGATGATATCAATGGATATCAGAACCCTAATTGAGTTTAGTTTGGCTACAGAAGCAAATGTTTCTTGATAGTCAATTTCATAGGTCTGAGTAAACCTTTAAGCAACCAGTCTTGCTTTATACCTCTAAATTCTTCCATTCGCATGACATTTTACAGTAAATACTCATTTACATTCAACAATCTTCTTATTTTTTGATAATTTCACTATATCCCACGTATGATTTTCCTTGAGCGCATTCATCTCCTCCATAACAGCTAAATTCCACTTTGGATCTTATAGGGCTTCCTGTATACTTTTTAGAACAAACAGGTTGGTTAGCCTAGATATAAAAGCTCTATGAGTAGTGGACAATTTATGGTAAGACAAAAAGTTTTTAATAGTATATGTAGTAAAGTTACAGGTTCCTTTCCTGTGTGATATAGGAATATCAAGATCAGAAACATCAAATAATCGATTTTCAAGATGAGAAGGGTCAGAAGATAAATTATCAAGATTTATAGGAGCAGTCGTCGGAGTATCAGATTGGCCATGTGTCGGATCAACCAACATCTCGTTACTATTTTGATTCGACTTCCTCTTAGTATAAACTTGAAATTCAGAAACACCTCGTGGTATTTCTTCTTCTGAAGAAGAACCTTCTACATATGGTACTTCTCCTTCTGACGAAGAACCTATATATTGTATCCTGAAGTAGTGGAATTGAGATTAACCACCTCATGTTGAACAATTTTAGGGAGAGGAATAGAAGAGACATTCTAAAAATTCTTTTCATTTCCTTCACATGCAGATGTCTCCCCCTGAAGGGAATGGGCAAAATAGGATTAATCATCTATAAAAGACACATCCAAACTTTCATACACCTATATTGTTAAAGGATCATAACACTGATACTCCTTTTTATGTCATACATAACCTAAGAAAACACATTTTACGACTCGAGGATTTAGTTTAGATGATGAAGGACTAGATGTATGAACAAAGACTTTACAACCAAACACCCTGGCAGGCAGATCTCGAAAAATTCGAATTGTAGGGAAGATATTTTTGAGATCCTCTAAAGGAGTGTGAAAACCTAAAACTTTTGTAGGCATTCTATTTGTAAGATAGGCTGCTGTAAGAACAACATCACCCCACCGATATTGTGGTATATGCATTGAAAACATAATTGCATTAGAGACTTCTAACAGGTGTTTATTTTTTCTTTCAGCAATACCATTCTGCTGAGGTGTATTTCTACAGGTTGATTGGTGATGAATACCTTTACTATATAGGAACTCACTTAGGTAAGTATTAAAGTATTCAGTTCCATTATCTGAGTGGAGAATACTAATATTTGTTTTGAACTGATTTTCAATCATGTTATAAAATCTAATGAACACATCTTTAACATCAGATTTATTTGCATGAAGATATACCTAGGTTACAGGAGTATGGTCATCAATAAAAGTAACAAACTATTTTTTTCCACCCCGGTTTACTCTCTTAGAAGGTCCCCAAACATCACTATGAATTAGATAAAAAGGTGCATACGCTTTATTGTTTTGAGGTAAGTTGAAGGTACGATGAGTTTTTGCAAAGGAACAATGATCACACTTTATTTTCGAGCAATCAATTCCTACAAAGAGTTTAACATAAAAAAATCTATGATGTCCTAACCTATAATACCATAACATTAGAGTTTCCCTAACATAATTAGAAGTAACACTACTATATCTCTGAATTTCTTTATGACTAGTATAATCTTCCTCAAAATAATAGACCATTGATCAACCTAGCACGTCCAATCATCTTCTCCGACTTCTTTTCCTTAAACATACAAAATGAATCATAGAAAATAACACGGTGGTTAGATTCTTTAGAGAGTTTACTAACTCGAAAATGGAAAGTCAATTTGGGAACATGAAAAATATTTTCTAGGATAATCATTGAGGATAAATTGATAGTTTATTTCCCATAGACAAGAGAGTAACTACCATCAACTATTCTTAGCTTATCATAATATAGAGGGGATATGTTTGAAATAGTTATGCATAATTGGTCATATGGCTGGATGCTCTAAAATCTATAATCCATGGAGCAGAATTAGAAAAGAAAAAGGTACAAGGATAATTACCTGTTTGTGCCAATGAAGCAGTAGGATTACTAGAAGACGAAGTGTCCTTTAGCAGTTTCAAGATTTGATCAATCTACTCTTTATTGAATATGTTCAACTCAGCATTATTTGAACTTGAGGTAGGCGGATGAGCATTATTCTCCCCTTGTATACTATTTCTTTAGTTACCAGGTTTCACATGAAGGTTCCAACAGTTTTTCCGTGTATGACGTGGTTTCTGGCAGTAATCACACAAAACACGAGGTTTGACAACTTCACTTGAGGAAGCCTTGTTTTCTGTAGCCTCCATTTACAATGCTGAACTTTCCACTGTATCCATTGATTTCCTCCAAATCATTACATGCCGACGACTCTCTTCCCTGCAATCTTTTGAAAAGACTTAACTAATAGTATGAAGGCTAGTTTTACCTAGAATTCTACCTCGAACTTCATCAAATTCAACATTCAGACCAGCTAAGAACTTGTAAATCCGACTATTTCAGCAATTTTGTTATAATGTCTCTGATCCTCAATAGACTTCTACTCATAGTTATCAAATAAATCAAGGTCTTGCCAAATTATTTTCAAAGAGTGGAAATATGGGGTTATAGAATTACCTCCCTGTTTTATGTTTCCCTGTTATAGATTCAGCTATAGATTTTCTAGATCAGAGTACTTCTCAGTAACATTATCCCATTACCCTTTGGCCAAGGAGTAACATATATAGTTGCTACTGATTTCTTCAACTATGGAGTTTACCAATCAGGTCATGACCATTGAATTTTTTTAATCCCGTGTGAGAAATGCCTGATAATCCTTATGAGTAATTTGCTTTTCTCCCATAGAGTACCCTATCTTGCCCTGATCACGGATGAACATATGAACACTCTGTGACCAGCGAAGGAAGTTATCACCATTTAACCTAATAGTTGTTATTTGAATTGTTGGACTATTGGCACGAATTCTAGCAATCGATCCTTTATCTCTTGTCATATCTACAGTTGAAGAAAAACAAAAAACTTCACCCTGGTACTGTTTGCTTCGCCTAAGGACACTATTTTACTTGGCTGGACAGCTGCTGCGTGTGCGTGGGAGACATCGCTGCTGCAAGACAAACGAAAAACGTGGGCATAGACACAGCTGCTACTATTAATAGACTACCGCTCTGCTTTGATCAAGCCGTCAATGTTGTTGCGTTGGAAGGCATCGACAAGCAAGGATGTACAATAATGACTAGAGAAGCACAACTGTTTGGGCGATTTAGCATACTGGCAGGGTCGATAACGCGAGGCCAGCTTGCTGCCTTGGGCGACTTGTCGCGAGAGTAGGGACGATGTAAGCATTGGAGTCACGATTGCTGTCTTGGGCAACTTGGTGCTCGAGCAGAGATGGTGCGAGCAAAGAGGTCACGGTGCAAGCTAAGGACGACTACTATGAACGGGTTTAGGGTTTGGGTTTCTTGCTCTGATACCATGTGAAAATAATAGGGAGAATCTTTAGTTTTATTCCTCAGAAAAATAATGATTTAGATGGATTCCTTAAATAGTAACATTCCTAACTAGAATAGGAAAAAATAATAATAAAGCACTAATATAATAAGGTATTTCCTCTTATTATATTTACAATGATAATTATAAAATTAATATAACCAGCAACATCCTAAGTGCATGTAATGTAACACTCCAGCTATTGTTGCTTCGAAATGGCACTTTAAGTACCGGTAGAAAACTGGGAACCAAGCACTATGTCCTTTTCTTATCATGGGCCTCTGCTAAAGGGCAGTAAATTTGTGGATACTTCACTCACCCTAATGCTTAATGTGTCTTGTAAATAGCTTATCCATCTATTAATTACATTCATTTTCCATTGATATCGAGTACCCAAAATATCTGAGGTTTTTAATTTGCTTTAAAAAATATAATGAAAAAAGGGCAAATCCTCAAATAAAAGTTGGAGTGCGATTATTGTTTTGTAGTTTAAGCATTAAGTGCATTCTCTATTTGGAGTGTATGTTTTGTCTTTATCAAAAGCTTTGAGAAAAGTTGCTCATTATTGTCGTATGAATAACTAACTTTCACGTTTCTTCTTTCGAAAAATGAGCTTCTTCTTCTCTCAATTTATTTTTTCATATTTCGGGCAACGTGAGGGTTGTTTAGAGTTACAACTCAATTTGTGAGCCCTCTGATGACGAGGCCTGCAAATTTGATCCAATTCCAGTAGTAAACCAAGGAAGCAATTTAGGTGAGTCAGCTCTTACCCTCTATTGAAAAATTGGTCTATGTCTTATTCATGAGTTATCGATTTTCAATAGAATATAGACAATGTTGTATGGGTTCTAATAAAATGATTTTTAGAAATTACTCTTATTTGAAGTATTATAAGTAAAAAAAAAAAAAAAAAAACCAAAGTTATGAAAACGTAAGAATTATTGAAGTTTTCTTTCCCAAGCAGAGGTGAGCATGATTGAAATGGACTCACTTATTACTAATTAGAGCTCACCTACAAACTATTTAGTTGAACCCTCTCCTCCACAAAAACACAAAACTGGCTACACGGGCACTTAAAACATAAAATCCTCGTTTAAGCCAATACTAGGATAACTTTTATCCTAATGGTTTCAGTTCCCATTTTTAATCTAGGACTTGGCTAAACTCATTCAATCCCTTAATAGTGTAACTTATCAATTTACAACCGTTATTCTCTCTCAATAAGTGCCGTCGTAGAATCGATATGTCAGTTATCGATTGAAAAATCACAATCCATTCACTTTTGGGAAACTCACCTTGATACTAACCGTAGTGAACACATACAGTAGGGGGTCGACTCAAAACTGCCGACACTTAGCCCCACTAGGATCTCACGATACCGTTTTTGATGGAGATCGCAGGATCATTTGACACCAATCCTTGTCACACTATCTTTTTTGAAATACGGTTCCCTCACACTCTAATGTACTAGGCTAAAATCGTTCATCCAAGTCTCAATCTTTCTCCTACGTTAGTTAGATTGATTTTAATGTGAATTACTGAGTTTTTAAACTAAAAAACTTAATCACATTTTTTAGCCTACTCAAAGTGATCTACAAATCATGGTCGTTTCAACCCTCAGGTCACGTTCTCAGGTAGAGGTGTTCCATAAACCTTCATCATAGTACCTCTATCCTTTGGCCAAACCTTCGTTAGACAGGGTTCCATTCCAACCAATCATTCAATAATCAAATTGCTCGTTAATTAATCCTATTAACTAAATAATCAAGCGATGATAAGTAATCTATTCTAAAAAAAATGATAATAATTAATCCTTATAATTCTAATCCCTTTTATGGATTATTATGCTCACCCTTTTAAAATAATTTTAAAATATTATATTCATTTTTTTAGCAAGTTTAAAATGAATATTTGGGTTCTATTTTAGAAATAATATTTTTCAAAAATGTCATAATCCATAATCAAGAAAAATAAACATCTAATATTTATTTGTGAGATCAATCCAATTCCTAAATTATATCTAATATATTTAACACATATTTAGGATGCATGAATCTTTTTAACCTATGGTGAGATTTTAAATTTATATGACATACTTAATGCAACAGTCAAAACATACAAAACAAGTAACATATAATTTAAAACAGTAATTGATCGATTTAATATTTGACGTATTTCTAGGAAATAAAATGCAATCCTATTACATTTAATTCTCCAAGACATATCTAGCGGTTCGTCTTCTCGATCTTCAAAAATCTTTTATAAGGCAAGAACGAACCCTTTTTAATTATTTCCAAAATAAAAAATATTTTAATATTTAAATAAACACCAAATTTAAAGATTTTGCAAAATTATCCCATAAAAAATCTTCCAAACATAATTGATTGAATTTTAAAATCCGCCTTGATTATCTAATTTTATCATTTCATTATCTTCCAAAGAGTTTTGGTAGAGTGGTGACCTATACAAGGATCAATTTTTCGTATGGGATGAGAATGAAGACTTACCTGACCTACTATTTATAGTAGAAAAATGAATCTTTAAATAAGGAAAAGTCAAATATTTTCTCATTCCAATTTAAAATTAGCTTTATTTATTTTTAATTGATATTTATCCAATAAATCTCAACTCTATAATATATCAAATATATTAATTGTTGTACAAATGATAATTATCTAATTATTATTAATTCAATTAATGTGTCCAACATATTTAATTAATATTCTCCATTTAATAATTATCCAATTATTGAACAAATATGTCTTACATATTTATTAATTATAATCCTCCTTTACATAATTATTTAAAATGAACATTATGAATCAAGAATCAATCATCAAATTCAAATTATTTTTAGAAGCAACTAAGAGTTCACCATCAGTGTCACCATTTTCTACAACAGTAGCTTGACCGGAGCTTTTCAGGTTGCTCCAACGTTGCTTGGTTTTACAAAGCAAGAGATTCTTCTAGGATCCTTGTAAAAACTCACAAATATGGAAAACACAACACTTGATTCCAACCAAGAAATAAGTTATAATGGTGAATACACTCTTAGATCTCATCTAGAACCTATGATGGTCACTCTTAGATCCTAACACAACTCACTCCAGAATTAGTTTGATCAAGACTAATCCAATGAATTTGATTTTACATTCAAACATAAAGTAAGTTTTGAAAAAAAAAAAAAGACAACGCCAAATGAGGTCAAGAAAACTCAAGTTTTGATATCAATATTCTTTCCAAAATTAGGTATTACATGTCATTTTTTAAGTCCAAAATTTTGTGCATGGCTTGGAATACAAAAGGTCTAAAAACCTTTTAAATGCACTTTTTGGAAAATAAGACCTATGACGCCAAAATTTTTACAAGGTTTGAAATTAAAAAGTCCCAAAATTTGAAATTTGGAAAATTCCTTCATGAAATCTTCATTTTATTCTCTTCTTGACTTGTTGTGCTAATGTTGTAAATGAATTTGTTCTTAAAAAGCTGTCTCTTCTTGTGGATTGACAAACATTTAAAGATGTAATGTATAAGCCTCTTGAATCTTCTTTGCCTTAATCCTTGTAATAGGTTCTTCAAGTACATGGAATGTGTCGTTGATTGGATTTGTATCATCCCCCTTTCTTTTAACGGATTTGTCCTCAAATCAAGATCTTCATTGCCTACATCAAAAGGAGTTAAATCAGCCACATTAAAAGTAGAACTTACGTTGTACTCACCTCGGAGATCTAACTTGTCTGCATTATCAATGACACATTCAAGCACTTGAAAAGTAGCATCTCCCCTTGGTTGGAGTTTAGACTCCTTTTGATCCAGAAACCTCTCTTTTCTTAGATGAACCCAAACCCAATCACCTTGCTCAAATTTTTTTTTTTCTCCCTTGGTTCTTGCTACCGGTTAGCTTTTGATTTTTTTTTTTTTCAATTCTTTCGTTGATATCTTTGTGCAATTATTTGATGTATTCGCTTTAGTAAATGTTGCATCACTAGTAAACATATTAGGTTGTAATGGTAATAAATCTAGTGAAGTTAAAGGAATAAAACCATATACAATCTCAAAAGGTGAACAATGAGTGGTGCTATGTATAGCTCTATTGTATTCAAATTCCACAAATAGTAGAGACTCTTCCCATGAATTATGATTCTTAGAAATTAGTGATCTAAGTAAGGCTCCTAATTTTTGATTAACCACCTCGATTTGTCCATCAGTTTGAGGTGACATGTTGTAGAAAACAAAAGTTTGGTACTCAGTTTTTCCCATACGACTTTCAAAAAATGACTTAAAAATTTAACATCTCGATCACTCACGATTGTTTTGGGAATGCATGCAATCTAACCATTTCTCTAAAGAAAAGATTAGCTATGTTTGTAGCATCATCTACTTTGTTACGTGGAACGAAATGTGCCATCTTACTAAACCTATCAACAACCACAAAAATGCTATAACGTCTTTTAGTCTTTGGTATCAACAACCACATGGTTTTTTTAAAGAGTATTTATGAAACGATTAATATAATAAAAAAAATGATTATAAGAAAATAATTATTAAAAGAGTAGATATGAAGATAATGATTCTCGAAAGTTCAAATACATGAATTATCCTCATTCATTTTCTCCTCATTTGTTATTAGTTATTAGTTCATGATTCGAGTCTCTCATATCTGATTGTTGTTGTTTTTTTTTTATTGTGATTCATGATCATTCACAAAAGCCTTGTTAATATCAACACATTGCTCACTATGAACATCTCAAGGTGTGTAAAATCCATCTGGTTGTGTCTTAGACCCAGCCTCTTTAAATTTGAAACATTGCTTGCACACTTTGTTCACATACTTTCTCATTTTCAACCAATAAAAATTTTCACTCACCTTTTTCCCCTCACATTGCTCTCTTTCTTCACTATTCTCTCTCACCTTACTTTCTTCTCTCCTCTCTTGTTCTTCAAATTCTTTTATTTTCTTTTCCAATTTCAAATGGTCACAATGTACTTCATATGGAGACAAGGGAAGTAAAGTAAATTTCTTTCCACGAAAAGTAAAAGTATACTAATTACTTAATCCATCAAATGTAAAGTCTCTATCATATTTTCAAGGCCGGCCTAACAAAATATCTCCAGCTTGCATAGGCACATCATCACAAAGAGCTTCATCTTTATATCTTTCTAAAGTAAAAGGAATAAGAGCTTGAGAGTTTACCAAAAGTTCTCCTTTGTTTGTTGTTAGAATAAATTATAGGATTATATTTAGGTTGTTAGGTTGGTTAAGATTGTATCTAGATATTATAGGATTA
>JBBMEG010000024.1:13593183-13614575 GCA_037832605.1 Cyclanthera cordifolia
TCAAGATTACCCACATTGACCCTATACTGGGGAAACAGTCCCTTACCTTGGCCGAAAACCGCTCGGAACGGCCCTTGGAACTCGAAGAAAGAATCCCCTAAAGAATTGTCACCTAAAAAAAGGGTCATACAGGTCAATCGGGTGAGAATTAGGCCCTAAAAACCTCAAAAACGGACTTGGGACACGGGTTTTACCTTAGAATCGAAGTCCGGGATTTTCCGGTCACCAGAGATGGCAGCGCCGGCGGCTGCGCGTGAAGAACGGCGGCGGCACGTGGGCTGGGGCTCACCGGCGCGTGACGCGCGTGTGGGAGCAGGCTCGGGCGCGTCAGGGCAGCTTCGGCGCACGCGCGCGGCTTGGTGGCGAGGCTCGGGAGCGGCTTGGCTCGGTAGCAGGCACGGCTCAGGCTCGGATTGGACGTCGGCTAGGCTTGGCACAAGAAGACAAAACTCGAAGCTGTGAATGGCAACCCCTGCGCGACACTTGGCGGCTCCTGGTTGGTGAACAGAACGGCGGAAAGCCGATTGGCGCAGGCGCTGGCGTGCTGCGATTGGCGCAGGTGGGCGGCGATGGCGCGGCCAATGGGGAAGTGACGTGTGGCGCGCGGCGACTGGGAGCAGAACGGTGAGCCGTCACTGGCGGGTTCTGATTGGCCGACACAACGGCGCGTCCTGGTTAGCTGAAGCGTGCGGCGCTGGCGCGCCAAAGGTTGCTTGACGCGTGTCTCCTTCTGGTTGGCGAGACGAACGGCGGCGGCGACTCTGCACGGATTCCAGCGGCGGCTTATAATTTGGTGATGATTGCTTTTATGATTAGGGTTATGAATCTCACGCAATCATTGGGTATTTATAGCCCAATGATTGGCTATTTTGGAATCTAGCCTATTTTGTCCTTTTCCCTATTTTGTCTTTTAGCGCCAAAATTACCAATTTACCCCTGTTGACCAAAAACTCCTAATTTGACCCGAATTTCGTGAAAAGACCTTTTTGCCCTTGCTTTCTTAAGCCTAAATTGAATATCCTAGGGGTATTTTAGTCAATTAAACCCCCGAATTAAAATAACACCTTAATTCTTTATTAAATAATAAAATTAGGGTTGTTACAAGAAGTCTTTAAATTGATCCTCACTTCCTAAATTATGTGTACAGGCTAAATAAAGCTCTTGATGGGCTAAAACAGGCGTCGGGAGCTTGGTATGAAGAACTTTGTGCTCATTTCTTCACTATTAGATTCACACAAACAGTTGCAGATAGCTTATTATTCAGTTTTCACAAGTTAGGTTTCGCTCTGATTCTAGTTTATGTAGATGATCTAATTCTAACTGGTTTTCAACAGATACCAGGGCACAATTTTGGTGAAACTTAATGTCTAGTGATAAAACCAATGATTATCCGAGTTGTTTTAACTTTGGCTCTCACAAAGAAATGGTCCATTCGACAGCTAGATGTGTCAAATGCATTTCTTTATGGACATCGAGGAAGAAGTCTTTACTCCTCAACCACAAGGCTATGTTGATCCTCACTTCCTAAATTATGTGCACAGGCTAAATAAGGCTCTCTATGGGCTAAATCAGGTGTCGAGAGCTTTGTATAAAGAACTTCGTGCTCATTTGATCACTATTGGATTCACACAATCAGTTGCAGATAGCTCATTGTTCAGTTTTCACAACAAGTTGGGTTCTTCTCTAATTCTGGTTTATGTAGATGATCTGATTCTGACTAGTTCATCTACCTCCTTAGTCACAACAATCACTCATCAGCTCCAAGCTATGTTTGCAATAAAAGACCTTAGGGAACTACACTACTTTCTAGGCATTCAGGTTTATTCTGTAGATGAATCTCTTGTGCTTACTTACAAGCATTACATTAGAGATATCCTCACGCGACATCAACTTGATCACCTCAATCCAGCACCAACTCCAATGATTTTGAGCACCCAACTCTCCAAGTTTGATGGAGAATTATTGAATGACCTTGAGCGTTTTTGAAGCATCATTAACTCCTTACACTATCTCCAGCACACTCGACCTGACATTGCCTTTGTTGTCAACAAGTTGAGCCAGTTCAATCAAAAACCACGTGCACTTCATTGGAAAGCCTTGAAACGTGTCATGTGATACCTCAAAGGAATCATTCACTGCGGGCTAACGCTCAGTCCAACTCCCTCTTTCACTCTGACTGGGTTTTCGGATACAGACTGGGCATCTTCACCAGATGATCGAAGATCAGTTGGTGTCTATTGTATTGGGAAATTCCTTAGTGTCATGGTCCTCAAAGAAGAAAGTTGGTGTTGCTCGTTCAAGCACACAGCTTGAGTATAGAGCCTTGTCCCATGCTGCTACTAAACTCATATGGCTACGCACGTTGTTGAATGAGTTACAAAATCAAGCTCATCACCATTCCTATTGTATGGTGTGATAATGTTTCAGCAAACACTCTTGCCAAGAACCATGTGTTTCATGCTCGAACGAAGCTCATAGAGATAGATGCACACTTCATTAGGGATCGGCTGCTATATGGTCAACTTAATGTTCGTTACATACGCTCATACGACCAAATAGTCGATTGTCTAACTAAGCTTCTCTCCGTGCAAACTCGGGCTTCAGCTGTAACCGCTCCTCGTTTGAGGGAGGCTGTCAAAACAAAATACAACTGCCATAACTCTGTTGGGAGAAGCCACATTAGTCAGACGATCATGAATGAAAGCAGCGGGCAGCCGGAAAGTCATAGGAAGAAGTAATGGGCCTAACCTAATATGTACCTTCAGGAATGGCCTTCCATATTTTGTAATCTGTTATCTTATCCTCTCTCTTCTTTACTAAGTGTTTTTATGTGCCTTCATTCTATTCAATTCAGTAGTTGTGAAGAAAGCATTGAATACAAAAAAAATCTTCTTCCATAAAAACTCTGTCTCATTCTCTAATGTATGTGTGTGTTTTTGATCTTGCCGAACGAGAGACTTAGGCTAAGTTCGCCGAATCTGCTTAAGAGAGACGCGATCTGGAAGTTCGCGCTCGAAACGTGGACGGCAAGGATGACAATCTTCGAATCCAACGATTGTGGTGGCTAAGGATTAATACTCTTCTCCCTTGGTTGATGCAAAAATGGTGAGGATGGTATTGGGGAGTGGTGGCTGGGTGAATAAATGTGAGTGGCAAGGGAGTCTCGTTATAAGTACAAAAGAAATCCCTTTTCGACCCTAACTCTATTTTGAAAAATACCCAATTCAAACCATAAATAAAAATATGGTTAAATTATCAAATATACATTTAAATTTTGGGTTTTTTTTTTTCAAAACTATCCGTATTTTGAAAAGTTTCACAAGTATCTTTGAACTTTACAAAATATTTCAAAGTATCATTGTCATTAAATATGGAGGTTAAACTTTTGTGTAAGGACCCAAGATTTTCTAGATATTTTATGATATTTAAGTGATTTAGAATTATTAACTTGGAAACTAAAAAATTAAGTTAGGTTTAAATTAAAATTTTAATACTCAATTTGGTTTGAGAATTGATTAATTAAAAAGTAAAAAAAAATTTATGGTAATTTAGATATGAATATTAATTGGGTTGTTGGAAATTTATACCTTTATTAAATAAAGTGAATATTAAAAATGTCAAATCACTTTGTTCCTCACGCGTGGGGCAGAGAAAAATGAGGTTTTAGATTGTGGGATGAAAGTAATAAATATTTACATATATATTTATTACTTAAGAATTGGTTAAATATTTAAAAACAAAATAAAAACCCTATCACATCTATTCTTTTTCTTTTTTTTCGTTTTTGGAAGCCGCCCTACACACTCTCTCTTTTACATCCCTTCCTCTTCATCAATCTCGACCAGAACTCCCGTTCTTCTTTATTTTTGAAGCTAGGTCCTCCTAGATAAACCGACATCTCGAGTTTCATTTTCGTGTTCGTTTATCAAACTGAGGACTAATTTATGTATTTACTCTATTTCACTTGATTAGGCGTTTAGGACGAATTCCTTGGACTTGTTGGAAGTGTTATGTAAGCGTTCTAGGTAAGGATTTCTTACCGTGAGTTGTGTGGACCCTCTACATGGTTTTGTCTTATCTTCTTGTGAATACATGCTATGATTGATTCTTGTATGCGTGTATGTCTGGCTAAGCATGTTTATATTTAAGATTTCTAGATAATCTAGTTACAAAGAATGTGAACTGTACTATGAAATGCTTTGTGGTGCTCTGTGATATCCTACTATGGTGCAACATGTTAGTTAGGTTACCTTATTATGTACAACATGTAGAAATGATGTTGATGTGAATACATGTTGATTGTATGTTGTGTTATTTAAGTATTGTAACACATGCTAATTATTGTTTAGTAGTATGGGATACCAGCATGTGATTAGGATGCTATTTATGTGCTTGTTTCTCTTAGTTGGCCGCTTTGTGGTATGGGATACCAAGTGGTTTGTCGTGGCAGTTGTTTAGTCATGAGTCATTCCTAATTAGTTCGGTTAGTTTGACATCATTCTAATATTAAGAACCGAAAATGCGAATAAGCGCTGGTTCAAGACATGTTAATGTTAGGAACCGAAATACGCCAAGGGGCGCTTGTTCAAAACATTCTAATATTAGGAACCAGAATACGTCAAAGGGTGATGGTTTAAGACATTCTAATATTAGGAACCGGAATACACATGGGGCGCTGGTTCAACACATTCTAATATTATGAACCAGAATACGCTAAGGGGTGTTAGTTCAAGACATGATAATACTAGGAACCAGAATATGTCAAGAGGCGCTGGTTTAGGATGTGTTCGTATTAGGAACGAGAATACTTAAAGGGGCGCTTGTTCAAGACGCATTCATATTAAGAACCAGAATACTCTAAGAGGCGTTGGTTCAAGACGTGCTCATACTAGGAACCGGAATACGCTAAGGAGCGCTTGTTTAGGATGTGTTCTTATTAGGGACCGGAATACGCTAAGGGGCATTGCTTAGAGAAGTGTTCTTGAAAGGAATCAGAATACGCAAAGGGCGCTAGTTGAGGTTGTGTAACGTATCTCATGACCTAGTTAGTGCTGCGTTGTAATTAGAATTAGTTGAACATGTGTTTACTTGTTGTTGTAGCTGGACTGTGTTTATTGTACCCCGGCTGTGGATTCTTACTCGGTATCCTTATACTCACCTTTATTATGGTTTTTCATCAGGTAAGCATGGACAACATCGAGGGGACTAACTGAAGAGGAGTTGGCAGGATCATAGGGAAAGTCGTTGCATAGTCCTTCATCATTTTATGAGTCATTTTCGTCTGCACTTTATTTAAGATTTTATGAAAGTTAAGTGAGTTAAGTTTTTAATTGTTTTTATTTATTTAGAAACTCTAGCCAGAGCTTATTTATTTATGTTGATTTATTTACAACGGTTAAATGGTTTTGAATGAACGGTTTTTAGTTTAGTTAAGACGGTTTGAAACTATGCATATTAGTAGGAATTCTAGTTAAAACTACTTGTACTAAAAAAAGAGTTAAAACTACTTTAGAAATTGGAGTCTTCACATTTTGTTTCAATCATGCCCTTGAACTTTAAAAATTTTCAAAAATACCTTTGATTTTAAAAAATATTAAAACATCTTCAGCATTATTTTTTTAATGAAAATTGTTAACATTTTGTTTGCATAAATATGTCATTTACCGTGTAGAAATATTTTTTGTTAAAGGCTAAAATATCCCAAAATATTCAAACAAGACCACCCCCTAGGGTCGCCCAAGGGAGGCCTTCACCCCTAGGGGGTCGTCCAAAGGAAGCCTTGAACCCCTAGGGAGGCATTTACCCTCAGGGGTCTGCCAAGCCCATTGCGGCTTTTTTCTAGGTCGACCAAAGCCCATTGACCCCTAGGGGTCGGCCAGGGAGGCATTGACCCCCGAATGTCAGCCAAGCCCATTCCGACCCTCTCGGGGGTCGATCGAGCCCATTCAGCTTTCCCCCCCCCCTAACGGCCTGCCAAATAAGGCCTTGACCCTTAGGGGTCAGCCAAGATAGGCTAGAACACCTCAAGGGTCAACCAAAGAGGCCTTGACCGCTCAAGGGTCGACCAAGCTCAATCCGACCCCCCGAGAGTCAGCCAAAAGATGATGAGACCCCTCGAGGGTCTGCCAAGGCCATTTTGGCCCTTCTGGGGCCAAAGTAAGTTTGCCCATAAGGGTCAAACGTGGAGGTCAAGACTCTCCTCTAGGAGTCAACCGAGTCCAAGTGACGACTGAATCCGCTGATCATTAACCCCCATTTACCCTTAGGGGGTCGGCCAAAGAAGGCCTTGACCCCCAAGGGGCCGGCAAGGGAGGCATTGACCCTCAAGGGGTCAACCAAGCCCATTCTGACTTCCTTCTGGGTCGACCAAAAGAGGTCTTGACCCTAGGGGGTCGGCCAGGGAGGCATTAACCCCCGAATGTCTGCCAAGCCCATTCCGACCCCCCAGGGGTCGGTCAAGCCCATTTTGTCCCCCCCCCCACAACGGCCGGCCAAAGAAGGCCTTGACCTCTAGAGGGTCGGCCAAGATAGGCTAGGACATCTCGAGGGTCAGCCAAAGAGGCCTCGACCCCTCGAGGTCGGCCAAGCTCAATCCAACCCCCCGAGAGTCAGCCAAAAGATGATGAGACCCCTCGAGGGTCTACCAAGGCCATTCTAGCCCTTTCGGGGCCAAAGTAAGTTTGACCCCCAAGGATCGACCGTGGAGGTCAAGACTCTCTCCTAGGAGTCAACCGAGTCCAAGTGACCACTGAATCCGCTGATAATGGCTAGGATTTAGTCCCAGATGGCTATAATTTCCCTTTAGGGGTGAGTTGTGGAGGTGAGGACTCGTAAGTGTTGGTTGAGACCAAAGCCGACCTCTTAGGAGATTGGTCGAGTAGAAGGAAACCCACAGGATCAGCCATGGAGGTTAGGACTTTTTTGTGGACGAGTCAACCAAGTCTAAGTAACCTCTAGTACTATTTATGTCGAAAGGTAGCAGTGGTCAAGAGTTACAACGAGTAGGCCTAGATCCCCCGAGGATAGGTCGTGGAGGTTAAGACTCTTCCCCAAGAGTCAATTTAGTCCAAAGTGACGACTGAATCTAATGATAACGGCCATGAGTTATGCCAGGAGGGCAAGAACTCCTATTTAAGGGCAAGTCATAGAGGTGAGGACCCGTAAGGGTTGACCAAGACCAAAACGGACCTCCTAGGAGACGGTCGAGTTGGCCAACCCCAAGAGGGTCAGCCGTAGAGGTTAGGACTCTCTTGTAGATGAGTCGACCAAGTCCAAGTAACACTTGGTAACGTTGCACCTGTTGAGTGTAATGTCCTAGGGTTACACCGAGAAGGCCACACCCCTAAGGGGCCGGCCGTGGAGGTGAGAACCTGCAAAGATTGACCGAGTACAAGTAACTTCCAAGTCAAGGTCGTTACACCTTAAAGCCGCCATTAAGTGAGCTGCAGCGGTTACAAGATTGGTTGCTATAAGAAGTCAGGTCCTTTCTCCAATAAGATCCAAGTGGAACTACGCTGACAATCCATTTAAGTTGTTCTAAGTTCCAAATTACTCTCAAACACTCTCAAAAATTGTTTACTGACTTAGGAACCGGAGGCCCTGTGGCTCACACCACACGAGTGTGCCTAAAATTTTCCTTTTTCGCAGGCTTCTCGTCCTCGGTAAAACAAATTATGTCATTTGTTGGGGGTTGGCCCTAAAGTCCTAGTACTTTGTATATTTAAGAACGAGCATTTAATGTCATTTTCAGTTTTTAATAAAGTTATTATTTTTTTTATAAATTAGCATATTTAATATTCAAACGTCATTCAACTTTATCACATTAATTGGATTAATGTCGATAAACCCTTGGTTATTAATATGAACACTTGGACAAGTATGTGGGATGTACAAGTGGATCTAGTTCAAAGTTTATAACCTAAATTGTCTACAGTATATGGACTAAGGCTAGGGTTCCTAAGTCCTGGTAACACTATGAGTTCGGCTCGTTTTGCAATATATAGTTGCAAACGACCTGATCCTGGTTGTTCATGTGAAGACGTGTGAATTGGGGCGCATATGAAAAAAGAAGTTTTTGCATATGACTGGACCATAAATTTTATAATCGAGCTAGTAATTCTGTTATAGACTCGTATCAACTACTTCACTAAGGATGATCATATGTCAATATGATCTTAATCTTGAGTGGATTGCAAACTCATACTTTATAAAAGCGTCATTTGATGTGCATGGGTGATACCACTCAAATAGCACTAGGTCAATAAGTATCCCAAGTTACGGATTGTCATAGTGACTAACTGGGAACGCAACGTCACTAGAAGGAATTCACGTCTTCCCTAATATTGTTGAAGATGTAGAGTTATCCCCTAAGAACTGATTCTTGGACTTGAACAAAGGGTACCCGCCTCTCATTGGCCCGAGAGGACACTGATTTATAGTATGACTATAAACAACTTGTTCATTAGAGGAATCAGTGGTGTTTAAGGAGAGATGTAATCACATGGGTAGAACGGATTTCTTGTCTCAGCTGTGAATTACGAACACGATCGTGAAGGATCATATGACAGATGACCAATATATCCGTGGACGTTAACTTGTCCTATCGTGCGAGAGAGTTAAGCACAGGCCTTTAGTGGAATAAGCCTGATGTTAACAAGCAGAGATTGGATCTCAAGTCATTGTAGCTTCCAATTTATAAGCCCACCGATCCAAGGGCTAGCTCAATTGTGGGTACATTATTTTATTAGAGAATGAATTTGAAGAGTTCAAATTCACAAATTAATTATGTTGAACATAAGGATAAGTTTAACTAATTAATATATTTGATATATTAATTAAATATTTTGGATAAATATTAATCAAGGATAAATTTATTTATTGGATAAATTAATTACAAATAATTATTGAGAGAACTCAGCTAATAATATGTTGAATATATTTAAAGTTTAAATAATTATTGGATAATTATTTAAAGCAGAATTAATAAATATGTTAGACATATTTGTTTAATAATTATTGAATAATTATTAAATGGAGAATATTAATTAAATAGGTTGGACATATTAATTGAATTAATAATTATTAGATAATTATTATTTGTAGAAAAATTAATATATTGGATATATTAGTCGAAGAGGTTTATTTATTATAATATATTGGATATATTAGTTGAAGATATTTATTTATTATAATATATTGGATATATTAGTTGAAGAGATTTATTTATTATAATATATTGGATATATTATGGAGTTGAGATTTATTGGATAAATATCAATAAATAAAACTAATTTAAATTGGGTTGGGAAAATCTTTGTTTTTTCCTAATATCTTTTATTTTTATTATTGAATAGTAAAAGACATTATATTTTCAACTTAAAGATTCACTTTTTCTACTATAAATATGAGACCTCTGTAGGTCTTCATTCTCATATCAATTAAGGGTAACTCAATTATCAAATAGAGAAACTTCTCTGCAATTGAGTTCTCTTTTTAAAGTTAATAAATTAAATTAATTAATGTGAAATTTTAATTATTCACACGCTTCCGTCTCGTTTAAATGCATGCATCTACCCCATAATTCCCAACACTGTTGATATCCATTGACCATTTTTCGGCATCAACATTTTTATATATATAAAAAAAAAATCTTACTCCAAAATAAATATTCGTCTTTCTCACTTTATATTTTTTTCTTCCTATGATAATAAACCTATATAATTTGAAATATCGTAGTCACAATTTGATAAACTAAACTCCATAAATTCAAATTTCATAACCTTAACCATCTCTTATTTAATAAAATACTAAAAATAAATTCTTATTTAATAAAATACTAAAAATAAATAAATCTTTGTTTGGATGATTTTTTTTTTAATTCAAGTTGGGACAAGTTTGAAAACCTAAATAAGGAAGGCTCATGTAATGATTTCTAATTTGAATTGTTTAAATAATTTAGTTTCCTGAATATTTCAATTTCATGTCAAACTCTATAGATGAATGATAAATTCTCAATGACTTTATAATAGTTTTCAAATTAAAGAGTTTTTGTTTAACATTCTACGGGATGACCTAGCGGTTGAGGCGTAAGACGTTTTGGACATGATTTCTCAAGTGTCTTGGGTACGAGACCATTGAGGATGCTTAAAATTGAAAACTCTTGAAATATCATTTGTTTTGGCCTTAGGACATGGTATAAGACCCTAGATGTAGTGGAGCTCATATGCACTGTAGGTAGCACGACAAGAGTTGTAACACTACTTGGAATGAGGACTAGCTTCAACTAGCAGATTAACCAATAAAAATATTGCTTCAAGATTAAAACTAAATTTAGAGTATTTGTGCAAAAACTTTAAGACTTCCCTATTTTGTAAATTAAATTATTTGAATTTTGTAAAATAAAGTATTTGAAGTGTTTGACAAATTTTCCCTTGGAATTCTAAAAATGGCTTTGAGGAAAAAAGGCTAAATTGGTATTTATGCAAGGAATAGTGATAATTTTCTGGCTAAAATCCAAAACGGAAAAGGACAAATTAGCACTTTTTGGCTACAAATACTAAGGATTGTGCATTTAATAAACCCTAATCATTAAGCAATCAAGTCGACAACTTTTGGCATCAGTTTCAGTAGAGTACGAATCCCGAGACGCCGTCTTTAAAGTGTAGTAGTGTTGTCAACGTGATTTTTCGAGCAACCAGCTACAAGAAGCTAACCAGCAACACCTTCACCAGCAACACCTTGTTTTTCTCCCACCTTCGAGGAAGAGCACTGATTGGGGGAGCAGGATCGCGTCATCGCCACTATCAACACCTAACCAGCATTCGCCTTCACCTTCGCGAATCATCCCCCGTCGACGACTCCAGCAATCAGCGTTGTTGCATGTCTCTGCTTCTATCCAGCCTACGTATGGCGTGATCCATTTGCGCAACCATTTCCTTCTTAGCTTCGGATTAGAGCACGCGTAGCTCAACCTGCAGCGCACGCCAAAGCACGTCGCGCCTAACCCGAGCCTCGCCTGCGCATCTCAAACCTATCTTGCACGCGCCCGAACATGTGCTTCATATGACCGCGAGCTGTTCCCACGTGTCGTTGTATTTCGCCATCGTCGTCGTCATCTCTAGTGGCCGAAAAATATTTTATATCACTTCCAATATAAATTATATGCCCCAAGTCCATTTTTTTAAGGTTTTAGGTCCAAATTCTCACTTGTTTGTCCTATGGGCACTTTTAGGTGAGGTTTCTTCAGGGGACCCGAGGTTCAAGTTTCAAGGGATGTTTCGAGCAATTTTGGGCCATGGTAAATGACTATTTCCCCAGTATAGGTTAAATGTTGTAATTCTTGAGCATGTCTATGTATAAATGTATTGAATATCTTGTTTAAGTTCAACGTTTGGTTCCCAAGATTGATGTATCTGTATGATGCCATAATTTTGTGAGTTTCTAAGATTTAAACCAGCATGTGATAGTTCTGAATCTGTTTTCTTTGAGATATGAAAAATAGTTTATGAGTTATGTTCCAAAGGGAACCGAGCATGTAATTAGACGTGGTGTTCCAAAGAGAACCGTTGTGTATAGCCTTAATTTACAAGTCCCAAAGAGGACCAGTTTTGTTATAGAGCATGAGCTACAGTTAAAGTCAGACATATCTTAGTTGTTAGACTTAGATAGAGGATCAGTCAAATGTCGAGCGAGGGGACGATATTCTTTATCGCGGTAATGTCAGGATCGAGCAGCCACCTGGTTAGCTATACCTACCCAGAGTTTGCTTGACCTTTCCCAGGTGTCGTGTTTACGAGTGGGGGTGTGGTGATATCCCACTGTGGAGGATGTTTGTACTACCTCTTCGCACGAATGTTTGAAGTCTGGCGGTAACTAGATTTCTTCGGCTCGCCGAGATGTCCTCACACTAGCATCGGTTACAAAGAGATTTGAGATTCTTACTTGATATAACATTTTATTCATGCTATTATATTCATTGATATGTTCTTGTAGATCCCCTGCTAGGTTCCCTTACTGAGTTTCACGACACACTTCCATTGTGAATTTCCTTCAGGTACTCAAAGGACGGACCGAGATGGTTGAGTTGGAGCTGATATGACCATGGGCAAACTGCATTATGTTTTTAAGAGTATATTTATCGTACTTTACTTATGTTATTGTTCAAAGCATGAACTATTTATATTTTATAGACATCTTAGGTAGTTATTTCAATTATGTTGTTTGTTTGTTTTAAAGGATTCTCTGAACTCCATTTATTCAATATTTGTTATATTTCTTTTCTGGAAGTGCAAGTATTTAATTAGCATGTATCTGTGTAAGTTTATAGTTGTTTAATCATGCATAAGAGGTTAAGGCCCCGAGTTTGACTTTGTGTCGGGTCGAGTCCTTACAGTTGGTATTAAAACTCAAAGTCATTGATTATGGAGACTTACTTACCTCGTAAGTTGTTTTGAGTCTCATGGTTCACAGCTTTCGGTCACCATCAGGTAGTTTAGTCAGGGTTGAGTTATAAAAGCATGAAGATCTTGTTTTTTTTTTAGATTATATGTTTCCCGTTTAAGTTGTGATTGCTGCTTGATATGTTACTATTTTATTATGAGTATGAGCCTTAGAGACCACTAGAGGAGAGTATAACTTAGTGATTTAAGTTTATAATTGTAGGCTTTGAATATGTCTGACTGAGTTATGAGGAGCTCTACTAGTGAGGGCCGTAGAGGATGAAGTCGAGGTGGAGAAATACCACATGTTCCTAGAAGGACTAGATCGTCTAGTTATCAAGTCCACAACCACAAACCATCTAGGCTAAGTATGGAAGCCTTGACATCCATTCAAGCCATGATTTAGTAAACTATTCAGGGAACAAGACAGGCAAAGCAAGTAGTTCATCAAGCTGAGAATGACCCAGAGGTGAGTTCTGCATCGCGTTCTGTTCCGCTAACACGTAGCATATCTTTAGCTCCATTGACAGCCACTGCTCAACCTACTCAAGCCGCTTGGGAGCAAGAGACAGACATGTCGTTTCTGAAAATGCTAAGCTGATCAAAGAGTTCATAAAGTTTGGATCTAAAGACTTGGATAGTGTCAGAAACCCGCTAGATGGTGAAGAGTGGAGGTCTCACATGGAGACAATGTTTCACCATATGGGCTGCCCAACAAAACAGCAGGTTAAGTGCGTCATTTACAACCTGCAAGGAAAAGCTAATGCATGGTATATGCAAGAACTTAAAAAGCGACTAGCTGACTTAGCACCTCCGACCTGGGATGAATACAAGAAGATGTTTTATGATATGTACTACGCCCAGTGCTGACAAGCGAGCCAAGACCTCAAAGTTTACAAGTATTCAGCAAGGAGATGACTCCATAATGGCTTATGAAAGAAGGTTCAATGATTTGGCTCACTATGCCGATGAGCTAATTTGTACTGAGTGGCAAAAGATTGGCTACTTTATTAATGGTTTGCACCCTTGTTTCTAGGAGACGTAGACACACACGAGCCAAAAACATTCAGAACGTGTGTCACCTAAGCAAGGAAACTGAACGATAAATTTAGAGTTAAGGGAATTATGTTTAAACTAATTAGGTCTAGCCAGGGACAAAAAAGAAAGTTTGAGATTAATAAGTCATATGGGTTTGAAGAGGAGAATAAAAAGTTGTATGACAAGTCAACAGGAAAGAAACCAGTTCAGTACCAATAGAAATTTTAGTTTGGTCAAAAGTCCAGGCATCAAAATAGAGATTCCCCAAAGCGAACTTACAAAGAGTACAGAGGTTGTGGAAAGAGGCATTCTGGCAGTATGAGTCCGAAAAAAGAATATGTTATAAGTGTGGCAATGAAGTCCACTTTGCTAAGTACTACATATTTGAGGATACCTCTAGAAGGTATGGTAGAGCACCGGAGCTGAGGACAGAGCAGAGAGAGGGTAGAGCTTATGCTACCACCCAACGAGAGGCTGATGAGTCAGCAACAGTTACAGGTATGTTACCCATCCTTGGACAATCAACGTATGTATTGTTTGACTCTCGTTCAACGCATTATTTTATCTCTGCATATGTTGTGATGACTATTAATTTAGAGATAGAACCCTTGAGGTTCAAGTTAGTTGTAGCCACTCTAGTAGGGGTGCGTATGTTGGCTTGCAACAAGGCTAAGGCCTGCAAGCTAGATGTTTCTGGTCATTCCTTAGACGTTATACTCATAGTATTAGACATGAGTGAGTTTTATATTATACTAGGAATGGATTGGTTGTACGAGCATCATGTAGTAATCGATTGTCGCACCAAGAAGGTGATCTTCTATCCCGGGATTGAGTTTTAAATTTAAATGACAAAGATTAGGAGAATGCCCTAAGTTGGTTACAGCCTTGAAAGCAAAGAAGTTGTTGACGAATGAAGCTTGGGGATTTTTAGCATCAATCTTAAGAGGAAATGGCCCCAAGCTGCCAGCCGATAAAGTGCCTATAGTTCGAAAGTTCATCGACGTATTTCTTGATAACTTATCAAGCTAGCCACCACCTAGAGCTGTCAGTTTTTTCATAGAGTTAGAGCTAGGAACTGTGCCTATCTCTAAAGCACCATATAGAATGGCCCCAGCCGAGTTAAAAGAGGTTAACTACAGCTACACGAATTAGTTGATATAGGATTCATACGAAAGAATGTTTCACCTTGGAGAGCACCTGTGTTGTTCGTGATAAAGAAAGATGGATCCATGAGGTTATATGTAGACTATCGAGAACTTAATAAGGTAACTATTAAGAACAAGTATCCTTTTCTTATGATAGATGGCTTGTTTGACCAACTCCAAGGAGCCTCAGTTTTCTCTAAGATTGACTTGCATTCCAGTTACATACAATTGAGGATCAGAGAGGAGGATATACCTAAGACTACTTTTAGGTCTCGCTATGGACATTATGATTTCGTGGTGATGTCATTTGGATTGACTAATGCACCAGCAACATTCATGGATATGATGGATCGAGTATTCAAGGAGTTCCTAGACAAGTTCGTGATTGTGTTTATTGACGATATCCTCGTCTACTCTAAGTCAAAGTCGGAGCATGAAGCAAACTTAAGAAGAATTTTGGCTGCTCTTAGAGATAACTAACTTCATGCTAAGTTTTCAAAGTGCGAGTTTTGGTTGAGCAGTGTTGTCTTTCTAGGGCATATTGTTTCAAGTAAAGGAATTTTAGTAGATCCAGCTAAGATTGAGGTCATAAGCAATTGACATAGCCCGATATCAGTAGTAGAGGAAAGAAGTTTCCTTGGATTAGCAGGATACTATAGGAGATTTGTAGAAAACTTCTCCAAGATAGCAGGACCATTGACAAAGTTAAGTAAAAACGGTCAAGTCTTTAAATGAACTAATGAGTGTGAAGCAAGTTTCTAGGAGTTGAAAGAATGACTCACCACAGCACCATTATTGTTAGTACCTGAAGGAACAAGTGGATTTGTAGTTTATTGTGATGCTTCTAGGAAGAGTCTTGGTGTAGTACTAATGCAAATAGGAAAGGTGATAGCCTATGCTTCCTGACAACTGAAGGTTTATAAGCAAAATTATCCTACCCATGATCTAGAGTTAGTCGTTGTATGTTTGCGTTAAAGATTTGGAGGCATTACCTATATGGAGAAAAATTCAGATCTTTACTGACCATAAAAGCCTTAAATATTTCTTTAATCAAAAGGAACTCAACATGAGGCAACACCTTTGGCTAGCGTTAGTAAAAGATTACGACTGCGAGATTCCGTATCACCCTGGTAAATTCAATGTAGTTACAGATGCTTTAAGTAGAAAAACATCAAGGTCAGCAGTATTGTTTGTGACTAAGATACCGTAGCAAAGAGAGTTGGATAAGGCTGGAATTGTTCTAGTTAAAGAAGCTGCAACAAAGTTAGCCAGGTTAACCATTCAGTCCACCTTGAGACAGATGATCATTGAGGGTCAACAAAGTGACCTTGGGTTAATTGTTCTATTTGGAAGATTACATGCTTAAGATGATAGTGATTGGTCGATAGCTTCGAATGAGGGTTTGAAGTTTAGGCAAAAATTGGTAGTTCTTGCAGTTCCCAAGATTAGAACAGAGTTATTGACAGAGGCACACACCTCGCCATTTGTTTGGCATCTTGGAGGCACTAAAATGTATCAAAACTTGAAGCAGTGTTATTGGTGGAATAACATGAAGAGAAATATTGTAGTGTTTGTAAGTAAGTGCTTGACATGTCAGCAAGTAAAAGTGTCATGACAGAAACCTGCGGTTTGTTGCAACCCTTGACTGTGCCAGAGTGGAAATGGAACGACGTTTTTGATAGATTTTATTATGAGACTTCCTAAGACGCCTAGAAGTTATATTGTGATTTGGGTAATTGTGGACATAATTACCAAGTGTGCTCATTTCTTCCCAGGAGCCCTAGATTATTCAGTTGAGAAATAGGCAAGACTGTACTTACAACAGATTGTGAGATATCATGGAGTCCTGGTGAGTATAGTTTCAGATAGAGATACTCGATTCACCTCGCATTTTTTGAAAAGTCTTCAGGAAGAGGTACCACTTGTAAGTTCAGTATGCTTTCCATCCAAAAACAGATGGACAGATTGAGAGGGTCAACCAGAACATTGAGGATATGTTGAGAGCTTCTATAATCGATTTTCCAAGTAGCTGTGATAGTGTTTGTATTTGATGGAATTTGCCTACAACAACAGTTTCCAGGCCACCATTGAGATGGCACCTTTTGAGGCCTAGTATGGCAAACATTGTAGATCATCTGCTTTCTAGGAAGAGGTGGGCGATAAAAAGTTGTTGGGCACCAAGTTATTGCAGTTGACCAATGATGCGGTTTAGAAGATTCGTGCAAGAATGCTTACTACTCAGGTCGGCAAAAAAAGTTATGCTGATGTGAGAAGACGAAAATTAGAGTTTGAAATTGGAGATCATGTGTTTGTTAAACTGGCACGTATGAGAGGGGTCGTGAGATTTGGTTCAAAAGGGAAGCTAAGCCCGAAGTTTGTTGAACCGTTTGAGATCCTTGAGAAGATTGGAGTTGTTGCTTACAGATTGGCATTGCCACCAACATTATCAAAAGTTCACAATATTTTCCATGTGTCTATGCTAAGACATTATGTGCATGACCCAACTTATATAATATACTATGCACCGTTGAATTTGAATGAGGATTTGAGTTTTAAGGAAGAACCCGTGGAGATTATGAATAGTGATTCATTTTTTGAGAATCAAAGAGATTCATTTTTTGAAAGTCTTTTGAGAAACTAGACAATTAGGGAGGCCACTTAGGAACATGAGGATGATATGCGCTTCCGTTACCTTGAGTAATTCGTTGTTGGGTGAACTTTCGAGGATGAAAGTTCTCTTAGGGGGAAGTATTGTAACAACCCTAAAAATTCCTCTATTTTGTAAATTAAATTATTTGAATTTTGTAAAATAAAGTGTTCAGAAGTGTTTGGACAAACTTGCCCTTGGGATTGTAGAAATAGCTTTGATAAAGAGAGGCAAAATGGGTAATTATGTAAGAAAGGGCATAGTGGTAATTTTCTAGCTAAAATTTAAAACAGAAGAGGAAAAATTAGCATTTTTGGCTTTAAATACTTAATAATTGGGCATTTAATAAACCATAATCATTAAGCAATCAAGTCAACAGCTTTTGGCATCAGTTTCAACAGAGCACGAATCCCGAGGCACCGTGTCAGAGTGTTGCAATGTTGTCAGTGTGATTTTTCGAGCAGCCAGCCCCGAGAAGCCAAATTTTTGTTGCCTATTTCGCTCCCACCTTCAAGGAAAAGCACTGATTGAGGGAGCAGGATCGCGTCAGTGCCACCATCAACACCCAACCAGCATTCACCTTCACCTCCGCCAATCATCACCCACCGATGAGTCCACCAATTAGCGTTACCGCTTGTCTCTGCCTCTATCCAGCGTATGTGTGGCATGATCTATTTGCGCCGCTGTTTCTTTCTCAGCTTCGGATTGGAGCACGTATAGCCGAACCTGGAGCGCACGCTAAAGCAAGTCCCGCCC
This sequence comes from Cyclanthera cordifolia, assembly GCA_037832605.1. Lineage (NCBI taxonomy): Eukaryota > Viridiplantae > Streptophyta > Magnoliopsida > Cucurbitales > Cucurbitaceae > Cyclanthera > Cyclanthera cordifolia. The sequence continues at coordinate 13,611,207 of JBBMEG010000024.1, forward strand.
ATTCTGAGCCTGCCTGCGCATCCCGAACCTATCTTCCACGCACCTGAACATGTGTTTCATGTGCCGACAAGAGTTTCCTCACCACTGCCGTACTCTATTGTCGTTGGTGACTACAAAATATTTAATATCACTTTTTGGGTAAATCCTATACCCAAGTCCATTTTTTAAGGTTTTAGGTTCGAATTCTCACTCGTTTGTTCTGTATCGGCACTTATAACCCGAGGTTTGAGTTTGAAGAGCTGTTTCGAGCAGTTTTTGGTCAAGGTAAGGGATTGTTCCCTAGTATAGGTTCAATGTGGTAATTCTTAAGCATGTATATGTATAATTGTATTGAATATCTTGTTTGAGTTCAACGTTTGGATCCCAAGGTTGATGTATCTTTATAATGCCATGATTTTGTGAGATTCTAAGATTTAAACCAACATGTGATAATCATGAATATGTTTTCTTTGAGATGTGAGAAATCATTTATAATTTATGTTCTAAAGGGAATCGAGCATTTAATTGGACTAGTTGTTCCAAAGGGAATCGTTGTGTTTAGCCTTGAGTTACAAGTCCTAAAGAGGACCAGATTTGTTATAGAGCACGAGCTACGGTTAAGGTCAGACGTGTCTAATTAGCTATTAGACTCGGATAGGGATCTATGAAGTGTCGGGCAAGGGGACGATATTCCTCATCACAGTAGTGTTAGGAACGGGCAGCTACCCGGTTAGCTATACCTACCTAGAGTTTGATTGACCTTTCTCAAGTGTCGTGTTTAGGGGTGGGAGTGTGGGCGATATCTCACTGTAGAGGGTATTTGCACTACATTTTTGCGCGAGTGTTCGAAGTTTGGCAAAAACCAAATTTCTTTGGCTCGTTGAGATGGCCTAACACTAGCATCGATTACCAAGAAATTTGAGATTCTTACTTGACATAAAATAAATATAGTAATCATGTAAGTGTTTATATGTACAACATAAAAATAAACTCTAAATACAACGAAATAATGAAACCACTACGCCACCAACCCTTTCAATGTTTAGATAACTAATACAACCAATGTTAATACTCAAACACAAAAGGTTAGACGGATTGAAGGATTCACCAACTCGAAATTTTGGATTGGTCCAAAAAAATTTCTTAACTCAACTCCATGTACACCCCTTACTTTCTATGTATTGAAAAACAAAGGTAAAATAATAAATACATAAAATAAATTATTAACAATAATTATAAGAGGGATATATTAATAAATTAATTTCAACATCAAAGTTGTCATTCAATTGATTAAACAACTAATATTCACATAAAAGTAATTCACAAGTTAAAAGTATAAAGATAAACAATATATATACACAATTAAATAGGTTGGCCATTTGAAACAAAACTTTTAACATTTTCTAAAAAGATTAATGATATAAATAATTTATAAAGTTTTAATAGCCAAAGGTATTTTTGAAACTTTTTAAAGTTAAGAGGCATTAATTTTTGAAATCAAACTTTAACGATTTCCATTCAAATTTAACGACAGTGGTATTTCTAAAATATTTGTAAAGTTCAAGAGTAATTGTGAAACTTTTCAAAGTTTAAGGACAATATTTTTAAAATCCCAAATATAGGGGTATGTTTGATAATTTAGACTAAAAATATTGAAGGAAAGACATGCCTCCTTAACTATACTAGAACATTTTTACATGTGTTGCACGTGTAATATACATATTTTCGTTTGTTAATATGATAATAATTATATTGAATATTTATTAAATGAATACATTTTGAATAATAAAAAAATAAGATAAAAAATGTAATTAGCTCTTTACCTAAAATAATAAATTTCAAAACAATGAAAATTTTAAATGTTTCTTACCTGGTTTAAATAACTATTACTATGTTTTATAAACATGATTACATATTTAAAAAGAAAAAACTTGATATGTTATATTTAAGAGAATAATAAAATTAATTATTTACATATCCTCCCTCTTTTCACGCATTTTCATTTTTTTTTTACAAATAATAATTATAACCCATAAATCATGAATATTTGACTTGGTAATACTTTTGATTTTATTTTAGGAAGGAAGAACTTGGATCCATTTGCTTGAAAAAAGAAAAACTTGAATCTCATCAACTTAAAAGAAGAATGAAATCTCGTTAAGACATATAACTTCTATCTATTATTAGGGGTGTCATTTTATTTCACAAATGATAATTCTAAACCTAAATCATGATTATTTAATTTAAGTATTGCTTCAATTTTCATATTTGCACATTTTCAAGTCATGAAGGTTACTTTAACAAATGCAACGAAATTTATAAGGCAAAACAACTACGTATAATAAATAACAAACAAAAGTAGAAAATAAAGCTAAACATAAGAGATGATGGGAAAAATATATATATATAGTTAGTTGTAGGAGACGAAAGTTTTGAAATCGTTTACTTTCTTTCATTTGAAAATAATTAAAGACAAACTCATAAATTTTGGATATTAAATATTATTATAAGAATAAAGTGATTAAACTTTTCATATTCTCACATTTTCCTTAAAAGTTTAAATAAGTATAAGATAGGAAAAGAAGTCTACCAATTCATCAATTGTTTTTTAAACTAAAATATTACGGGAAATATTAAAAATTAAAGTAGTTAAAAAACATTAAAAAAAATTTGGGAGTAGTTTTTTTTATAAGTAAAAAAAAAAAAAAAAAAAAAAATTGGTTTAAGTAAATAAAAATAAAATGGTAAATTTGTTATTTAAAGTGTGGCTTAAGGATCGTCAAAAAATGATTAATAAGCCTAAATTATAATTATTAAACTTGAGGGTCACTTTTGATTTCCTTTTAGGAAGGAATAATTTCTTTTGAGTAAAAAGAAGAACTTAAATCCACATTTGTTGGAAGAAAAACAAACTTAATCTCTCATACTACCCCTAAAAGAAGAATAAAATATCAATCAAACATATAACTTATATATATTTTTAGGAATGCCATTTTATTTTATAAATGATATTTCTAAACCTAAATTATTATTATCTATTCTAGCATCGCTTCGATTTTCATATTTGCACATCTTCAAGTCTTGTCTTAAATTCTAAAGGATCAACACTACAAAAAAAAAAACAATCAAAAAATGAAAGTTAGTTTGAGAAATCCAACAAAATTTATAAGCCAAGACAACAATGTATAATAAATATAATATACAAAAGAAGAAAAATAAAACTAAACATAAGGGATGATGAAAAAAAAAATGTCTGTAAAGAGATGTTGAAAATAACTCTCTCTATATATAGTAGTAAGAGATGAAAGTTATGAATGTTGGCTTTTTGGCTATTATCTCAAATTAATTAATTAATATTTTGATGATAACAAACTCGAATTTTGTTTACTG
>JBBMEG010000024.1:13621317-13644316 GCA_037832605.1 Cyclanthera cordifolia
TCCATGCTTCCATGTTTTTGGTGAAGAATAAAGTGTTTTTCGTCACTTATTTTCAGCTTTTGCTGCTTCTTTTTTTTGGGTTAGTTGAATTTTGATTACATGATTTATCTTGCTGGAAATATTGCATAGAGTAAGATCTCCTAGCTTTGGGATAAAACTAGCTATGTTTGGATTGGGTTAGAAAAGAGTGGAATGGAGTCCCCAAGGGAGACGCAGTTGGTTGAAGGCTTAGCTTTGTAGGTGTCTCCCTCAAGATCCTAGGTTAGAGATTCATCTGTGACATTAATTTGTAGACACCTCCCGTGTCTCAATTCCTTCGATATTTCCCGGTGCATGGCCAAGTGATGGGCGTGGTTATCCCGAGTATAGTGGAGCGAAGCTTCGATTTTTCGATTAAAAAAAAAGAAAAATAAAAAGAAAAGAGTGGAATGGATAGCCGTGGAAGAGTTAGTAGTACTATCCGTTTGAAAATGGTTGTTAATTAACAATAGTTGAGGTAGTTAACCATTCATTTGGAGGTAGTGTTAGTATTAGTTTGATAATTAACTACTCATTTGAAAATTAATTTTAGTAGTGGTTGAGTGATAAATTTGATGGAAGATTCGATGAGTAGTTAAAAGATAATTGTTTACTACCAAATACAAACAAATGATTTTAGAAGAGCAATTGTTTACTCTATATATGTGAAATCTAGAAATCGTTGTCTATAGTCATCTTCTGCAGCGGTTTGCGACGAAGCACCACGAGAGGTATGAGTTGACCTTAAGCATAAAACATATAACACAGTAATCAATCAATAGTTAAACCAATGAAAGTCTTTAGGTTAAAAGATTTCGAGGTAATTTGAATAATAAATGTTGTCTATCTGTAATGTAAGGGTGTAAGGAAAAATTGACAAAACTAAATCAAACCAAAATAGTCTAATGGATCGATTTGGTTTCTTAGAACAATATTGGATCTTTTGACTTGATATTTTAGGAAATTGATATATATTAATTTGATTTCGATTCTTGATAGAAGAATCAATAAAAATCAAATCAAACCGTATATATAAATATTAAGAAAAAAAATATTGGTATTTTGATTTGAATGAAGAACAGATTAAAATGTGAAATATGAAGTAAAATTATTGTAAATATTTTGATATGTATGTAAAATAAAAATGTTGCTTTTTTGTAGGTAAAATAAAAATCTTTAGAATCGAATTAAAAATAAATTGAAAATGAGAAAAAAATTGAAAAATAAACCAAATTCTTACTGAAATCAAAATGGATCAATTAAGGGCTATGCCGACCTAATAAAGCTCTATTGACATATAACTTTAAAAGATTAAAACCTATACACTATGTCAACGAAATATGTCTTTCCCAGCAGCGTACGTAAAAATTTTACTCCTTTTATTTTCGTTTTGGGAGGAAAACTGAAAGTTACACCGATGGAGCCATGTTTCCGTCGTCGTGGCCTATGCCTAAGCTGACGAAACTACCCTTTCATCTTCGACACCATTTCGTGAAATACTTGGTTGATGGTTTCCCTGCTTCAATTAGAGGACTTACATTGACGGATCAACATTTCTGCAAGGCCTCCGTCGGTGTAGCCCTTATCGGTAAAGGGTACAATTCTCATGTCCACTAAAATGATTTCTGTTTGATTTTTGTCAGTTTTGTGTCAAACCAATAACCGAACAAATATCTTCAGTTTTTCAAAAATTGGGTTCCAACTGATGTCTAATAAAGGACAAAACGATTGGTTTGGTTCGGTTTTTGGTATTGATTCCAAAACAAATTTTGATTATTTGTCAAAAAAAATTTGTTTCATTTTATATTTAATTTTTAATTTCATTATATAGACTTTCGTTTTATGAACAAAACATAATACTTTTCATAAGTATCACAATATTTACAAATGTTTTTACTTCATATTTCACATTTAAATTGGTTCTTCAATCAAATTTAAATATCAACATACATTTTTTTCTTATTATTTATTTATTTGGTTCGGTTCGGTTTTATTAGTTCTTCAATCAAGAATTGAAACTGAACTGATATATTTGGATTTTCTAAAATATCAAACAATTGATCCAATATTGTTCTAAAAGACCAAACAGATCCAATATCAAACCGATGGATCGGTTTGATTTGGTTTGATTTTTTTTCGATTTTTGGTTTTTCCTCTCGCCCCTAGTGTACACCATTTGAGTTTGAAATAGTGGAGGCGTAGAAGATTCAAGAACTTTGTCGTCATTAATGTTCGTGTTGTCGTTCGAGGTGATCATTGACTATCATTTCAGTTACAAAAAATGAATGGCGAAAGGTACACTCAATTTATTTTCATGATTCTATTTTTGTGATGAATTATAATCACATTTATATAGATCTTCTGTAACAACATGGAAGGATTGTTACCTCTTTGAGAGGATATTTATTGTGATATAAACAAAATATTTCACATTAGTTAAAAGATGGGAAGATCATGAATATATAAGCGATGACAACCATCTCTATTGATTTGAGAAATTATAGGCGAAACAAAAATAAATATTATGTGAGTATATGTCTAAAGTAGACAATATCATGTAAATATGAATATCTGAACGGATTACCAAGAATCAGATATTATCACTAATATGGTGTTTTGATGCAAGAAAACTAGCATTTTCAAACACTATGATTATTGTACTATGGTTTTAAATGGACACTATTTCTAACTTTGCTTTGGATGTTTAGTATGTATTTACATACTTTGGCAATAATGAAGTATCTAATGCATAAGATTTCATGAATTAATCAAAATGATTATATGAAGGTGAGAAGGAAAAAAAAAAAAAAAAAAAAACTACATACACAAACATTAGTCAACCATATATTTTAATTGTGTGAAACTCCTTTTAGAAACAAAGTTAAATTAATAATTTAGGCCACAAAAAAAATTTGATTTTTTTTTTAATAAAATTTAAGTCAACAAAAACAAATAGATTTCAATTTTTTGAAACCTCAATTTTTCTTGTGTTTTTAAAAATCAAACCAAAATTTAAAAGATAAAAGAAAATAGTTATTATAGATTTATGAAACCTGGTCAATAACTCCATTGAGATTCTTCACCACTGTTAAATGATATTTGGTTTATATGTTCCAAAATTGAATAACACGGTATTTTAATAATGTTAAATTTTAGTGATTGAGATAATAAAATCTTTAGATAAATAACAATTAATTATTCCACCTTTCACTAGATTTTAATTTTTTTTATACAATAAATCTAAAAAATAAATTATAAAAAACACAACAAGATTAAAAATGAGTAGTATTGAAATTTCAAGAATATGTTTAATTTTAAAACGTATGATCAAACTGAAACTGAACTTAAAATTTAGGAACGAAAAGTGAAACATTATTGAAATGTCAAAATAAAAATATTCAATTTTGAAACGTATAGTTTTCAATAAATAAATAAAGAAAAAGAAAAAGAAAAAGAAAAAAAAAAAAAAAAAAAGAAAAAGAAAAAAAAGAAAGAAAAGAAGCTGACGTATACTTGTAAGGCTGTGATTCAACCCACAGAATCTCTAAATCAAACGGCATGAAATCCGCTAGCCTTCCCAAAGCATCTTTTTCAAGCATCTTCCATTTTTCCAATCCCTAATCTTCCTTTAAATACCGCATTCGGTTGAATTAGGGTTGTTCTTGTTCCGAAATTGAAAGTTGGGCTCTGGCTTTTACCTTTCTCTGTGTGCCTTTTGATTCGCTTCTGCTTCTACTTTCTTCGTAAGTTGTTGCTTGTTTGATCTTCCTTTTGGTTCATAGATTCGATTCATCCCCTTTGTTTTTATTGTTTTAGTTTAATAGATTGTTAATGACGCCATTTGTTAATCCGTAATCGTGTTCTTATCTGGGATCTGGTTTTTCAGAGGAAATTTAATCTAGAAGATCGATGGGGAGTTCTGGATTCTCATGGAAATTGCCTGAACATCCTAAGCTTCCTAAGGATAAGACAATTGCTCTTATTGTTTTGGATGGATGGGGTGAAGCTAGCCCAGATCTTTACAATTGTATCCATGTCGCTGAAACTCCCACAATGGATTCCTTTAAGAAGGTAGTTTAATGTTTCGATTCATCTATGGGAGAACTCATTTCGTTTTAGAAATTGTGTATTCACCCATTCATTGTTTACCAAGTATTTTTTGTAAGTGAATTTAGATGTGAAATTAATTGTTTCTAAATCTACACGAGTGAATGGGGAAGTCCTAATATTCATTTGGTAGATGTACAATTAATTGTATTCCTTGAATATATTGATTGATTATATGCTGATTCTGATAGGGCGCTCCTGAGAAATGGAGGCTGCTCAGGGCACATGGTAAGGCAGTAGGACTTCCTACAGAAGATGACATGGGTAACAGTGAGGTTGGACACAATGCACTGGGGGCTGGACGTATCTATGCTCAAGGGTGAGCTCATCTTATTATTATTTTCATTGATTTGCAGTTTGTTTGATATGTACATGGATAATTATCTCACTATCTTTATCTGGTTTGGAACTAGAGATTTACATTTTTACATGCGAGTAGAATAAATCTTGAGAAACTTATTTAGTAGAGGTGGAAATGTATTTGTTTAAGACAATATTCATACTCCAATACAGTAACTTTAGTAGCTAATGAACCATTTGATAACCATTTCTTTTTAAATTAAGCCTATTAATACTAATCCCGACCATGCTGTCCTTGCTTTGTTATCTACTTTTGTTTTAGAAAATCAAGCGAACCTTTGAAAACTAAAAAAAAAAAACTTATTTTAGTTTTTGGAATTTGGAATTTTGTTAGGAATTCAAATTTTTTTTTAGTAGAGATTGAGCCGGTTGTAGAGATAAATTGGGAGAAACAAGTTTAATTTTCAAACCTGTGAAAAACTGTATAGTTAATTCATTATGATTATTAAATCACATTGTGCATAGCCCAAAGAAAGAATTTGATTTCATGGTCTGTCAATGTTTATTCATTATTGAAGCTTGAAGTGATTTTTTGTAATGCAGTGCAAAGCTTGTTGACCTTGCTCTTGCCTCCGGAAAAATATATGATGGTGAAGGATTCAAATACATCAAGGAATCCTTTGAAACCGGCACATTGCATCTTATAGGGTTATTGAGTGATGGTGGAGTGCACTCTAGGCTCGATCAGTTACAGGTAAATTTAGAAGTTTTCATATTGTTACTTGGTCTTCCATATGGCTTTTCCAATTTATTAGTCTTTCAATTATTCGTGTAAACATTTTGATCTATGTAGTTATTACTCAAAGGAGCAAGTGATAATGGTGCCAAAAGAATCCGTGTCCATATACTTACTGATGGGCGTGATGTTTTGGATGGATCGAGTGTGGGTTTTGTAGAGACTCTTGAAAATGACCTTGCCAAACTCCGTGAGAATGGGGTTGATGCTCAAGTAGCATCTGGTGGAGGCCGTATGTATGTGACAATGGATCGTTATGAGGTACGTCTACTTGTATGATCTGAATATCATCAATTTGCCACAAAGCATGTAACGTGGTTTGTCACCAACCACTTGAATCTTTTGTAGCATGTAACGTAGGACATGGTTAATCCAAGGACGTGAATCTTTTGTTCCAAACAAAATAAGTCTAGATGCATGTTAAACATTGAACATTATACAACATTCATTTGAAACAGTATTATCTATTATAATTATAGATCTGTAACCATATCAGCACGGTAGAGAAAATACAAGTTCGTCGTTTGTCACCAACCACTCGTTGAAAATTTCTAGTTAGAATTATCTTATTTAATAGCAGCTTTTGCATGGCTTAGTAAAGCCAAGAAGTATCCCTCTCAGCCTCAATCATGTATTGACTTGACCCTTCGTTGTTTCTTCTTGATCCCCATAACTTGCAAGTGTATCATTCTTCAAATGGGGGTATCATTGATTCATTCAATTTCAAATGCAGCTTCTTATCTGGTAGCTTTAGATAGGTTTATATGAAGATTAGCGTGAGAATGATAGATGAGAATTTTGACAGAAAGAACGGAATTTCTTATTAATAATTTACTGTTTTGTTACTTGAAATTATAGAACGATTGGGAAGTTGTGAAGCGAGGATGGGATGCACAAGTTCTTGGCGAAGCACCATACAAGTTCAAAAGCGCTGTTGAAGCTGTCAAGAAGTTGAGAGAGGAAACCAAAGCAAGTGATCAATATATTCCTCCATTTGTCATAGTCGATGATAGTGGGAAGTCTGTTGGCCCAATAGTGGATGGAGATGCTGTAATTACCTTCAATTTTAGAGCCGATCGGATGGTTATGATTGCCAAGTCCCTTGAGTATGCAGATTTTGATAAATTTGACCGAGTTAGGGTCCCTAAAATTCGTTATGCCGGAATGCTTCAGTATGATGGTGAGTTGAAGCTTCCAAGCCACTACCTTGTATCTCCCCCAGAGATGGAAAGAACGTCTGGGGAATATCTTGTGCACAATGGCGTTCGGACCTTTGCCTGCAGGTGAGCAACAGCCAATTTATTATCTGACTGTTTGATATATTCATATATTTTTGCATCTATATGTTTGAAATAGATAGCTTTTATGTACCCTTGTCTGCAGGTGAGCAATAGCCAACTTCATTTTGTGCATTCGCTAGTTGTCTTAGTAAATATATTCACACATGTGCTTTTAGTTTTATGAAATATTAGCCTTTTTACTTAGCTAAATCTGATGTGAACTATTTCCCCCTCTAATACAGTGAGACTGTTAAGTTTGGTCATGTTACTTTCTTCTGGAATGGAAACCGTTCTGGATATTTCAACCAAGAAATGGAGGAATATGTAGAGGTTCCTAGTGACTCTGGGATCACCTTTAATGTTAAGCCAAAGATGAAGGCTATAGAGATTGCCGAGAAGGCACGAGATGCTATTCTTAGTGGAAAATTCCATCAGGTATGCAATGAGGTTTTTAGGAGCTTTTCACTGATCAGCTGAATATAATAGTTCGATTTTGTTCTAACTTGTTAGTTTTTGGTTCACATGTTTGAAATAGGTACGTGTTAACCTGCCAAACAGTGACATGGTGGGACACACGGGTGATATCGAGGCCACAGTTGTAGCTTGCAAGGCTGCTGATGATGCTGTAAAGGTATATGGTAGATTTTTTCAGTATCTGATTTTATTATTTGAGACTTTGGATTCTAGTATTTTTCTGGAGCATGCAAAACAAAGCATTACGTTTCTATACCGGTGTTCATGAACAGTTGTTTCCTGTTTATCTTTTCCGACGCCCTTTCCCTGTATGCTTAATTTTTGAAACTTTGGTTGCAGATGATCATTGATGCAATTGAACAAGTAGGTGGAATTTATGTTGTCACTGCAGATCACGGAAACGCTGAGGACATGGTGAAGAGAAACAAATCTGGACAGCCTCTTCTGGACAAAAATGGCCAAGTTCAAATTCTTACTTCTCACACTCTTCAGCCGGTAAGCTAATTCATATGCTTACTAGATTACTTGTAAATCCCAGTCAAGCATTTATAGCTAGGAGGAACTGCAAAGAAAGTTTTCCCTGGTATTCTTTTGAAAAAAATAGATCTTATTTGGTAACCATATGAACCTTTGAAGGAAATAAAGGAAAAATTTGAATCGTAATGAAATTCTGAAAACCAAATAAATTTTTGGAAGCTACTTTTTATAGTTTTAAATTTTGTTTTGGTTTTCTAATGTGGAGTTAAGATGTAGATATCAAAAGTAAGAAGTAAGAATGAACTATGTAATGAAGTAGTAGTACTATCCTAACATAGTAGATGTAGGCTTTGCTTGATTTTAAATGGAATATTAAGTACCATTTGATTAAAAAAAAAACTAATCTAAGCTTATTTCACTCAAATTCGGAAAGAAGATTTCTCTTTTTTTTTTCTTTTTTTTTAATTGATTTCCTCCTCTTTGATCATATTCAAATTCCAAAAAATTGTCTGCTCCTTCAAGGTCCCAGGTTTGAGATCCATCTGTGATATTATTTTGTAGACACCTCCTTCGTCTTTATTCATTCGATGTCTCTTGGTGTCTGGCCTAGGGACGGATGTGGCTATCTTGGGTATATTGGAGCAAAGCTTCGATTTCCCGGTTTCAAGAAATTTTAAAAAAAAATCAAAAAACTCAAAACAAGTTTTTGGAAGCTATTTTTTTTGTTTCACATTTGGTTTTGTTTTTAAAAACTTAGATTATATATATATATATATATATATATATATATATATCAAAGCAAGGGAAACCATAAGTTGCGAAGTTGTTGGCTTAAATTTCAAAAATCAGAAACCGAAAACCAAAATGGTTACGGTTATAAAACAGAGCTTTATTTATTTGTTTCTGTTTTCAAATCTATTTTCAAGACCTAAGATGTGTATTTTTGTTGTATGAAGAAATAGAATACAGAGATGTCCTAAATTTGTTTTGGTTGGATCTGGATTTTGTAGGTTCCTATTGCCATTGGAGGTCCAGGACTGGCCCCTGGAGTCAGATTCCGCAAGGATGTTCCTGAGGGAGGGTTGGCCAATGTTGCTGCAACTGTCATGAATCTCCATGGTTACGAAGCTCCGACCGACTACGAGACAACCCTAATTGAAGTCGTGGATAATTAACCAAGCAACATGCAAAGTTAAGCTATTTGAGTATAATGTTTTTATTTATGATTAACTGAGTGAGAAGGCTAGCTTTGGCTATGCTAGGTTGTTGAATAAGTACTTTTGATCTTTGGATTCATGGTTCCCTATTTATGGTCTGGCTTTGTTTATTCAGGTCATAAAGAGAGAGAAATAGCTCAATTGAGAAATTTTGTTGACTCTTCAGATTTAATAGTTAAGTTGACGGTTGAAAAACCTATCCCATTTTCAAGTTTGCTGAAATTTTGTCTTAATTTTTGTGAAGCTTAATTTCTTATGTAAATATAGTGAATCTTATGAGATGGTATGTTTGAATCATTAGTTTGGCTACTTCTCGAATAAAGGAAGATAAGTAGATTAAATTAGTGATTGATGGTCATAAGCATGCGGGCCAAACAATGTTAAAGGACCAAACCCAAACATGTGGATGTAGGAAGATAGAATTTTTTTTTTTTTTTTTTTTTTTTTTTGTGTGTAAAAGGTGTGATATATTGCTATTACTTAATTTATCACTCTTTTATATTTGGTAGTAAATAATCATTGTTAATTATTTATCGAACTATCTATTAAATTATTCATTACATTTTATATCAAAATTTTATAAAGTTTAATTTTAATATGAATATTTATTTTAAAAACTTATCTCTATAATAAATTTCAAGTCAATAATAATCAAAATTGATTCAATAATGTTAATAATTTTAATAGAACGAAAGATAAAAGTGACCATATTTTATAATTTTACAGAGATGTTAGTTTTTTTTGCTAAGTATAGGACCGAAAAAGAACAAGCCAGCAAGTTGAGGATGTAAAACGAAATTAATAGCTTAAAGTCCAATATAACATAGTGTATAAAATAAAAACTACAAATGTACATACATTATTTTATGTAACTTAGAAAGTAATCTCTTTAAAGTATCTATGTTTAACAAAGACACAAAACCACGATCAGATTCAAGTATCACAATCCATCGACATCATTGACTATTTACAAAATCAGTAAATCAGAATCTAGAACAAATAAATATCATAGGTCATGATAGGACAGAATAACCTATGTAACATCTGTTTCATTCAAGGATAAATATCAAAATGAAAGAGATCACCCTTTACCAGTACAACCTATAAAAAAATAAAAAAAAATCCACAAAAGTGTGGTAAACAAATACAAATAAATATTGAAGGTTAAGTAGTAAATATAATGAATACTTGAAGATCGGTAGGTTATAGGTAATGGTACGAGGAATACAAATCATTTGAGGTTAAACCTCAACAATGAAACACCACACATCCCTTCACCCGTATAACCTAATAATCTAATATGAAAAATAAGTTAAACAAATTAAATAGATTGACGCAAGAAACGGAAAAAGTAAATCTGCTTAAACGAGAAAAAAAAACCCAGAAGCAAACCAATTTAGATATGCTTAAACAAAAGCAGTAGATCCATGAAATGAACCAAAAAATAGATCTACTTAAACGAATTCAGTAGATCCACGAAATAAACTAAAAAAAACAAACTAAAACCAGTAGATCTACGAAAAAACAAACCTCTATAGATCTTAGTAATGAAATCAATAGATCCACGAAATAAACAAAAAAAGTGAACTGATCGGAGTAAATCGAAAAGAATCTATAGAAGATATCAGAGAAATCGAAACCCTAATCACAATCATAAGCGAAAAGAATGAGAAATCGAAGTGAAAACCAAACAAAATCGAAACCCTCCTCGCAGACAGAGAGAAATAAAGAAATAGGAAAAGAAAAGGAAATGAAACCCTAACCAAAGAGATGGGAGAAAACCAAAGAGAAACGAATCGCCAAAAAGAAAATGCGTGAATTGAAAGCGAAAGCTACCATTGATGGACGTAACACTGCGAGAAACACGACCGTGAAACTGGTCGACTTCATGCGCCTAATTTGGGAGTTCATAAGGCGTCAGGCCAAACGCCGAGTTGGAACTTGGCCCTTCCCTTCCCGGGCCAACCCGGCGGCCCAAACATGCCTTTATAGGGAAAAGAAATTTTACACAACTTTAAAACAGTTAAGTTTATTAACAATCATCAAGTTCATTTTGTTGGAAAACAAGAATTAAGGACTTTATCTCCATTAATATGGTCTTAGAAAAACATGTTTTCCTATTGACATGTTTATGAAATGTGAGTTTTCACTTCTCTATATGAGTTCTAACTTCTCTTAAGTTTATGAGATGCGAGTTTTACTTCTCTAAATAAATTCTAACTTCTCTTTAAGTTATGAGAAATGTTTATGAGACGTATGAGTTTTACTTTTCTTTGTTTATGAGATGTATAAGTTTCATTTAGAAGTGAGTTTCACTTCACTAAAATTTATGATTTCTTAAGTTAACTTTGATGAAAAGTTAAAACTTACGTTAATGAGAGTTGAACATTGGTCCTCCCTCAACCTATAAATATGAACACATTTGTTCATGTGTGTCAAAGTGAAAGAGAAAGAAGAATATAGAAGCTTGAAAAGCACATTCAAGCTTATAGGCAAGGAGGGAGATATCAATATCTTCCATTAAAGCAATTGATAAAAGGTTTCAATATATATCAACAACAATTCTTAGTTCAATTTGAAAGATTCTTGCATCACGATGTTCAATTTCATTAAGAATAAAATACAACTAGTGATAATCATATTACTCAAGATCTTAGGTTCATGTTATGTATAAAAATATCTAACATGCATGCATGTGGTATCAAAACCATGTTTATAATGCATGATTATTCGTTAATGTGATTTATATAATTAAAAAGAATCAAATCAATACATATAGATCAATTACTAATTTACTTTGAATAAAATCACGATCAAACTATTATGGCCTAAATGTATTACGTTTATGATAATTCTGCAAAAAAAAAAAGCACGACTATTTAATCGTGATTATGTTTTTTTTTTTTGCCATGACTTTTTGATCGTGATTATGAAATAAAAAAAATGAGGTAATATAATGAAACCTCAAAGAAATCATGAAGTCTTATGAAAACATATGATTCAAAGGGCTAAAAAACATATAGTTTGATCATATATTATTTTGTTCATGCTAATTTTATGGTTAAGATTTCTTAGTTATTTTGTTCATAATATTATGTATTTTCAAGTTTAAGATTTCTGAAATCTAAACATTATTATTATTTAAAGAAGATTATTATTATTATGATTTTCTAATAAACATAAATTTATGTGTGCAATATATATATTGTTCAAGTGCATGAATTAATCTTCGTCCACAGACGAATAATTTCGTATATTTAAGCAAAACATATTGTTCAATGGATGAGTTTATTAAAATATAACAATCCAAAAATGATATTATGTATATAATTTTAGGCGACTATCCACATAAGAGCCTATAGTTATCATGTTTATATGTCAAAATATTGCAATTTTTAGACTTAATTTTTGAATCTTTATTTGTAGTTAACATACCGTCAACTATTAATTCAATGGCTACGTCTAGTATAAACTCAATTGAATCAATTACTCATAATGGAAAGAGCAAGTTGAGTTTTCTTTGGGGCTACTTGAGCTAGACATGGCTTGCCTTAAATCACTAACGAAAGTACTCTCGAAGAAAACAAATTTCATAGTGATTGGGAACGATCTAATAGACTAAGCATAATGTTCTTACGAATGGTAATAAATACCAACATAAAGACTTCCATACCCAAAACTAAGAACGCAAAAGAATATTTGTAAGCCATTGAGGATCGGTTCAAGACCACTGATAAATCCCTTGCCGGGAAACTTATGACAGATCTTATAACCACGACGTTTGATGGTTCTTGCTCAATGAGTGCTCATGTCATTGAAATGATCATCATTGCTGCCAAACTTAAGAATTTTTTATTGATTTTGGATGATGCATTACTAGTCCAATTCATCATGACTAGCTTACTCCTCAGTATGAACCATTTTAAATTCATTATAACACTATTACGGAAAAGTTGAGTCTAAATGAATTAACTAACAAACTAGTGCAAAAGGAGTCTAGGCAGAGACCGCAAAATATTAAAGTTGCTCATTTCACTCAAGAAGTTGAAAAATAAATTGGGAAAAAGAACAATTCTGTTCATAAAAGAAGACCGTCCAAATGTGATGAACGTTCTCAATCATTCAAGAAGAAAAAGAAAGATGACACTTGCAAATTTTGTAAGAAATCTGAACATTACCAGGTAGATTGCACTAAACGTAAAGCATGGTTTGAAAAGAAAGGTAACCCCATGGATTTCGTAAGTCATTTCGTATCAAATCTTATTAATGTACTTCTTCGACTGGATTGACACATGTGCTAACGTTCGTGCTTCAAATTCTATGTAGGGATTCATTACGATCCAAATCACAAACCCAAGTGAGAATTTCATTTTTGTGGAAAATAAAGACAAAGCTTCAGTTGAAGCTATTGAAATTTTTCGTCTTATTTTAGATAGCGGTTACCAGTTAAACTTATATCAAACTTTTTATGGACCTTTTGATGTTCCAACTTTAGGAGTGGAGAAATACTTCATCACTTTTTATCGATGATTATTCACGTTATTGTTATCTTTATCTATTGCATGACAAATCACAGTTTGTGAATGTTGTGGAAGTATTCATTGCTGAAGTCGAAAGACAACTAGAGAGAAAAGTGAAAATTATTAAGTCAAATAGAGGTGGTAAGTTCAATGGAATGTATGATGAAATATGACAACATCCTGAACCTTTTGCTAGACTTCTCCAAAAATTTGTAATTATTGCCCAATAGAGAATGTCTGAATCTCCATGGCAGAATGGTGTAGCAGAAAGGCGAAATCGTACATATATGGAAATGGTTAGATCCATGATAAGTTATACGAATTTACCTATATTCTTATGGATGGATGCATTGCGAACAATTGTTTACATCTTAAATAGGGTTCTAAGTAAGGGCATTCCAAAGACCTCTTTTGAACTTTGGAAAAGATGGAAATCCAGCTTAAGACATTATCAAATTTGGGGTTGTCGAGCTGAAGCTTGACTTTATAATCCAAATGAAAAAAAAAAAAGATTTCAAAATAGTTAGTGGTTACTTTATAGGTTATCCAGACAAATCCAAAGAATATAGGTTTTACTGTCCTAACCATAGTACGAGGATTGTTGAAACTGGTAATGCTAAATTTTATGAGAATGATGAGATCAGTGAGACTACGAAACAACAAGATGTTGTCATTCATGAAATAAGGGTACCCATCATTTTACCTCTATCTCGAAAGATATTGTAAATTATCCTAATTTAATTTTGTCACTAAATTTGGAATAATGGCGTGACAATTTATGATTGGCCAACATTTCTCAGTAAACACTTGCAAATATATATTTTAAGGGGTGTTTGGTATGAGATTTTGAAAGAATATTTAAAATTAGTATTTATTAAATACTTCTAAAAAAAACTACATCCAAACGAGATTTTGATTGTAATTATTATTTTTAAATACTCGAGATAAATCTTCATTATAAATACTAATTTTAAATACTCTAACAAACTACATCAAAACAAGCTTTTTAAAATTTTCATTCTAAATATTCTTAAAAACTACATTCAAACAAGTTTTTGACTGCAATAATTACTAATAATTACTTCTAAATACTCAAAATAAATCATCATTCTAAATACTCTTAGGTTATGTTTGTTTTTAGTAGAAGAGGAGTGGTTAAACACCCCTCGTCAAAAATCACTTGTTTGTATTTCGTAGTAAACAACTACTTTTAACCACTCGTCAAACTCTCTATCAAACCACTTTATCAAATTTCACATCAAACATATCACTAAACCATTACTAACACCAATTCCAAAACAAGTAATTAATTATTCAACCATTATTAATGGTTAACATCAATCTTCAAACAAGTAGTTAACTACTTCAAACTACCATCAACTCTTCCACTCCACTCTTTTCTACCAAAAACAAACATACTCTTAAAAACTACGTTCAAACAAGCTTTTGACTGCAATCATTACTCTTAAATACTCAAAATAAATACACATTTTAAATACTTTTAAAATCTCATCCTCGTTACTTCTAAAAAATTTGAAAATTAAAAGATTCAATAATAATAATTAAATTTAAAAAAAAACTATAAATTTGGTCCTATAATTAAAAGAAAGTTAGAATTTAGTCTTTATAGTTTTAAAAATTAGAATTTAGTAATTATTATTTGGAGAAAATTACAATTTAGTCTCTATGATTTGATAAAATTATAATTTAATCTCTATACTTGATAAAATTGAAAGAATCGTCTATGTCATTCGTAATTGCTGGCGAGTAAAATAAGTATAAAATTTATATCTTAATGATAAGAGTGTGAGATAAGTAATTGATTAAACAAAAAACGCATCATTCATGCCTCAGAAAAGACTACTTTTTAATTTTTTTCATCCATTTGAGCAATGTTAAATAAGAATTTTTAATTTTTTCAAATCATAAATAATAAATACTAAATGACTAAAATTTTAAATTTTAAATCATATCAGCTAACATCAAATTTATAATTTACTCAAATAAATATAAGAAGTTAAAATAATGGATCGGGGTCTGGCTCTAACAAACCCAAATTAATGTTAAATTAATCATCAATCAAATTAAATTGACCATCAAATAAATAATAATAAAAAAACCGGTCAGTTCACTAAGAAGCGCCACGTGGCACTATAGATCTAACTGGTTGCAGTTTCCCTCCATTTTTATAAATTTGAAAGGAAAAAAAAAGTAAGCATAGAGAGAGAGAGAGAGAGAGAGAGAGGGAGCGGCTTCGAAATTTGAAAGCCATTTTAGGGTTCGCAGGTTCTCAATTTCTCAGTTCCACGATCCGATCAACGGAAATCACTTCCCCAATTTCAATCCATCTCCTCAACAAGAAGAATCAGAATCAAAACCAGAATCATCATCATCAGGCGCCATGGAGAAGTACGAGAAGCTCGAAAAGGTCGGCGAAGGAACGTACGGGAAGGTCTACAAGGCCAAAGACAAGGAAACTGGCCAACTCGTTGCTCTGAAGAAAACTCGCCTCGAAATGGACGAAGAAGGCGTTCCACCGACGGCGCTTCGCGAGGTTTCTCTTCTTCAATTGCTCTCTCAGTCACTCTACGTTGTTCGTCTTCTCTGCGTCGAACACGTTCATCACCATAAAAGTGGTAAGCCTCTTCTCTACCTTGTCTTCGAGTATCTTGATACTGATCTCAAGAAGTACATCGATTCGCATCGCAAGGGCCCCAATCCTAGGCCTCTTCCTTCCTCTCTTGTTCAGAGTTTCCTGTTTCAGCTCTGTAAGGGTGTTGCTCATTGTCATAGTCATGGCGTTCTTCATCGCGATCTCAAGCCGCAGAATCTTCTCCTTGATCAAGGTAAAGGTATCTTGAAGATTGCCGATCTTGGCCTTGGCCGTGCTTTTACTGTCCCTCTTAAGAGCTACACTCATGAGATTGTTACTCTCTGGTACCGTGCTCCTGAGGTTCTCCTTGGATCCACTCATTACTCCACTGCTGTTGATATGTGGTCTGTTGGTTGCATCTTCGGTAATTCTTTGTACTTATAACTTTTGTTTTTCATTGCAATAGTCAATTGTTCATTGGTATTGATAGATCAGATTACTCATTAATTTCTTTCCATTGTTCGGGAAAATGCCACAGCTGAAATGGTGAGAAGGCAGGCCCTGTTCCCCGGAGATTCTGAGTTTCAGCAGTTGCTCCACATTTTTAGGTACTTAACTTCCGTTTTTTTTTTCTTATCTCAGTCTGATTGTACAGTCGTAATCATGTACGTGTTTGACGTTTTGTCTCGTAGGTTGCTTGGTACCCCCACCGAGAAGCAGTGGCCTGGAGTTAATTCTTTGCGGGATTGGCATGTCTATCCTCAATGGGAACCTCAGAATCTGACTCGTGCTGTGCCATCCCTGGAACCCGAGGGTGTTGACCTTCTCACGGTAATTTTTCCTGTTCTGTCATTCTATGTACTCTTTTTGAACTTCTTACCTGAAATTTGCTCAAATCGATGAAAATAGTTGAGAATTAACTCTACCTGGTTAACATATTGGCTTCACAAAAACAGTTGTAGCAGTTTTTGGGGTACTCATTAGCAGGGTTTTTTTTTTTGAGATCAACCATCAAGTATATTAACCATCAACCAAGTCCGAGCAGAACCGCTCCAAATACACAGCATCCCTCACCTGTGGGGGTAGATTCCCCCACTCCAAAATATACGAATTCTCCTGCAAAGAGGGAGGACCATGTGCACAACCTCGAGGCTTCCTTGAGTCGGGTTGTGCTTAGCAAGGATGTTGGAACTCCGTTGCAAGCTCGACCACAAAAGTCAAAAGAAATCTCCCTAAATCTAGGGATCTTATCCTAGATATTAGCAATAATGTTGCTAAGTTCGGTTATTTAGTTGTGGATGAAACAAAATCAATTGAAGCTAGTAAAATCAAGAGTGAACTTATTCTTAGGTCATCATTACCTACTTCATTGTGTGTGATAACCAACAGGGCAGAGGCCACTCTTTTACTTGGTTTCTTGGGACTAATCAATTGATAGAATCTTGTCTGGAATGTTCATACTATTTCTATCATAGCTCTTCTCAGTTTACAAGTAGAGTTGAACCGTTACTAATTTGAACTATTGCCAACATAGTTTTTTTTAAGTATTGAACTATTGCCAACATAGTTTTTTTTAAGTATTATAGTTCATTAGAAGGGAGATTTCATAGTAGCTACTCGGTATACCTTATCCACTTGGAATGAATTGATGATACCAGACCGGTGGAAACTATCTCTTTGGCAAGTATTTGCATCATTTGGTTTTCTGGTGTAGATTTAAGTATCTAATCAAGTTGTATATAGTCAACCCCTGACTAGTGCTAGAAAATCTGTTTCCTGCTGTTGCAATCATTCTCTTCTCTCTACATATTTTGAAATAGAATAGATAGGACACTGTGTCAGCTTGTGCATTTTTGCTTCATGCTACAACCATAGTCAAGGCGTTCTATGTTGCTTCAAGGTTCTATTCTTTCTCGAACCTGTTCCACTGACTGAAGATGTAGCATGTAGCCTATCTACTTTTTGGATCTCTAGAGGATGTCAATCACTCAATACAGAGGTGTTCATCAATCCAAATAAAGTTACTCTAAAGGAATGTGCATTTTCATCCATACATCTAGCTTGTCCAATGAAAAATAAGATCTTTCTGAGTTTCTGTTCTTGTTATAAGTTCATTGTGATCATCAAGCCTCAATTCCAGTGCTTTGCACTCTTTAAAGTTAAATCTAAGTCTAAACAAGGATTAACAATATAAGAAAAACTATCCATACATATTTGAACAAGTTTGAGAGTAAATCTGCTTTGTAAGTTCGCAACGAATAAGGTCAAGAATAATCTATTCGTTCCTACATCAGGAAAGTAGAGCTGGGAATGCTATCACTCTTGTTTTCTAATTGACCAACGAAACACATGGGAGCGCAATTATGTTCAATTTACCTTCTTGCTTGAGTTATTCTTCATTTTCTTGGTATTGAATACAAATATTATTTCTCTTACCAAAGCCAACAATTTACTGTTTCCTTTTAGGATTTAGTCTGCATAAATATTTTCTAGCAATTCTAGAACCAAACACTAGTTAACAGGATTGGCCTAGTGGTTACAAGTCATAAATAATTACTAGGTTATGAATTCAATTAATAGAGACTATCTATCTAAGCATTTATTTTCTATCATTTTTGTAGTTGTCTAGGGGATGTTTGTTTCGGGTTTTTACCGAAGTATTACGAATGAGCTTTTACTAACTACTAATTTCTAAATGCTCATTTCTAACCATTCATTTCTAAATATTCATTTCTAACGATTCATTTTTATCTACATTCAAACGAGCTATTATCTGCAACTTCTTAACAAAACTATCAACCAAACGAGCTATTGACTACATCACCTTCATCAAAATCATCAACAAAACGAACTATTACTAAAACTAAAATTTGTAATAACAAATAACCCATATTCAAAATAATGACTTCACAATTTTACAAACAAACACCTCTGTAGAATAGTAAAAAAAGGTTAAAAATTTTGGCATTGCCTTGCAGCTATCGTTCATTTTGGCATTTCGATACCAATTGCAATGCTCTCATTATGAGATTAATTTGCTCTGTTTTTTTTTTTTTTTTTTTTTTGCGCAGAAAATGCTTAAATATAATCCGGCAGACAGAATCTCAGCAAAAGCAGCTCTAGACCATCCGTATTTTGACAACCTCGACAAATCTCAGTATTAAACATATGATATGATGTGTTGCGCTCAATATTGATTTGTGAGAGTGAAAAATGATTTGTTTCGTGTGGTAATCTGCTAAAGATGGTCTCTCTACTTATCATCGTCTTGGTGAATGCAAGCTCTTCAAAATCTTGTGTTTGTTAACTTAAATTAAGAATTTTCATGTTGCCTCATTTTCATTCTTCATGGGGGTGTTTGGTGGAGTAAAGAGGGTTATTAAAATGGGGATGGAGAATACTTTCTTTCGTGTTTGAGAGCCACCAACAATCATTTCATCAGAATTATTATTCGTATCTTAACCACTTTTTACTACTATATAATGATTGTTCATTCTTATATGATCAATATTTTGTAGGGCATTCCTACATTCTTCGAAAACTAATACTACCGATTTTAGTAAGGGTTGTTAGTTAGTTCTCAAGTATATGTTGGTTGGTGTTAGTTATAAAAATAGTTAACCAAAACTCTTTCTGTTAATTTTGGTTCGAATAAGTCGGTCTGTCAATAAAAAGATTATTTTATATAATATTAATAATTTTCATATAATTACTTCGATTTCTTTTTAAATTATTGGAAAATTAACTTTAAATGTGTTTTTAAAAATTATTTGATATGTTTACTTTTTTTTTTTTATTATTATTAATTTTAAAATTTTGAATAAAAAATTGGGGTGAATATGTTTTTTAATTAATATATATATAATGAATTAATCTACTTAATAAATTAAGGAGGTGATTGGATTTTGGAGTTCATGAGAAGAGGAGAGGAAATAGAGGAAGAAGAGAAAATTGTGTAAATTGGCTTTGGAAATTGGTGTTCTGGAAAGAGGAGGTTGTAAAAATCTTTATTGAAATTTGTATTTTAGAAGAGAAGACGTTTATTTAAATTAATTTAACATAAAGTTTGATTGAGATTTGTGTTTTAGGAAAGATGTAAGTTTTTAAACTTTCAATTTGAGTAATCACTTTTCCTAAAATTTAAAGTGTTGCAGTTAACAAAGAAATTTTCACATGTGTGAAGATGTAAAATTGTTCAAAAAATATTGAGTCTTTCTTTTCTCTTTAAAAATTTCGTAACTTCTTACCATTTATAAATTGAAATGAAAAAATTTGTAAAACTAATGGGTTTTTTAAATGTGTTTGTATGTGAGGTTGAAAAAAGATTAAAGTTTTAATTTAAATATAATCTTGTCATTTTTTTTTTATTGTATTTATTTGTTCTAAATTTCAAAAAAAAAAGTTTTTTTGAATAATAGATAGAAATTTTTTTTTATAAAATTAGGGAAAAAAAAAATGTCGTCTAAAAATTAACAAATTGATGTAACATCAAATTTGAATTTCTACTTGCATAAAATTGATTTAAAATATCTACTTATATACAAAATCTTGAATTGTTTAGTTTTGTATGAATAAAGAAAAAGGGATTAATGTGGGGTGCATTATATACATTTTTTGGAATTTTTTCTTTTTTTGTAAGATGTTTTTAATGAATTATTTGCATCGTTGGTTGAAAATGAGAACTGTGCATAACGATAACAATGGTAGATCTAAATCTCTTTTAGGAGATATAAAAAAAATAATAAAATGACAAATTCTGTACAGGTGAACTTGTATTTTATTTTGTTTTAATATTAAATTAACCTATTAATTTATAAATTAATAGTTTACAAATTTTTCATTATAAATTTATAAAAGATAAGAAGTTATGAAGTTCTTAGAGAGAGAAAAGAAAGATTAAATATTTTTTAGACAATTTTACCCTCTACACATGAAAATCTCTTTAAATTAACCTAAATGTGTTTATTGCAACACTTTTCAAACTTTAGGGAGGTAATTTCTCAAATTGAAAGTTTAAGTCTTAATTATTACAAACACCATACTTTAAGGGTGGTTTATGGAATTTTTCGCATCATAAATTTAGTCTCTATGGTTTCAAAATCTAGACTTTAGTACTTATGGTTTGGAAAAATCTACAATTTAGTCCCTATGGTTTGAAAAATTAGAATTTAGTCTTTATGGTTTTATAAAATCTAAGAACTAGTCCATCGTTCGTTATTGTTGGTGAATAAAATATGTAGAAGTTAGTTATTTTGTGTTTAATGATGAGAGAGTGAGATAAATAATTACTGGAAAAAAAAACATAATCCATATATCACATTTACGTACTTAACTCGCTTACTATTTACGAATAACATGAACTATTTTTTAGATTTTATCAAACCATATGGACTAAATTCTATTTCTTCAAATCATATGGATTAACATTTTTCCAAACCATAGGTTCTAAATTTTATATTTCTCCAAAGCATATGGACTAAAATCTAGTTTTTCAAACCATAAGGACTAAATTCTAACTTTCATGAAACTATAGGGACTAAATTTATAATTTATCTTTAAATTTAGTATAAAGTTTAATTTGAGATTTGATGGAATGTTGGTGAGAGAAGTCGAAGAGAGGTTGAGAAGAGGTTGTGATGTATTAAAAATAAAGAAAGTGTTTGAATTCTTTCTTGATAAGACAGCCCTAATTCTCAACCCAAAGATCCAAGCTTATAATGAAGCAAGAACCTTTGGATCTAAGAGAATAACACCTCCTTATGGATTTGAACAATCAAGAGGAAAAAGCTAGAATTTTGATTACCTCTTTGATCAAAGATCCAGAAGCAAGATAAGGAAGATTTTGTTCTAGATTGAGTCACTCCACAATCAAACTTGATCAAGGTTAGATTGAATGACTCTCATGCATTCTATCGCAAGAATTTGCAAAGTGTAGGGAACTTTAATTTTCATTCATCAAAATCTCTCCTTTACAACTAATTCATGACTTTTTATAGCCTAAACAAATTGTAACCTAAAACAGTAAAAATAAGTTTTAATACTGAAAAATTGCATAAAAATAAACTATAAAATCCTAAGATTATAGTTTGTTTTTCTAACTCTCCTTGTGTAATTAAAGACCTTGTGATATGATTAAGACAACTTAAATCATATCACATATCATTAATTTTATGATCAACTTCAATCTTGGACACATTGACTTCCAAAGCATCAAATGGTCCTTCTTCCCTTAAAATAGCTTCTAGCACGTAAAATGGATTTTGAACCGAGCACATCCATTGTTGAAGGTGAAGAATGAATGCTTTCTGAATCTTCTTTGGTCTGGAACGTGTAACAGGTCCAAGGGGAACGTGTGGAATTCCATGATCTTTATCATCTTCCCCCCTCTTCAAAAGGATTCGTCCTCGAATCAAGAAAATCATCACCTACATCAAAATGACTTAAGTCAGCAACATTAAAAGTAGAACTTACCGAAAAATCATCTGAAGGATCAATTTTGTAGGCATTGTTGTTAATTCTTTCAAGAACTTGAAAAGGGTCATCCCCTCTTGGATGTAACTTAGTTTTTCTTTGGGATGGAAATCTCTCCTTACGAAAATGTACCAAAACCCAATCCCCTGGTTTAAAGATGAGTTCCTTCTGTCCTTTGTTAATTCACATTGCCACTTGAGAATTTTGGTTCTCAATTCCCTCTTTGAGATCCTTGTGCAAGTTCTTGATCAATTCTGCCTTATTTGTAGTTGCATCACTCACAAAACTATTAGAAGGAATAGGAAGCAAGTCAAGGGGTGTAAGTGGATTAAATCCATAGACAACTTCAAAAAGGAGAATAATGAGTGGTACTATGAATTGCTCGATTATATGCAAACTCGACAAACGATAAACATTCTTTCCAAGACTTAATGTTCTTTGAAATAAGAGCACGAAGCAAAACTCCCAATGTTCTATTAACTACCTTTGTTTGTCCATTAGTTTGGGGATGACATGTGGTTGAAAATAATAGTTTAGTGCCCAACTTACCCATAATACTTTCCAAAACCGTTATTCTTCACCATTTATCCAAGAGTCTCTTCGTATTATGTTGTAGAAGTGTAAAAACCCAGGTTTTCAAAGAATAAAACCAAATACCTCACTTAACTTCAAATGCATGAAAATCAGTTACAAAACCAATTTAACTCATAAACCATCGTGCATTAAATGAAAACGGTTTTTCTGTG
>JBBMEG010000024.1:13653084-13664069 GCA_037832605.1 Cyclanthera cordifolia
ATCCTTAACAAATCTTTCGAATAATAACCTTTGAATTTTGATTTAAAGCTTTGAAAACTTCGGGTTATTACAAGAAGAAAGTGTTTATTGTGTCGTGTCGCTATTTTCTCATAAATCTTTAGTTGGTAGCGGTGTTTGACAAAACCCGATAGGTTTTTTTAATTTTATAGTGGTTTTTTTTTT
Organism: Cyclanthera cordifolia; assembly: GCA_037832605.1. Taxonomy (NCBI): domain Eukaryota; kingdom Viridiplantae; phylum Streptophyta; class Magnoliopsida; order Cucurbitales; family Cucurbitaceae; genus Cyclanthera; species Cyclanthera cordifolia. The sequence goes on from JBBMEG010000024.1 coordinate 13,653,268, forward strand.
CTTCAATTTCTTTGTTGAAACCTAACATTCTTTTGATCGTAGTATGTTGGTAAGATTATTAAATTTAGTGGACAAAATAGATATCAACGATTTCAATCGGATGATATAGAGAGCTTTATCGCAAAACAAAAATTACACATCGACGGGAGGATTTCCGCTCGGATCCCGACGCGAATTGAACAGAAGAACCACTTTTCTGCTAAAGATGGAGGAAAGAAACTGAAAAATGGTGAGTAATGATGGAGTAAAGATGGAAGTTGTTTATAGCTTGAATTGCAAATGGTAACTTAGAATTATGCTGGATTAAGAAATTTTGACAAAGTGTAGTAATGATAGTGAATATATGCAAGGTTTTAAAAATGTATTAATTATGGAATTATTAATTGGAATGAAAATATTGAATTTGAGAATTAAAAATGCAATAATTCAAACATTCATTTGGTACATAGAGGGGTATTATGGTCATAAATTGAAATTAAATTAAATATTTAAAAAAGGAAAAATTAATTTACAATTAATTTGATATATAGATATATTTATGAATATGATTGAAATCTAGAATATCTAAGCAATTCCTTTAGATCCAATTTTAATAAATATTAACTTTATAAGTTAATTTATGATATCATTCAAATTTGGAACTTTGTAAAATGTATGAATTAGAATTAGATATTTAAAATTTTATTGCTCGAAAGTTTATAGATTAAAATTGAACTTTTGAAAGTATAGAACCTATATGAAATAAAGTTCAAAATCTATAAACCAAAATAATATCTTAACTATTTTTAATTTATTTCTTAAACATAACTTTCCGCTCTTAATCTTATCTTATCTTATAACCTTAAAATGTGGCTTGAGAAGAAAAATTATTTATAGACTATTTTGTCTAGATGATTTACTAGAATTTCAAATATGTCATTGTATTATTAAAATGATATACGCAATTTATTTTAAAAGATTTAAGACAAAGTGATGAAACAAATAAAAATTTCAAACAATCAAATATTAATTATTTCACTAATTGTGAATTTATAATGAGGAGAATTAATTCGATAAGTATAAAAATTCAAAAAGTATGTCCTCGAAAAAAAAATCAAAATTTGTGTAACCCTCAACTTGTAATTATATAAATGAGTTTTTTCATCATTTTACACCAACTTTCGGATCTATATTTTTCCTTAATTTGTTTTCGCTCAATTCATTATCTTTAAACATTCTTCCATCTCAAAAGAGTCTTAAGATTTTATATTATAATAAAGGCTCTAATCGTCAATTTTCAAAGCATGCACTTGCTTAATTCCAATATGGTAGAAGATGCGAGAAGATTTCTTAGCTTGACATTTTTGAACGACCAGTCAAAGCAAATTTTCATAACTTTTTGTTTTTTCTATCATTTATAAAGTGTTAAACAAATATGAAATTTACTAAAATTTCATTTTGGTTCCTATACTATCATATTTATTTCATTTTGGTCCCTCCACTTTTAAATGTCCAATTTTAGTCTTTAAACTTTCATGGTTATTCAATTTTAGTCCTTAAACTTTTAAGTGCTTAATATTGGTCATATACTTTTGAAAAGGTTTAAAAACAATCCCTAAAATTAAAATAATGTTAAAATTGTAATGAAATTGCATAATAATAATAATAATAAAATATATAAGTATAGCCATTTTTTACCTCTGTTTTTTCCTTCTCTTTAATTTATGTTAAGGAAATCAAAAGATGTGGTCAAACATCTCCATAAAACAGATTGGAATCTTGCATATTCAAATTTTATTTGCAAATTTTTCTTCTCTGTTAATTTTTATATGGTCACGCCTAGGACGAAATTAAGTTACAACAAATTTTAATGAAAACCAAATGTTATAAGGTCAACAAATTGTCTCGTGTAAATAGCTGAAGTATGCATAGTTCAACACTCGATCCCCAAATCTTAGAAACTAGATTCACCCGTGATAGATTGTCAAAAATGTGAAACATTGCATAGCTACGAAAATTCGAATTACAAAGCTTAATTCTAAGATTGTTGGCAAGAGCTCGATTCATGGAGTTACGAGACATAATTGAACTTATGTAGTAGTTTGACAAAATATCTTCAACATCAATCTGAGCTTCATGCCAGGTTTTGAACTAAGAGATCCCACGATTAAAATATAATGCACAAAATTTGTTAGGTGGAGTAAATTTCCCTTATTTTCAAACTTTTTACTCTCCCAAATTGTATAAAATATTATTTAAAATTTTAAAATGTCCATATCATAATATAAATAAAATTGAATTGTTAGTGTTATATTGATTTTTATAAAATATTGTTTCTCTTTAAAAATCTCCCTTGACTCAATCTATGTACACTCTTAAAAAAAAAAATTTTTTTTTTTTTTTAAATCCCAAGGTAAAATGTTCATCTTAAATAAACCCAAAAAATGTAAATTAATATATTCAGATAAATTTAATTATAACCATTGCTTACAAATTGAGAATTGCCCTACAAATAAAACGACATGACATGAATTTGAACTCTTGATTTTCTACTCTGATATTATATTTTATAGTATAAACATTTATCTCAAAACCAATTGATAATAAAAAAAATAGTCTAATTATTTTATAAATACTGGAAAGACTCTCTACTTTTTTTTTTAAGGTGAGGTTATAATATTTTGATATCATTTTAAATTAAGTTAAATTATCCATAAAAGTTTAAAAGTAAAATCAATTTCATCAACTAACATCTAGAAAAGCCAAGATTTTTATACAACACATTAAAATATATATTTATGTTACAAAGCAAACTAACCTTCTACTCAACAACTGTCACCTCTCCCTATTATTCTACCATCAAATTTGCATTAGGCTGACCATATGAACTGCCTTGCATTATCAAATTATCAGCTTGATCAATGTTTAAACAAACTCAGTAAAAAAAAAAGAAAAAAAAAAAAGGGATCTTCAGTTAGACCACACGTGTAACAAACCGTTCTTGTTACCAGTGTAAATCTCATTACGTTCTTCATCATAGAAAAGTGCAGTAATATCTTCCAAAGCTTCTGCAACTGTGTTTCTCATCTGTGATGCGTTACGCAGTTTTTTCGAGCTGCCACCGAAGCTGCAGTCCTCGACCTTTGGTTTTCCGTTGCTCACATTAATCTTGGCCACACACTTGCCCGTCAAGATGTTGCTGATATTGATCGAACCAGCTGCACCAAAACAGAAATGGCACCAAGTCAAGAGATGATCATAATCGAATATTCACCCAATGCTAAATATTATTCAAGCTAGAGACAGGAGAAGAAACTACAAAGATTCCTGATCAGACAAAGAGCAGCTCAAAAGCAAAGCCAAAGAGAAAGTCCCAATAAATAAATAAGCCCCGAGCATTCTTCTTTTTGGATGATAATTCAAAGCTTAAAAAGAATGAAAGAGCCTAAAATAAGATATAGGTCGTCTAAAATCAGAGCCCACAAAAAAGGGAAAATTTTAAAGTTCACCACGGATCGGTTATAAAGATCAAGAAAGAAATGGTCAAAGGGGTTTCTTTTTCTAACAAAGTCTAACCACAAGAAAATCGACCACCCATTCCTTTGATCCGAAACATATGCAATCTTTGTAGTGGTTGATCGCCTATCGAAATATGCACACTTTATTCCAATCTGACACCCTTATACAGCTAAGTCTATCACCAATAACTTTATCAAAGAAGCGGTATGTTTACATGGAATACCAAGGGGCATTTTGTCAGATGGGGATCCAATATTTACGAGCCTCTTCTAGACGGGACTTTTTAAATGGCAAGGAACACAGTTGCATTTAAGAACTGCTTATCATCCTCAAATGGATGGGCAAACCGAAGTAGTCACTAATAGAAGCATGAAAACCTATCTGCTGCTTCAAGATGACTAGCCCAAAGAAACAGTTACGATGGATGATGGTTACCATGGGCTGTGTTTAGTCACAACATGGCCTATCTTTCCGGACTTAAGCATACCCCTTTTGAAGTAGTCTATCATAGACCACTACCATCAATAATACCCTATCAGAATAAAGGAATTCCTATAACTGGCATTGATCAACAAATGCAAGAAAAAGGGCCGTATGCTTCAAAAAATAAAGATAATCCGTTTCAAGTTCAGCAATATACGGTCTTGTCTTCCTTGCCAATAACAAGCAACGGGATGAATCATTCAAAGTACATGATTTTTTGTACTTCAAACTCCGAATGTATAGACAAGGAAGTTTGGGAAAGAGGCTTAATGCTAAACTGTTTCGGCGATATGTTGGACTATTCGAAGTCTTACAAAAGCGTTGGAGTTGTGGCTTACAAATTAGATCGAACGAGTGAATGTAGGATCCATCCTGTATTACTTCGCAGCTTCAAAAAGCTCTTGGCAAATACTTGGGTCCCATTCCTATCCCTCAGGCTGATCTCAGATTCCAGTTTGATGTAAGCTAGGATCCAAGAGAATCCCAAAGAGGAGATAATTCCACAACAACAATGTTATGGGAGTTGAGGGCTTAACTAACTACTATGGAAATATCCAATTACCACTATCACTAATACCATATCACACCATGTGTATTTTGGTGCAAAGTCTGCATATCTTTTCTTTCTGCAGTTCATTGTATTTATTTCCAATTGAAAGTTGTTCTTGTAACCCTTTAGGACATTTGAAGTTTTTACTCATTCATTTCATATTATCAATGAAATTGTTTCTATTTTTAAAAAAAATCTAACAAGTGAAAAAAAGTAAGTATAAGAATTACCATTTCCTTCCATCCAATGATCATCAGTGTCAGCTTTGCAGTAGGATATAATGAGATCCTGATCACTAGTAATATAAATGTTATTGGTATTGCAGTCTGGATGCCATAAAATATGATCTTCAAATGAAGTGACAAGCTCCCCGCGAAAGTTCCAGACAGCCACAGTTCGGTTTCTAAAAGTCAGAAATAATTGGTTTTCATACAGAAAGATAAATGCTGATGGAGTCATAAATTCAGTTCTACTAACTTCCATCAATTCAGCATTACGAACCTACAAATGTGACAACATCCATAAATAAGACTTCACAAATCAGATTGTTAAGTTCTTCATAAAATTTACGAATCAATAGGATTTGTGCTTGCATCAAGTATTTGAAGATTTTCACATAAAAGGTACTCTACAAATCAGATCGATACGTAATTCATAAAAATTAAGAATTAAGAGAACTTTTACTTACATCTAGTATTTGAAGATTTTCATTCTCTTGCTTCACAAGAAGCTTTTCATTAAATTGTTCTATGAAGTCCACTTTCTTGTTTCGATGAAGCAGATGGTTGAAAGCTTTAAGAACTGTGCCATCTTCGATTGATAGAATCTTTAGAGTAACATGGCTACTGGCTCTATTGAAAATCAATAGCATGATCCCCGGGCTACAGCAACAAAAGAAGAACGTACATCATCATTAAATATAAAGACTCTGCGTCCAACATACCTTTAACCCTAGGATTGCATGGAAAGACTGAAATTATATAGTCAAAGGTGAAGGTGCATAACATGTGCATATAGGTAGCAGTGAAGGTGCATACATAGGTGATAGGTGATAAGCTGAATTCAAGAAAATGTAACAGCTATATTTATTCACAAATTGATTGAGAGCTTTGCCTTGAAGCTATAATGTCGTCTTAACGTTCAAATATAAATTCGATTGACAGTAATTCTCATTTGTAATAATCATACAGAGCCATGTAAAGACTAATCAGCAAACTGAACTTTCATTGTTCCATTGCAAAACACTAAGGCGGTGTTTGGGGCAAGGAGAATGAGAACGATTATGGGAAAGATGAGAATTAGGAAGCAAATATGGAGGAGAAGGACTATCTGGATGAATTATTATTTGTGTTTGAACCCTTGGAGTGAAGGAATGATTAAGGAGAGGATAATTACTTGTGTTGAGGAGAAAAGAATAAGTATAAGGAGGAATAAAATAGTATGGAAAGAATAAAAAGTAGTAATAAGAAAATAAAAGGTGATTATGGGGAGAATAAAAGTAGTTATGGGTAGAATTAAAAAATGGTTATTGAGAAATGAGAATATGGGGAAAATGAATCTGCAAGGATGTCTATCTAGTGAAGCGCCTATAATTAATTAGGCAAGACAAGTCTCTTCGGGAACTGGAAGGGAGCCCATAGGGGGTCTTCATAAGTTAGTTGGCCATCTTTTGGAAAAGTGTAAATCTCCCAAAGATAGGACAGAGAGGGTTGGGGGTTCCTAACTGCCATAAACTTAAGGTTTATCTTTAAATTTCCCTGTTAATTTCTATCAATATATTTCGTTAAGTTCTTGTTAGGATCAGTATCCTAACAAATTCTCAGTGACCCAAACGTGGGTAAAAGAATCATTCTTCACATAATCAATCTCATCTTCCCTTCACTAAACAACTCCTAACAGATAAAAAGGTTGGAGGAAAAAAAAAATTCCAAGTTGACTAATATTAGATCTATCATAGACATATGGGCAGACGTGGATGAGCATAACATAGGTGTTGAAAGGCTGTATTCAAGAAAATAAAACATTTAATCTAATGCACAAATTAATCAAGAGCTTCACCTAGAAGCTAAAAAATCATCTTGACGTTCAATTCTATTATCAATTCAGTAATTCTCATTTGTAATAATTATAAAAAGTCATCTACAGACTAATCGTCAGCTCAGATAATTGAATTTTCTCCATTCTGTCGCAATAACACTACAATATAGAAAATAAAAGAATTACCTGATCTTGATTTCCTGAACATGTTTGTCTGATATTGAGTAAAGCATGGTATAGTTTTTCAGGTCGAACACATTGTATACACTGATAACAAAAGGGCAGGTAAAAAACAAGTTACAACAATAATCAAATGCAACAAAAGCTACTAAAAGAAGGGCAATAAAGTTACCTATCCTGGGCAGAGTAGGTCAGAACCTTCCCATTAACATCATCAAACTCAACAAATCCAGGCCACTTCAACGATTCAGACTCAAAAAGTGCAAAACCAGCATCAGGCTTGCCCCTTCGAATATATCTAATAGAATAAGAAGAAAACATCAGGAAGAGATAAATATAAGCAATAAATTGAAGAAATTGATTAATACAGACACAAGCAGTGGAATTTTACGCACTCAATCCTTGTAGATCGGCATTTCAAAGAGCTGAAGTTATCAGAAGCATAGACTGAGACTGTGATGAGTGAATCATTGTTCTTATTGTAAAACAAACTCCGAATCACCTCATCATGGCTGACGTTCAAAAAGCATATCCTTACATTTGTCTCTGTGCATATAACAATCTGGAAGTTATTTTTAAGAAGTCTGGCTAGGCCTGTAAGACATGAGCAATGTAATTACCTCTACTAAAAGCAGCACAAACACCAGAATGCGCTAGTGCAAAAACGATATCATGTGCAGCAACAATTTCGATAACTTTTGTTCTCTTCATTAGAAAAGGTAAAACCGATGAACAATGCCCCTTTGGATCATGCGTATCATATTCCTCCTGATACAATTAAATGAGTAAATAGAAAGCACAGGTAACTATGTTAATTCCAAGCATATGGAGCAAACTTGAGTATAAGTTTTTCAATGTTCAAAAGTAGTAGCTTTGTAAGTATATTCCCACCAGAATTTTAAAAATGTATCATATAAGCCCAATGTTATACACAAATTTCAAAAGCCCAAGGTCAACTACGCAAATCTTACCTGCAATTACATTGTTTTCTATACAATTCTACTACTAATAACTAGCCCAAATCTAGGGTCTTGTTAATGCTGTGAATAAAAAGCATGATACCTGATAACTTATAGACCCTACAAGTAGAATTCTCAAACAATAATAATAATATTCATCCCTTGTGATAGAATAATCACGAAGCACCACATGACACTAATCATAGAAATCCAGGCACACGAACATAATCAATCTAAATTCAATGAGTGAGAAGTAGGACCATTTGGTGAGAATAACTAAAAACAATCAACAAAAATGACTTATACTTGCATTTGGGTACAAGATATCCAGCAGAGAATGAACATCTACAAAGTGGGCTAGGGTTAGAAAGCAAAAATCTAATAGCCAAACTAAATGAAGAAACAATGAGAGAGGACAAGTGCGTAATATATCAAAGAAAAGCCAAAAAAACATAAATTAGAATATCAACCAACCATCAAACGCATGTTGCGAAATCTCTCTTGGGCATAACTCATACTAAAAGAACGATCTCGCTTCGAGCAAATCTCCCGTCGCTGCAGCTTCTTCACACTATTAACAAACCCATCAACCCGAGGCCGTTTCTTAGCTAAAATACGCCGACCAGAACAAGGCCGAGGACTCGCCGAAATCCTCCTCCCTTCCATGAGTTTTCCCACCAAAAAAAATCAAAACACACTCCTACACTTCTCCTCGTTTGAACGAATTTCACATAACCCACCAAAATTACCCCCCAATCACTTATAAAAAAAATAAGGGAGAAGACCAATTGGCGAAAGAAACAGAAACGCAAGGCGATCGATGCAAATAAGCGATGGAATTGGAAAATCTGGAAACCCTAGAACAGAGAAAACCCCACCGGGAACTAAAAAGGGGGAAGATGAAGAAGACGATCTCCGATGAAGCGGCGGAGAAAGGCCGCCGGAGCTCTGAGTTGGGTGGTTTCAGTGGAGTCCAAGTGAAGTCAGAAGGGAATTAAGAACAGACATCGCTGCAAATTGAAACACGAAGATTGGGGAAAATAAAGGGATGTAGGAGAGGGAAAAGGATATAAGAAGAACAACATTTAAACCATGCACGTGACTCGCACGCGCTCTTCTTATTTTGCTTAGCTCAATGTGTTGGATAGTAATTTCTTTTTCCATCCTCATTTAAATATTTTTTTTAAATATTTAAAACAGAATATCTTCATAAATAACAAAAAAATAATTAAATATAGAAAATAACTCTACTGTTTTCTTGTTTATTTGGAAAATTAATTCAATCGAAACGATTCGTTTCAAAAAAGATTTATTTCTACTTTTGAAATAACTATTTATTTTTGTTATGATTGATAGTTATTCCTTTTTGTTAAGGAAAATTAAATTAAATATTATAATGATTTCAAACAAAAAAATAAATAAATACTATAACATAATATAACTTTATTTCCTTGGAAGGAAATATAACGTGTATTTCGTAATATTAGATAATTAAGTTATATAAAAGAGAAATAGTAGTGATGTGATATTTCCACAAAATAAGCCCGCAATTAAAATTTTAAATATTTGTTTATATATTTATAAATATTGTATTATAAGAAAATTCGTGATAATACTAATGATTAGAATGATTACTTTTGTTGTTTATTTCTTTTGAAATATATAATTATTTTTTAGATTTGACTAGTTTTGTGAGTTTTCCGTTATAAAAGTCGGATTGGGTTGATAAAATTTTTATGGAAAACTTACAAAACTAATCAACTCTAGAAAATAATTATAAATATAGTCAGTTAAAAAAATATTTAGCAAATGCAGTTATTAATGAGTATTATCACATATTATAATACAATATTAATAATTATATATGCAAATATTTTAAATATTGACTATATTTATAATTATTTTGTGAGAATAGTACGTTCACCGTAATTTTTCAAATGTAACATTATATACAAGGCACATTTGCTCTCAAGTAAATAAGAGCTAAATACCAATTTTAGGATCGAACATGTAAAGTATTGAACTGGACTACACCAAACAATGAAACCAACACGTGATCACTGGTTAGTCTCTAATACTCCTAAATTAAAAAAGAATAATAATAACTAATAAAATAAATCCTTAACATATTGATATACAAAAAAATTTGAGTTGGTTAAAAAAATATCTGCTTACCCAACCTAAATCGTTAACTAATTTACTGATATTATCTCAACAACCTCTTATGTTATATCATTCATTCCACCGAAAATGAATAAGTTTATCACGAATTGGCTTGTTATGCCATAGAAACTAAACTAAATGAAATTTAAAGGTATGTTTGGTGTAGTGGATAGGGATAGGAAGGAAAGTGAACTCCTTCCACTGTTTGGCTCACCTATATATTTTATCAATTATTAATTTACTTTTATTTACCTTCTCGTATCCCTCCTCTTCCTTTTATTTTTGGTCGTTGCCAAACATATTGAATGCCTCTCTTTTTTTTGAGAAAAAGCAAAAACTTCATTAAACAATAAAAGAACAGAGTCTACAATCTTCATCCACACAAGAGGCCACCAAGGGGGAGGACCCCTCCAAAAAAAAAAGGACTTTTCTTCCAAAGAAGAAAACAGAAGGTTCCACACAACAAAAAACACGCCCGGACTCTTGGCCAGCAAATCGGCCATCCTATTACAAGACCTAGGGCAATGAGAAAAAACAACATTTCGAAGCTTAACAGATAGAGACCTAATATCAACAATAATGTTGTTAAACTCAGAAAGGTTCCTGCCTGTTCCCATCAAATCAAGAATCACATCTTTCGCATCCGATTCCACCAACAGAGGAGGAATCCAATTGTCGAACGTCAAAATACTTTTCAAGCCCTCCTTAATCGCCACACCTTCAAGAACATTGACAGCACAATTCTTAAACCTGGCTTTGACCCCAGCAAGGATTGGTAATCCTTTGCAATCACGAACAATCCAGCCCACTTTTCCCCTACTCGATCCCGGGCACACAGACGCATCACAGTTGAGCTTCCAGCAACCGGGGGGGGGGGGGGGGGGGGGGGCTTTCCCCCCCCCCCCACCTCCTCGACCAACCCCCCAAAAAAA
>JBBMEG010000024.1:13675734-13691020 GCA_037832605.1 Cyclanthera cordifolia
GTTGCAGTAATAACTACAATAAACGTTTTGATATAATTTTTTGCAAATTGCAAATGAGTCCTAGTCAATAATTCGTTTGAATATAAATTTTAACCGAGAGATTCTATATATTTTTTGCTTAAATTTATTTGCATGGACAATATTTATATTAACATAATCCAATGTAACGTTTTTTTTTTAAACAAATACTTCTATTAATTAAAAAGGCATTAAAAAATCAATACAAACTATATCTTAAATTTAATATGCAAGTATTTGTAACTCTTTATTTATTCTACACATTCACGTATGGTATATTTAAGTCTACAACAAACTTCCTAAAATTGCATAGTATTTAATAGACTTTAGGATTGTCATTTTATTAATTATCTTACTTATTATAGTATAATCTTTTATTGTCAACCGTTATAGATAAACTAAAATGATATATGATATATCGGTAGGAAGATGTTTGGACGTAGAATTATAGAGTTACCGTGAATGATTATAAATTTGAAATTATTTTCTTTTAAAAAAATTAGAATTTATTTTGAACGATTAAAAATTTGAGTTATAGTAATATTTTGTTGAATGCAGTTATTTGTATAGAAATTGCAGTGAATAGCTCGTTTGGATAATTATTTTTGTGGAGAGATTGCAGACAATAATTCGTTTGGATGTAGTTAGAAATGAGTGATTATTTTGAGAAATAAAAAATGAGTGGTTAGAAATAAATGATTAGAAACAAATGGTTAGAAATGAATGATTAAAAATGAGTAATTACAATAACTTGTTTGGATGTGTTTGTTTGAAGAATAATTATAAAATTTCATCTATAATAGCTCGCTAATACCTCCAAGCAAACATTATGACGATGGTTAACATTCAACAATCAAACCACTACGCCACCAATCGGTTGACGTCCAGTTTACTAACAACTCATTCTAACCAGATAAAATTGTCTGATTTTACAATACTAGCTATAAAAAAGTCTTATGGTGTTTAAGGTGATGAGTTCAATCTATAGTGGTCGCCTATCTAGCAATTAGTTTTATACTAATTTTCTTGACATCCAAATGTTGCAGGGTCAGGTGGTATGTCCCGTAACAATAATCGAGTTGCGTATAAGCTCACCAAGACAATCACAGATATCAAAAAAAAAAAAACTAGCTATAAAACTTTATTTGTAAGACAATTAATTCATAGATAGATGATCACTATAAATTAAAGAGATTATTCATAGATGATCACTCAAGAAATTTTATGTATAACAAAATTTGAAAATATTTAAAAATTGGGTCAGTTTATGTAAAATGACTAAAATGCTTCTACTTCAATCAGTTAAAAAAATTCAATCAATAATTCAACTTGATAACTTTTAATCATAAGTTCAGCCGATAACCTTCAATCAGTAATTCATCGGATAGACTTCAATGAGCACCAATCATTTACTAAATAACCAATCAGTAGTTCAGTCGATGACCGCATAAATAACAAAAAAAAATTATGTTAAATAATAAATTTGATCTTATAATTTAAATATGTTATAATATCTCGCCTTATAAAAGAAGAAAACATTTACTAAATTCATAAATTAAGAAAAGAAGAAAGTACATATATAAAGTTGGGCTGGGCCGAAATCATTTACCAGCGTTCATGGAACCTACAATCGGGCCCAACCCGAGCCCAGAAATATTTCAGCCCAATCTCATAATGTTATTCGAATTAAGCATATATAAATATTATGCGTGTGTATTATTTATTATTATTATTTTTTTTTTTTTAATTGAGGGAGGGTACACAAAAGCGTATTCAAATGCAGAATTGGTAATTCGTTAGCTATTTTATGTCTCTAAGAGTGGATTTTTGGCATCCATCACTGCTGGAAAGACCGAAGCGACATAGCGGGACGGGTGAATGCAATTCTTGAACGTAGAGAAAGACCGAAGAGTGGGGCTGCGCTAAACCTTGTTATCGTAGTGTGGCGTACTGGCGTACTAAGGATAAGGGCAAGCTAGTCATTCACATCCGCACCTCTTAACTCCTCAAGCTGGTTCGCTTGATAGATCGTGAATTCTCAGTTGGCTTTCGAGGCTCTTTCAAGAATGAGACAACAAAACAACAACAGGCTCTCACTTTGGAATTATAAAACGCAACACAACAAGGACCTCATAATACATATTGAAACATATTTGGCGTGACACTCATGCATATGAAAATGATCATGAATATTCAACAACTAGAATTAAATGAAAGAAACTGTTGTCACATGCAACAATGACAACTTAACATGATGAAAAACATGATGAAATATGGTTTGAACGGGAATGTGTCATATGCAATAAACAAGCATGATCATAACACCAGACATGCATGCACAAGACACGTAGCTTTAGTTTTCGTACATTTCTAACTTGTTTCTACTTGCATGATTAATCTCATAATGAAATTTTTTACTCTGTATATTTCGATATACTAATCCCTTACAAATTTTTAAGTTTGAATCGATACCGAAGTGGTAAAATTGGGAAACTATGCTCATCATGGCCGACACGTCGTCATTTTCTTCCCTGCATTGTTATATTTTTAGTTCATGAAACTTTTTGTTTTAAGCTCTAGTATATTTATATTTACTTATCGTTATCGATTTAAAAGAACCAGCGTCTAGTATAGATTTAAACTATTGTCGAACCATTTTTTTTATGCATTTCAAATTTTATTTGAGATTTGCATGAGTTTACTTAATTTACTTTCAAGGAATGAGAAATGCATGCATCTGTACGTAACACTCAACTAAAGTCTTAGTCAAATTCTTACAATATTTAAGAGTGAGATTGACGTCTACACAATTTCTTGATCACAAATACGTATTTTATATTGATTGAATTACAGCGGTTGAAATGTTTTATAATTATTAAATATAAGTGAAACATTTTCCAAATGAAAACTAAATAGAAATAATTACTAAACTCATTAATATTTGAAAATATTATTACATACTTTCAAGTTTATTATCCAATCATATATCATATTATAAGATAGTGTTATATTATGGTTATGTTTCATTCACACATATTCCATAGCCTAACATTATTCTTATGAAAAGATTGTTTTTATACATACCCTCCAAATATTGAGTTATTATTAATAAATATAATTAATAAATATAACTATGGTCAAGATTCATGAACCATAAGAATATTTGATAGCACGATTTATTATATAGTTGAAATGAGGAAAAATCATATTAAATACAAGGTTGTGAGAGAGAGAGAGATCACGCTTAATTAATTAATGTGAGTAATTTAATGATGAAAGGAAGGACAAAAATATCATATTATATATTGTTTTTAATACTCATTATTTAATTCATTAACATCATATGGACCTTGTTTTGTCGCTTCTAAAAAAATATAGAATAATATGTGTTTGAATCGAACATTACATTAATTTATAATTTAGCTGTACATTTGTATTTTGAAACATGAATATATTATTTGATTAATTAATGGTTTAAATTATAAAATTATTTTTTTTATTGTTTCAAGAAAGTAAGAATTTAGTTATTATGATTTAAAAATCTAGACTTTAATTCTTTTGATCGGAAGAAATTTAGAATTAATCATAATAATTTAGAATAATACATAAATTAGTTATGTTTGGAAAAATAAAATTTAATTGTTATGATTTGATAAAACCTAAAAAATAGTCAATGTTATTTGTACATCGAACACAAATTAAGTACGTAGATATTACTTTTAATAAATGAAATGATGCATTTTTTTGTCTTATCAAGTACTCACTCACTCTCATCATTAAACACATAAATAACTAACGTTTACGCATTTTATTCACCAAAAATTACGAACGACAAGACTATTTTTAAGATTTTATACAACTTTAGAGATTACATTGTAGATTTCTTCAAACCATAGAGACTAAAGTCTTGATTCTAAAATTATATGGATTAAATTTTAACTTCTTTTAAATCATAGAGATTAAATTTATAATTTACTCTTATGAAACGAAAATGTTAAGATGTAGGATAAAATATGAGACTGTTCAATGTTTTCTGATGTGTCATTCCCACAAAATAATTATAAATGTAGTCAAATTTTAAAATATTTGCATATATAGTCGTTAATATTGTATTATAAATACTGTATTATAAAAGAGTATGCGATATTACTCATTAATACAGTAACTATATTTGTTAATTTTTTTTGAAAGTGACTATAATATTTGTAATTATTTTCTAGATTTAACTAGTTTGGTAAAAAAAAATTATTATTATAAATTAAGTTTCGAATTACAAGCAAACAAATAAGTTAAAAGTCCAATTAACACGATAATTCAAGAGTATTAGTGTAATTAAATGACAAAGTTATTATGAATTCGAATCTTCACCCGAAATTAATACAAATCAAAACAAAAAGAGTGGATTGAGCAAATTCAAGACACTAATCAAAGCATCCCAACACGATCGATTGGATAAAAGAGTAGAACTCTAATGACATTGTTTATTGCTTGATAATCAAGAGATTATTAGTTCTAAAAAATTGATTTATTTTTCAATTTTTTTAATCTCATTTTCAATTTGATTTTTAAATTCATTTTAAGGATTTTTAATTTATTGACCAAAAACAATAATTTCTATAAATATCACAATATTTACTATATTTTTACTTCATATTAATTCATATTTCACATTTAAATTTGTTATTTTCAACAAATCTAAATGTCAATATATATTTTTTACTTAATATTTATATATTCAATTCAATTTGATTTTTTTTTTTTTTGTTAATTTTTCTATCAAAAATCAAAATTAAATCAATATATTTCGATTTTCTAAAATATTAAATCAGATCCAATATTGTTTTAAATATATTCATTGCAAAGAGGTAGAAAATAGCTACATTGTGGCAACCTAGTGTAAGAACCTTAAACAACAAATAAATAAATATATGTATGTGTGTGTATACATGAAAACAATAAACTCCAAAAGTTAATTGGACTTTGTCAAAAGAGTGGTAGCTCAACAACATCAGTCTATACCCAAAGATCACGAGATTACAAATTCGAATTCCCTACCCCAATTGTTATACTCTAATTAAAAAAAAGAAGAGAGACCAATTGGTCTTTAGACACTAATTACATAAATTGAAATTAATATCAATAAACAAAACACTAATGCTAATGGAAGATTAATACACACAAACAAGCTCTCTTAGTTGATTGAGTTATGCTTATTTAGGCTCTCAATTCTGAACAAACTTTACGTTTCTAACTAAATCTAATTCCAAACAACTAACATTAAAATCATCGATCAAAATGATTTATTTATATAAATCAACGTGGTTGAGCTAATACTCTCGTTAACTAAAAATATTTAATTTTTTATTAACTAAAAATATTTAATTTAAAAGTTAGCATTAGATAACATTAACGACCAAGAAATTGTAAGGGTCAATGATACATTAGTTTTATTGTTAAGAAGTAATCCAGTTCAATACCACATATACAAATCCAATTATGGAAATCGATATTTGTAATCTTCTTCCCCAATTTGTACTAAAAAAATGATCAAAAGAAGATTTTGATAATTAAAAGATGATCATTTAAATTTATTGATAGATACTAATTTAAGAAATAATTTCTTGCACATTTTTTCGATAATTAAATATTGTTATATATATATATATAAACGAAAAGTTAATTTAATAAAAACAAATGAATATACTTGAAAAGTGGGAAGAGAATTCAATCGATTTCCATGTTTGAGAGTGCTAGCTTACCTTCGTGGACAATGATGTGTGTCGCTGTCGCACATGCTATTGAAACATTAAGATTAGTAGGTTTTTTTTTTTTTTTTTTTTTTTTTTTAATGGAAATTGGAAAAAATTATAATTTAATTTTAAATAAATAAATAATAATTAAAACCAAATTAATGGCTAAGCCACTAATTTCAAAACATTACAACTATCTCATTCACTCCCCTTTTTTAGAGATTGGAATTTCTTATGCGAGAGACCCATTCTATGAAAGGGATTTTCATTCAATTTAATTGCAAATAAAGTCTATTTAGGGTAGAATTTGTTGTTTTGATGAATTGGCAATGTCCAATACGTCTTACAAAGTGAGGTATTTGGACATCACCATCAAACATAGTTAGATATCAGTTTATCCAGCTTATTTCAACAGTTATGTTCAGGTGCAAAGTTGTTACAAGTCCTAAGCACTATCTAAGGCTTGTATAGGCACTATATACATGAGAGGTTGTCTCTTGTATAAGGATGATCTTTGTAAAGAGAACAA
This sequence comes from Cyclanthera cordifolia, assembly GCA_037832605.1. Lineage (NCBI taxonomy): Eukaryota > Viridiplantae > Streptophyta > Magnoliopsida > Cucurbitales > Cucurbitaceae > Cyclanthera > Cyclanthera cordifolia. The sequence continues at coordinate 13,682,032 of JBBMEG010000024.1, forward strand.
AACTAATGAAGAAATAAAAGTTCTGACTTGGTTTCCTGTGGATGTAGGCGTATTGTCGAACCACGTAACTGCTTTTTCTGATCTCCTTTCTCTATTCCTCTTCCATTTGTTTTTCTCTACGAATTGTTTGATTGTCTTAGTTTAATCGATTTTAATGCTCACATGTAAGAAGTTAAACGAAGGAGTTAGATGAAACACTTAATGCATTTCTATTCTTTGTCTTGAAAAGCAAGAATACAAGAAAGAAAGTTATACATACCTGATTAAAGCCATCTAGTGAAGAAAAGCTTTAGCAAAAATTCGGCAGGGCTTCGCCAGCGACAAAGAAACAAAGCATTCGAAGGAGAAATGAAGAGACAGGGAAGAGAAGGGTTTTGATCGTTTCAGTGTTGGTGCTTCTACGTGTCGCGCAGGGAGGAGAAGTGAAACCACGTCCAACTGCTCTGACACCATCTTGTCCGTCAATCTCCAAGTCCCAGTCCTTGATCGAACGATTATCTTAACCCAAATAATAGTTTTGCTTGGGTTGGCCTGCTTGTGAAGGAGTCTTTAGGCTTTGATCTTACTGAGCTTCTTTCTTTGAGCCTTATTGTTTTTAACATTCTAGTATCGGAGCAAGGTTCCTAAGAAGAGAATAAGTTTCACAGATCAAGAAAACGATCCAAGAATCAATGGTGAAAGCTCAGAATTATGACTACATCAACCAAGTATCAGATTGATAAGTTAAATGGAAATGGAGACTTTGCTTTATGGGCAAAGAAGATAAAAATCATACTGATTGCATAAAAAGCTAACAACGTCATTGAAGCTCCAGCCAAGGAATCTTCATCAATCTCAGAAGAAAGCAGAAAATAAATGGAGGATATAGCCACTACTACAATAATAATAAAACCTAAGGGGGTGTTTGTTAAGTTGTTTTAAGGTGGGGATTTGGGTTTTAGCTAAACCCTAGTTTTGGAGGGTTTTTTTATTTATTTATTTATTATTTTTTTTTTTAATCAGAAGTTGTCTGGATTAAGGGGGCAAGGCTGCCCCCAATGCAGCGCCACGTGGCGCAATGTGCAAATTTTTTTTTTATACTTTCCTTTTTCTCTCTTATTTATTCAAATATATTTACAAAAAAAAAAAAATTACTTAAAAATATTCATAAATGTCACACCATATCACATCTCAAACACTTTCATAACTCCTCCATAAACACTCTACTAAAACCTTCAAACAAACAAAAATTAATAACACCTCTTCTAAACACTCTACTAAAACCTTCAAACAAACGAGCACTTACTAAACACTCAAAATAACTCCTCCAAAAAATCTCTAACAAACACCCCCTAAGTGACTCCATATTCAGGCAGGTAATGGATGAAGATTCCATTTGCAAGGTATGACTCAAACTATATTTACTTTTTGATAAAAAAAGATCTCCCCAACAAGTTATATGTTAGGGAAAGATTGTTCTCATTTAACAATAAACTCATCAAAAAGTATAACTGAGAACTTAGATGAGTTCAAGAAACTAACTTCTGAGTTCAGTAGTTCAGGGGAAAAACTCAGTACTGAAAGCGAGGCAGCCATACTTATAAACTCAATTCATGATGCTTTTAAAGATGTCAAGATTGCTATGAAGTATGGTAGATATAGTGTTAATGTTGATATTGTGATAAATGCATTAAAATGTATGGAATTAGAAATCAAGCATGAAAGTAAAACTAACGGAAGAGCATAATTGTTGTACACAAGAGGGAGAAAGTTTAATGATCCACCCACCTTCATATTAATGTCTCAAATGTCACAATTATAGATCTTAAATAGTTTTCTTTAAATATTATTATGTTTTCAAATGTTATCGTAACTTTGGGTTATTGATATGGTTTTTGGTTTGTTATTCAAGTTAACCATTGTTTTTTTTTTTTTAGGTTGTGATTTTAATGTTGTGAAATGAAACTATATCTAATAATTAATTTTGTGATTTTACATAATTGTATGGCTTAAGCTACTAATCATGTTACATAGGTTACTAAGTTTTTGTCAAAAGTATTAATAGAGTTTGTTATATACATTTGATATGATATAATAGTATTTATAACATATTACTTAAGTATTATATAAGCATTCATCAATCTGTTTGAACATATGAATACTCACATTTCAATAACAGTAAAACTCTATCTATTAAATAGAAAAGGATGAAGTGAATAGAAACATAAAACATTCAATATTACTAAGTAATATAAATTTAAATGATGAAAAAAAAACATAATGTATTATAGGATTTGTACATGATCGTTTATTGTGACACAACCGTCTACGTATCTCATATCTAACTCTAGACTTCATTTCAATATTTGACTTCCAATGTGATTTGTTTGGTCTACCAATTGGACGTCGAGTAGCAGGGATAAGATTTTTACGTGCTTTTTATGTGAATGTATATCCCATGTTTCAGGACGTCGAACAGTAAAAATAATAGATGAATGTGTTCTTATGATATATTCATTCGAATAATACTGTTTCAGCAGGTATTATTAGAATAATGATGCGTAATATTTGAATAAAATCGATAAACGTTTTATGGTCGACAAAGTATGAAAATAAAATCAAACTTAAAGTTTTAACGAAGACAACAACCAAAAATAACAAAGAAAAAAGAAAAAAAAATTGTGAGGAAGATGAATGAAATATATGGAAAAGTAGTATAAGATTTGACCAATATCATACATTAATTGCATATAAAGTAATAAATTAGTATTTTTTTTATATATAAATGGAATGTACAATGAACAGGCTTGCGGATACATGTGAATATATTATACAAAATTTGAATATCTATACTAAATTCTCAATAAAAAAAACTTAATTATACACTTATTTTCATATATCATTCAATTTTCAAATAAATAGAATAATATATAGTTATTATAATAGTAATAATAAAATTAATAATGAAAATTATATTTGTAATATTAATAATAAATAATAGAAATATAAATTTATAATAACAATAAAATAAATTAACAAAGAATTATGATCATTATTACTACTATTTATTATTATTATTATTATGTTAAAAGAATCAGAATCATTTTATTATTGTTGCTGCTTGTTATAGGAAAAATATTTCTCGAGATATCCGGCAGGACTTCTCGAAGGACACCCGAAGCGACTCCGACCCCCCATAGAGTCAGCTAAGGAGGCTTGACCTTTGGGGGTCGGCCAAAAGAGGCCTTGACCCCTAAGGGGTCGGCTAGGGAGGCCTTGACCGTAGGGGGTCGACCAAAGAGGCATTGACCCCTCAATGGTCGACCATGACGGCCTTAACCCCCCATAGGGTCGACCAAAGTAAGTTTGACCCCCCGAGGGCCGATTGTGGAAGTCAGGACTCTCTCACAAGAGATGACCGTGTCCAAAGTGACGACTGGATTCTGTTGTCAACGGTCAGGAGTTACGCCCAGAGAGCTAGGACCCCCATTTATGGGCGATTCGTGGAGGTAAGAACCCGTAAGGGCTGACCGAGATCAAAGTCGACCTTTAATGAGATCGGTCGAGTGTACCTACCCCAAGAGGGTCAACCATGAAGATTAGGATTCTCCTGTGGATGAGTCGACCAAGTCCAAGTAACATTTAGGAGCGTCACTCCTGTTAGGTGTAACTTCCTAAAGTTATACCAGGTAGGCTACACCCTCAAGTGGTTAGACCGTGGAGGTAAGGACATGTAAAAGTTGACCAAGTCCAAGTTAACTCCCAAGTCAAGATTGTTACGGCTCAAAAGGTAACAGTTCAGAGTTACGCCGATATTTATTCTCGGCTTAATGGCGGACGTTTGAAACAACTGACCATTAAGCCGCTATTAAGTGAGCTGCAACAGCTACAATTCCGACTGCTATAAGAGGTCAGGTCATTCTCCATTTCAAGCAAAGTGGAAACTTCGCTAAGAACCCTTGTAAGCCTTCTAAGTTCTAAAAGCTACCTCTAAATTACTCTCGTAAACTCTTAACTGACTTAGGCATCGTAGGCCCGTGTCTCACACCACATCGATGTGCCTAAATTTCTTTTTTTTTTGCTGGTTTCTCGTCCTCGGTAAAAAAAAATCCTTACCGTTGATCCGTTGACCATTTCTCGACATCAACACTGCTATTTATAACTACAACTATACTTATTATTAATATTTATTATCATTTTATACTTATTTTTCATAAAATTGTTATAATACATAATAATAATATTATTACTTATTTTATAAAAGATAAAATGCTTGAATTAATATCATTTTTGTCATTAGACATCTATTTTATAAATAATACTAGTAATAGTAATAATAATTGTTATATATATTAGTTAGAATCTTGATAATACGAATAGAAAAAATAATTATTTTGTTAACACATGATTAGTATTATTTAAGATTTTAAATTTAAAAGAATAATAATAATAATTTCATGATAAAAAAAAAATCATTTTATATTTTTAATATTTTAAAGTTAATAAAAATATATGTGTGAAATGAGGGGAAGAAAAAGACAGGTAGAGAAAAAGAAAGAGTACAAAGAAAAAAAGAAGACGAAAAGACCGAATTTAGGAACCGCAATTATTATTATTATTATTATTTTATTTTTATTTTTTTGCTAATTGAAATTGCTCAATATGATTCGAATTCAATCAATCTCTTTCAGTTTACTTTTTTTATTTTTATTTTTTATTTATTTTTTTTTTTTTTTGGATTAGAATTTGATAATAGCTTTTCTTTAAAATTGACGTGGAATTATCTAGAACGTACAAGTACACTTTGTCCAAAGTGAATTCCCTGACAAAATTGTAACAACGTGATGGACTCGTTCACCAAAGCAGGATGTGGTTAGTTTATGGCTATAAGATTATACTTCGAATTTAAGTTGAGAAAGTTTCTTCTTGTAAGAGAGTTTGATACTACTTTGAAAGAGAGAAATTTTGTAACTTCCGTTTTTATTTTTGTTCGTGGTTTTTATCTTGATTTGTTTAGAATTTTTCACGTTAAATCATTGTGTGTCATTCGTTCTCTTCTTCCACTTTATTATTATTATTGTTCTCATTCTTTAGCCGTGACCCTTACTTTATCCAATTAAACAATCATAATAATGAATATACGAAATATTTACTCCCATTATTAAAGGTTTTTTTTTTTGTGAATTAAAATTTGATTGATGTACCTTTTTTTAGTTCAATATGATTGGAGTTCAATCAATATCTCTCCGTTTACTTCATAATATATATATATATATATATTTATTTATTTATTTATTTATTTTACTTTTTGTGATAAGAGTTTGATCATATCTCCTAGTGGTAGATGATAGATAAGCTATATTTGTTTTGTTTTGTTTTTTTGTTTTTTTTTTTGTAAAAAATGAGTGGTAAAATTACTGTCCCTAAAAAATCACTAGTGACATCAATTAATTATCTAATTACTACTGACATCAATTTCTAAATAAATAATAATTATTCTATATTATTAATTGTTCTGTTCTTTTCTAAAAAGAAAAAAACAAACAAACACAAAACATTACTCTTATTGACGTTTATTATATTCGAGAAGAAATGCTTTAGTTATTTTATTCTACAAGTTAAAATACTATTTTACTTCTAAAACTTTAAATTTTATTTTTTTTGATTTTTAAATTTTTAAATATCTAATTCTAAAGAGTATTACAAAAAAAAACCCATCAATTTTGTTATATTTTCTTTCAAAAAGTATTATTTTTCTATAAATTTTAGAAATTGATGTACAATTTGCTATTACTTGTATTACAATTATTAACATTATTATAATAGTTTAAATAATATTAACGTTAAATTTATATGAACCAAGTTTAAGCATTGATGTTATAATTTAACGTTTCTAAACTTAAACCGAACAAAATAGAGTTGGTGGCGTATTAGTTTTATTGTTTAGAGGTATCATTTATTTGAAAATAGTTGTGCTCTTTATATATATATAAAAAATTTGAGTAAATACAAATTTATAATTATTATCGGAGGCATAAATTATATTTATATGTGAATATGACCGTAAACTCAGTAAGCATAAACACTATTTGTTTGAGTGTTTTTGTAAAATTATTAAAAACGAGTTTTTGTAATCATTTTTTCACGTTATACAAACGAGTTATAATTATAATTTCTTTTTAAAAAATGCTCAAAATAATTCATTATTTCTAATCGTTCAAAATAATCACTTCACAATTATTCACTCACTAGTGTCGTGATTTTTTTTTTTTCACAATTAATTAAAATGAAAAACTTTTTTTTGTATAATGTCGTGATTAAAACATGAGGAAAAAAAAACAAACATAAAGTGTACTCGGTTGTTTGTTCTTTGTTCTGTACGTTTTCTTTGCAATTTTCAAGTGTTCTCATCCACATTCTTGAGAATCAAATTCAATTATTTTCCATTTGCTTTCTACCAATTCAATTTGGTTTTTTATTCTTTTTCTTGGACTTGCACTGTTTGTTGGTGGACCGAGAAATCGAACTCGTAGCCTATTGATTATAAGGTCGTATTTCTTGAACTCAACTGAATTGAACTCAACTGTGTCATTGGCGATCATAAATGATATTTTTCGTTGAACTGAATTGAAATTTTGATTGTTATAATTCTACCTTACACTAGTAGAAATGACATATTCGACGGTGTGAGGATTGTTTACTGTGAAAGTACCATTTGTGAAAGAAGTCATTGTTGATGACAAAAGTAAATATCGATAATTCTAAGAAATTGCTTGTAATGGCCTGATTTGTAACCGCCAGGGTAGTTACTTACCATGCATGAAAAATTCATAAAATTTTTGATAGAGCTTCCCTAAAATACAAGTGAGGCATACTTGCAAAACAAGTCGTGAACATTTCAAATAATTTTCAGATTAATAATCAATAAGTTGTGATCATGTCGAGCAAGGTCGATAAATGCGGCCATGGATGTCTACCTTATAAGCTCATATGGAACATGGTGCTACAACAAGTTTGCATACATAGTACTCAACGAACTTGGGGCTGATTTTTCTTTTTAATTTATTTATTGAAAGTAATGAAAGTAAGAATATTAAAAAAGATTATATTAAAATTTCTTAAATGGGAGATTATCCGATAAGAAAACGAGGTCCCACGAACAAACGTAAAATTGGACATTATCTCATTGGATGTGATTTTTGTGGTATGAATGTAGGTTTGTTTCACTCACACTGTCTACTCATATATATCAATGTCTTCGCTTTACTTTATTCTACATTATTCCACTAATTTTTCCTTCTTCATTTCTGTTTTAATTATCGACTTTAATTTAATGCTTATGCACAACTCTTCTTTCGACATATCATCAAACATCATATCAAAATTTACATTGTTTAACTGATAACATTCAATCAATAATTTTGGTGATATCCTTCAACAAGTAGTTCAACTCATAGATTCAATCAGTTTGTTGATATATTCAATAAGTTCGCTCATATATTCAATCTGCTTACTAACCGTCTTGAATTAGTTTGGTGCAAAAAATAGGTAAAACTGGAATTTTTGAAGAAAAACTATTATGTATGAATTATTTTTTTAAAAAAATTCTATAATTAAAATAAGTGAATGAAAAGTTGTTACTTGGAGTAATTTTCTTTAAATTTACTTTAATTACCGTTTAAAAATTAACTTTTTTTTTTAATGTTTTTAAAACTAATAAAAATTGTAAAAAATAAAAAGAAAAAAACAATTGCTTAACGTCGTTAATATACTTTGATGATTAATTGGTGTTTGAATCCCCTCTTCTTACTTTTTGTTGCACTAAAAAAAATAAAAATAAATAAATATGAATATTTTATATTTATAATTTTAATTATAATTTACTATAAATTATAAATATGAATCTATATATATATTATTTCAATTTTTTTTTGCAGTAACTAGATGTTTACTTAAGTGATAGATTTATTTATGATTAATTCCATCATTTTTTTTTTTTTTAATTTTGGATATTGTATTAGAAATGAAAGAAGACACGAAGAAAAATAATTAAAAAAAAAAATATATATATATATATATATATGTATGTATGTATGTATGTTCAATTTTGTTGAATTTTATTGTTTTGATGTAGTTTAATAATTATCAATACTTACCGAAAGGATTAGTGGCGCAGTTGTTTCATTGTTTGATGTAAATCAATTCAACACGAGCAGATTAAAGATGCGCTCTTATTTCATAAATTTTTTTTTTTTTTTTTTTCGTTTTTGAGGTTTGTTGTTTTGTCATGTTCTCAGTTATCACTTATTTACGACTTCCAAATGAGTAACTGTTAATTATTTTTTATTATTATTATTATATAAGTATTGATATAAAAAAACTATATGTGTGTACTTTTTATTTATTTATTTTTATATTGAAACAAAGTTGCTAAATTATGAAATAACCACGTTTGTTAGTAAGCTTCTAACCATGGTTTTACATTTTTATGTGATATATTTGTATATTACAAGAATAGTAGTTAGGTATTATGGTCGATATTTATTGCATAGTATTTTTTTTTTTAATGTTATATTATTAACTTATTATACACATAATAATTTATTAATAGGCTTAAACTACTCACCACATCCATGTAAATATCTTGAAATCCCTTACAAACATGTGTTGTGTAATATTCTTGAATAAGAACTTGCAATCAAGAGAATATGTTTCACGTTATTACTCATATGATTATATAAGAAACACACATTCAGGTATTTTTTTTTTCATTCGTCATTCTCAAACGTGGAATAGACCTTCACATATAAAGGACGTAAAAATCTTGTCACTTGCTACTAATTAACGTGCACTTGGTAGACCAAGAAAGTTAAGTGGTAAGTCAAATATTGAAATGAAGTCTAGAGTTAAATGTGAATGATGTGGAAGGTTCTGGCACTATATACGTTCTTGTACAAATCATATAATATATAACGAATTCAACTTTATTTTTTCATGCAAAAAAAAAAAA
>JBBMEG010000024.1:13691120-13732769 GCA_037832605.1 Cyclanthera cordifolia
GGCACTATATACGTTCTTGTACAAATCATATAATATATAACGAATTCAACTTTATTTTTTCATGCAAAAAAAAAAAAGAAAACGGTAGTACTTTTATAAACATTTTATTAATGTTGGATTTGGAATTATCATTTTCAATTTAAGATACATCGTTTGTTGTTCGTGAAAAAACATGTTTTATTTACGTAGCTGATTTATCATTTTTTTTGTTATACTCAAGTTTAACAATTTAATACGAATATATCTTGATGATATTTTATTATTTTTTCAACGGATAGATTTCAACCCAGAATCTTGAAGAAACACACCTCTCGAGCCCAAGTCTTTAACTAATTGCGCCACACTCGGGACACACTAAAATCATTATTAGGTAGTAGTAATAGAAGGATTTTAAGAAATAAAAATAAAGATATTTTTTATGTGTAACAAAGAAAAGAAAATCGACAGATGTTGAAATTTTTGAAAAAAAACAACCATAGGGCATAAAATATTTTTAAAAAACTATTATTATTAAAATAAGATGATAGAATTTACTATTTTATATCAAATTTTTAATAAAAAAATATCAATTCAATTCATGATGGCCACTTTTTTTTTTTTTTTTGACATTTAATTAACATAGAATCATTAGAAATTGACCACCCAATTTTTATACAATCTACTATTAAAAGATATTAATGGAATGAACACAACAAATTAAATTAAGATCATAGATAGATTATGTGTAAGGAAACATATTTTTAGAACTTAAGTTATCAACCAATTACCACATACTTTACGGTTGACCTACTTAATTTGTCAACTGAACTAGAAAAACTACCTTATTTTATTTTATTATTTTTTTTGAAATTGGAAAACTACCTTATCAATTTCAATAATTTCATGATTCAACCAAAAAAAAAATAAATAAATAAATAAATAAATCTAGAACTAAATTCATAATTCCCCCGTTAAATTCATCTTACGCAAGTACAAAGCTAGCCGCACTTTTCGTTCTACTGACTGTGCGCTGTTGCTATTTGGTGAAATATTCGCCATTGCCAGAGCTCTTTTCGAGTTCTTGATCCACTTCCACTTGAATTTGTTGTTCCTTTTTTGCGGATTAGGATCTGTTCTTATTTCCGAGCTTTAAGGTTATCTTCTTCAATCTTTCTGTGCAATTGTTTTCTCAGACAGTGATTTGTTGTGGCTTCTGTGTTCTCGTTGTGTTATTTTCTATTATTGTTTTATTTGAGTACTTTTATCTAACTGTTTGATGAATCTATAACATCAGTTTTCATACATGATTACGCCAACGTCTTTCAAGAACTTTGTGTTGCTAGCAGCATTTCTTTTTCGGCCTTTTGTTTCTGGATTTGGTTTCATTTTGTGCTGGTTTGTTTAACTGAACAATGATTTTTGCTTACGATTCTATTTTCCAAGTGGTTTTACTTATCTACCTTCTCTTTTTTTTTTTGCTTATGATTCTTAATAATTCCGTTAATTTTTTGGAGACTGTTGTTTTGATGCTTAAAGTTGTAGTTTAAACCGCGTCTTGTGATCAGGTGAACTGTGAGAAACAAATTAAGCTTTGGGTTTTGTGTTTACGCGGTGAGATTTGTTCCTATTTGGAAATTGTAGATTTTGAAACAACTGTAGATTTTGAATTTTATTTCATCTTACCGAGACTGGAGATCGGAAGATTGAGTGACAAACTGGTCAGTTTAACGAGGGGGGAAAAATGGAAAGAATCCTCTCAGTCATCGCCTCAGAAGCTCAGGCGGGAGGGGAGTCTCTGCTCGTTAATATAAAGATTGCTGTTCTACCCATAGCCAAAGTTTTCACCATTTGCTTTCTGGGTTTTCTTATGGCATCTAAATATATCAACATCTTGCCTGCGAGTGGAAGGAAACTTTTGAATGGGGTATGTTAATTGTTAATTCAACTCCATCTAATCCGTACACTCGAACAAACTCAGCAATACTTTTCAGATGCACAGCTGCTGAATTTGATGTTTTGAACTGACCAATTTAGAATTGATGCATCGTGTCAAAGACCCTTAATGCAGTCTTGAAGTTCTGAGATGAACTGAGAATGTTTGTTTCTGTTTTTTTTTTTTTGTGCTGCAGTTGGTCTTTTCGCTTTTGCTTCCATGTCTAATATTCTCTCAGCTCGGGCAATCTATTACCATCGAGAAAATTGTTCAATGGTGGGAGCCAAATACATATCTATACATTTTTCCTGTATTGATTTGACTCTTGTATACTTATAACATGTCATACAATTTCAATTGTGGTCTTTTGTAGGTGGTTTATTCCTGCAAACGTTGTTCTGGCTGCGACATCAGGATCACTAATAGGATTAGTTGTTGCATCAATTGTTCGTCCTCCATATCCCTTCTTCAAGTTTACGATTGTACAAATTGGAATTGGTAAACCACTTGATCTTCCAATAGTTACTTTGACATTATTTATATGACGTATGAGTTGTTTCCTGTTTCTGTCACTTAGCTGGCTGGTTATTTATAACATCTGTTAGTGGCCATTAGTTTATAACTGACTTCCAAAGGCCTATCTATTTGGAATTGAAAAACTAGAATTATATTTCTCTTCTTCTCAATCGTGCATCAATTTTGGTATGCATGTCCTGACCTACTGCTTGTGCACTAAAATTGCACTGTAATTGAGCTGCATGAGACACGAATCAATCATGTTGGCGAGACATTTGGTTCTGATTTTACTAATTTATTTGTAGCTGGCTGCCAAAGGCCTATCTATTTGGAATTAAGTTATCAATAATGTAATGGATCAAGGAAGGAATCTGAGGGTTCCAAAATTGCTAATTCAATCAAGATTGACATTAGACTAATAGGGACTTTCCAATGAACTGGCCTAATATGACAGATGTTAGATCTACTGTCCACCTTTCCTTACCTACCTCGTACCAAGCTCAGTTTATTTTTTTGAGGAGGTATATGAAATTGTAAAATCAATAAACTATGAATTTCAGTCACGCTAATTTTTTTTTTCTATGACAGAAGAGACAAGTCACTCTACTTTTCCAAGAAAAACACTCTTCCTGTAGTTCTTTGTTGTATTTCACTTTTCTTCTACAACTACTACTTTACAATGGAAAGAACAATCTATTTATAGGTATTACAATCTTCTCCAATATCAATTATTGGCCTTTCATCTTCATAACTCTTGACCTTTCATCTTCATGACTCTTGGCCTTTCATCTTCACAATTTTTGGCCTTTCATCTACCAAACTCTTGAATTTAAACCCTTTTAAAAATAAAAACCAACATTTAATGTTTATTCAACAAAAATAATAAGTTTAAGTGATATACTTTGTGCATTTTTGTGTTTTTTTAATTTTTTTCTAGTTCACACTAGCTTCTTGTTTTTTAAGTTTTTTTTTTTTGGATAATCAGGTGTTGAGGGCCCCATACCAATACCTACTAATTTGTGGTACCCACGCCTGGAATCAATCTGGTTTTTGTAAGTCTTAGCTGACTTGAGTTTGAAGTTAAGTAATATCCATTAGTTTGTAGCTAACTGCCTGCCAAACGCAGTGTACAACTTGTATAGATAATGTCATTGATATAATGGAAAGAAGTCAAGAACAATAATTGAATTATACAGAGTGGCTTCTTTGCCCCATTTCCTCTCGCATTAGGCACCTACAACCTCCCTCTTGAGTATACTAACGCAAGTCCTAATTTCCCATACAACTCGATAACTTCGTCCAATCCCCCTCACTCTATTTATAACAAGAAATTAGTACTAACTCCTAGCCAATTACCATTATGCTCATACTAATCCCCTTTCAATACTAATATATCCTTGGGTGGGTACCGTGCAGAACTATGCTGTTCTGCATCATACTTCCATTTTAGAATCAGTTATGAGTAAATAGTCAAAGCAATTTGTGTATGGTTGAATGAGTTGCAACATTCTTTCCGTTGTGTCTTAATTCATACTGCTTTTCCTTTTTTCGTTTTTTGTGTGAAAGATGAAGATTGGATCTAACAAGCCTTTCTCTACTTTATAGTACCGTACTGTAATTGTGGCTGACAAATATCTGCTGTGAAAACTTGACTTGAACTTCATGATTTGTTTTTCTTATATAGAATTTTTACTTATGCATCCTTGTAACAACTCTATACTTTGCTGTTGGTATTCAGGGAACATCGGAAATGTGCCTCTCGTTCTCATAGCAGCTCTCTGTAGAGACGAATCCAACCCTTTTGGCGATTCAGAGAAGTGTAGCACTGATGGGACTGCTTATATATCATTCGGCCAGTGGGTGGGGTTTTTTGCACTTTTGGCCCAACTCAATGGGACCTGGGCATTTATCTAAGTTCGATATTGTGTTGTTTTGAATTTTAATAAATCTCCATCACAAATCATTCTAAATAATGTCTTAGCTCAGTAGTAGGCGTCTTAAATATCAAGTAATCCTTTCATGACTTGGCTTATATTCATCCCTAAGTAACAATTTATTATATCTTGGGCCCTGTGGCTCGATATAGACAATGTCGGTTTAATGAAAAAGAAATAGATTGGAATCAAATATTTGATAGATAAGTATCATTGTTCTAATTAGTGTTGGTAACTTTCAATTGGAAATACTTACCTCATCTCACATTAAAAGTGAGGTGTCTTCAACATCTTTATAAGATACATGAGCTACTTCTCTTACTACCAATTGGTTTTGAGATGGAACCACACATTTTCGAAAAATCTATCAATGGCTCAAATCAAAATAACCGTTTGTTCCTAGCTAGGAAAATAGTTAAGTTGACTTAGCGGAAATACTAAATAATACCTATACAATGATATTTTAATGTTCAGGTTGGTGCTATTATCCTCTATACCTATGTCTATGCGATGTTGGCACCTCCTCCTGAGGGTACATTTGACATCAAAGATGAAAGTATTCCAGTTAGGAACCTGCTGAAGGAGAGTACACCTGCACATGTTCCTTTGCTAGTTCAGGAGGTACCTTCAACATATTCAGATGCTTCCAAGAAGGAAGAGGTGAGAGACTTTATTTTGTTGCTATAGTGTTAGGTATCCAAATGCCTAACGAAAACTGTGACAAGTAGAGAAGTCCCAGAAATTCAAATATGGAGAAAGACACTATAATATCAAAGTTCTTCGATATATAGTGGCGAAAGATCAAGATAAACGAAAACAAGAAATAACAAGATGTTTCTTTTTTTTTTTCAAGCCAAAATATAGGCCGTTTGTTTGAAGGTTTTATGGAGCTATTATAAATAAGTTTTTACAATCACTTTTCAAACAACTACGTCCAAACGAGCTATTACTATTACAGTATTACTACCATCTCTCTTTCAAAGCCACTCAAAATAATCCCTCATGCAATTACTCATCCAAACATCTCCATAATTTAAAGTCATTATTATAAAATAATGAAGATATAGATGTTAGTTAATATTTCAGCTTATTAGGTTACCTTAAATGGCTTAATATTCTTCTTTGTGTTACTTTAGAAAGATTTACAAATTTGAAGTTGCTTATCATAATCTTTCTTTGGATGCAGACTAAGGGCTTCATTATGTATTGGTTTGAGAAACTGAAGCTCAAGCAAATTTTTCAGCCACCTATCATTGCTTCGGTTAGTGCAGACATGTTTACTTTAATGAATTATAGTATATCATGAAGATTATTATGAAACATGCTGTAGTTAGTGAATACTAGATAAATTTCATTGGTGCATATTTTGCGTTCTCTTTTGAAATACTGTGAAATTAGTTACTCAAGAAAAATGAGTTGGGTTTGTTCTCTTAAAAGACAAAAATTGTGAAGGGAAGAAGAGATAGAATAAAGATAAATATGAGGCAGAGTTTCACAGGAGAAGATGTATAAAAGTTAGTAATGTTCTTAATTAAGCTATTAATACTTTTGGCGTTTTCAAAATGACTAGGTTTCTGAACTTTCAGATTCAGATATTTTCCCACTTTCTTTTGTCACCATATCTTAATTGATTTTGTAATCCGTTGCAGGTCCTAGCTATGGTAATGGGTGCCATACCAGTCTTAAGGCGATTGATCTTTACTCCTGATGCTCCACTATTTTTCTTCACTGATAGCTGCATAATTCTCGGGTAAATCCTGGAAAATTCTGAACAGTACTGTTGCTTGAGTTTTTTTGTTTTGGTTGTTTTCTGGCCTTTACTAGGACATCGTTATTTTGTCTTATTATTATTAATATTATTAAGTTATTGGTCTTTTGTCTTTGCTCAACAATGAGCTTGCACTGAGGTCCTTTTCTTGGGGGTTTCTTTTAGTCTGTTGTTTAAAATTGGTCCTAGCTTCCTATACATAAATTCCTAAATATTTTATCTCAAGGTTTGTGTGCAGGTTCCTGTTTTCAAGTCTCGCTTATCTCGAGCTTGTGATGACGATCATGTCATAAAGATTAAAATTAGCCGTTAATTATGAACACAGGGTTCCATGTATATTTGGCTTTGTTTCCTTACCTCGTATTGAGCATGGCAACATAGTTGAAAATAAGGTCAAATTTGAAAAGGTTTTTGGTAGTCAAGTAAAGACAACATTTTTATTGATTCAAGGCTTTTTGTGAAGAATCCAAAAGCAAAACTGGTTTACAAAATACAAAATGGACGATATCATGCATTTGTGAAAATGTCGTGATACTGTTTGGAAGAAACAAGTTCTAACATCTTCTCCTCCAGCCTCCTTGTATTTCATACTTAGGATTTACGAATATGGTATCGTTTAAGTAACGAGTCCTTCCTGGGTGCTTATTGCAGCTGAGTAAAGAAAAATGTAGAGCATCTTGTATCTAGATATCAAAATCTGGATGTATAAGATCCTTCTTTCTTTTGTTTGACTTGGGATCTGCATTTTGGTTTTGTGAGTAGTTCATTCCTACTCGCCAACGTTGCCTTGTTCTGGAAATTGAGGTGAGCTAACCGTGTCTTCCTGATAGTAAATGTTGGGAACTCTTGGAGGTTATAAAAGTGAGGTGACGAATACGAAAACAATGGTAAAAGTGATCGTAGAGTTCTGCTGTTTTAGTGCTTCCTATTTAGTCTTTATCAGACTTTTGTGCTTGTTGCCGTTTTCTTCTAATGTGCCATCTGTTAGGCTACTAGTGTTGGCTTGTCAAGAGAATCTTTGTGTTGAACTATGTTAAATCATCCATCAACTCAAAAGTGTAAGATGGTGGGTTGGGATAAATTTTATTATACCAATATACATCACTTCTCACTTGTGAGCTTAGAAATTCGAGATTGTCTATCAAGTGAAAATCAATACTAGTTGAAGATGAAATGACTCGATAGAGGTTCGAATATAGGAGTTCTTGCTCTGATACCATGTTGAATCAGGTTAATCAGCCATTAACCCAATAATTTAAGTTCATGGATTGAGCTAAATTTAATTATATCAAACCAACAATTGAGATAATCGTACAATTACCACCAGTAAGAAACACACGCGATTAGTGAGGGTTACATGTGCAACATGCCACTAGATCTTTAGGAGACGAGATCAAGTGTTAAGACTTGTGGGAGGCAGAGCCCAAAAATGTCCGAGTGTGTTGTGATTTTCATGGTGGATGTGTGAAGATTGGACATTGTCTAGTGATTTATGCAATTTGGTTGCTGCATTATATGTAGGCGATAATTGTGGTTTTTTTTCTTTTTCCGGAGGAGCCTACATGAATAGAATGAACCTATAACGGCTTGTTTATCGATTCATAAATCATGTCGGCTGAGTTCAGCTTTCATTGGCGAATGAAGCTTGATTGTCTAGAGCCTGATAAGAGATTGAAGTTATGTTCCTTGTGGGAGAATATTTTTTTAAATTGCGGCATTGCGCCGACGTGGCTTTAACAAAAGTAAAGTGCCCTAGTAATGGAGCCTATAGTTCATGTATGTTCCACCCTAAGACCTGCCTTCAATCAAGTCTTCAACGTCATTTGTAGATGTCGTACCCGAATATTGAACTTCATGACGAATTAGGGTGATTATATAGACCAGTTTACATGAGTGATAGAAAATTTTCAAGTACTGCAAGAGTATCATGTTCGCATTATGATTTTGCCTTCATAAACATTTTTTATTGTTTGGTGTTACCTCAATTTTAAAAGGATGGTGACGTGAAATTTTCCCTTGTTACATTCTATAATAATTACTTCATACTTATTTTAAGTACTTGGAAATTTATGAGAAAGTAATGACTGTTAGAACATGAGCAAATTATGTAATCGATGGTGTGGTTTTGAACCCTGAATTGATGGAGGTTAAGACGGATATGAGCCTGTATTCTTTAAAACAGGTTATGGATGAGATAGTCTTAATAAATTAGAACGTGGGGAAATTTAATGGGTATACTTTAACTAATTAAATTTCATAATCAAAACAATTTAACAGTGCTTGTGGTTGTCAGGGAGGCTATGATTCCGTGCATCCTTTTGGCATTGGGAGGAAACCTTATTGAAGGTTAGTGCTGTTCAACTGACAATAGTTTTCTGCTATAGTTGAAGAGATACATATCAAATTTATTTGCCAAATATGAGCAGAAGCTACTCACAAGAGTATCTTTACACATTCCTACTCTGATCATCGAGCACGGTTAAACTATCATCACTTCAATTTGCTTGCAGGTCCTGGAAGTTCGAAACTCGGTCTACGGACGACCGCTGCTATTATTTTTGCGCGTTTGTGTTTGGTGCCTCCAGTAGGACTTGGCATTGTTATGTTGGCTGATAAGCTTGGCTTCCTTCCTCCTGATGATAAAATGTTTCGATTCGTTCTTCTTCTTCAGCATTCGATGCCAACGTCTGTCCTCTCCAGTAAGTTTCAATATTTTCAAACAAGTTTTGATTGAGTATTTGTGTGAACAACTAACTGGCTCTCGAAGTTAAACTATCTTGAGTTTGATTAGTGGTCAAATAAATCGAGAGATTATGAAAATTAGATTTTTACGCTTTCTTCAAAATAGAAGGGTCAGACATATGTCCAATAAAAATAGTCAAGTTACGTATAATCTGACTCAAACACTCACCGTCAAAAAAATAAAATAAAATAAAGTTTATCATTTAAGTTGATTGTGCAACTTCCTGACTGAACAAACCACTATTGTTAGTTTAAACAAATTGATCAGCAATGAACCATTCTAAACATGGGCGGATCACAATAGAGATCATTCCCCAACCAATTTTAAAATTTTTTTGAAAGTCCAAGAACCGAAACATAACATACTTCAAAATTTAGAGATTAAAGTTGGTACTTTTGAAAGTTAGACTAAAATAGAACAGAACTCGAAATTCATGGACTAAATTAAAATTTTGAAAGTTTAGGGAGTAAGATGTAACAAAAAGTGAAATTTCAGTATTTTACCCTTTATATTTCCTTTTCTATATTATATTTTGTTTCCGTATAGTTTTTTCATATATACATTTTCTTTCTTCTTTCCTAATTGGTTTGGTTTGTTTACATAATTCTTTAATTTTATAAATATATTTTCTCTGTTCTCATTCTTCTTTGCTTTTTCTGTGTATTTGTTCCTTTCTCTTACTTTATATTTTTTGTTTTTTTAGTTACTTTTTTTAAAGTTCCCATTTATTTATACATACAAATGTATATATTTTATTTTTCCTTTTATCTATTTAGTTTTTTTATGTACATTTTCTTAATTGGTTTGTTTTGTTTATATAATTCTTCAATTTTATAAATATATTTTTTCTATTTTTACTAATCTTCTACTTATACATTTATATAGAGCTGTTTTTATAATTATTTTTTCTTCTTTTCTATTTAAATACATATTTTCGTTTTTCTATATATTTTTATTCTTAATTTAATGATTTTACATTACTTTTTATGTGTTTATAGAAATTGTCATCGTTATTATTATTGATTTAAAAATATGCAAAACATTATTCTTATCAATATTTAGGCTTGTGTTGTTTTTATATACATATTAATAATAAACTATATTTTCTTTAAAAATTATATATGCAAAAATACAAAATTTACAAATATTTTAAAAATTATCAAATTAGTTTCAATATTTAAATTTATAAAAAAAACTTGATTTATTTGACATTTTTCAAAGTATGAGATTTATTAGGTAAAAAGTTGAAAGTGCAAGAACTTATTAGATACAAATTGAATGCATAGAGATTTATTAATTTATTGTTAAGTTAATCTTTTAACATTAAACATAATTTTTTTAATAATGTATTTATGAAACGTAAGTTTATGCCATCAACCATCCTAGGTTGTTGTCTTATGAAACAAAAAGTTACGAGTTCGATGTTGGGTCGTCATCTACAATTTTTTAGAATTTCAATGATGCTATAGAGTCGGAGTAGTTTGTCACGTGAGAATAGTTGAAGTGTCGTACCCACATACTTCCCTCCCACCAGATGCTATAACTTTCTACCCTTGATCTTGGCGTGTCTAGTGGTCCAGAGAGTTTTGAAAAACTAAGACATGATCGATTTAATTCATGATGATCATCTATTTAGAAATTAATTTTTACAAATTTCTTTAACATCTAAATATTGTAGGGTTAGATAGTTACAATATTTGAGGTCCAAACTCAAAGTTGTAATACATGTCCAACTCATGAAACAAAATATTGTGTGTAGGTGCGGTGGCTACGTTGAGGGGTTGCGGCAGAGAATCGGCTGCTATTCTTTTCTGGGTTCATATATTTGCTATCATCTCAATGGCAGGATGGTTCATCCTCTTTTTCAAGATACTGTTCTAAAGAAGTTGGAACCTTGTGAATAAGCTTCATATTCCGGTACTTGTATGCATATTCTTTATTAAATGTATGTTTCATAATAGATAAGACCAGTATCGTCTAGAAATAGTTATTTTAATTGTAGATGCTTGTATAATAAAGCTAAGTGAATTGGTGGCTACTACAATATGGTTGGGATAAATCCTCTTACATTTCTGTTTAATGTCAAATAAAATTAGATTGATCGCAACTCTTTAGCTTGTCTGACGTATCCTTGTTTGTGTTCGACTCGTATCAAGCAATTTACACTATTTGGACACTTGTTAATCTGAGAGATGTTGGGATGCAAACAAAGTTGTCCCACGTTTGGTTAGATGCAGGAAAGATCATGGGTATATAAGTGATGACTATCATCCACGTTGTCTCGTTTCTTATGAGTTTGAATACAACGACATTTAGAAGATGGGAAGATTGGAACCTGCAACTTCTTGGTTATCAAGATAACTATGATCTTAGTTAGTCCAATTCTTTAATAGACTTTGATATTACATTGGATAGTATGAGGTTTCATTTCAACCAAATAGTAATGAGAGGAGTAATCACTACAAAAATTATACCCTGTCAACAGAGAATTTTTCCTTTGTTGTAGGCTATGTAAGGCGATGGAACATTTCCTTCGTCGCCGTAAACGTAAAGGATGTCGAGGGAGGCAACGTTCCATCGTCATACATATCCTAAGTGGATGAGCTACGGTGACAAAGCACTACCTTCTTTGACGTATCCAATCACTTAAAGGGGGAAATAGTTAGGGTACGGTGAGGCAATCCTTTGTCATCGTAGACATTAAGTGAGGCGACGGGGATTTTGTTTCATCGTCATAAGCCTATTCAATTTCCCAAAACACAAGTAAAAGGGTAGGCTATGCTACGACAACGTAGGCTTTGTTCCATCGTCGTAGCATTTTAGTTTTTCCCCCAAAATTAAAAAAAAAAATGGGAAAAAGTTATCAACAGTGACAATACATTGGCTTTTCGACGTCGTAGCTTCATCTTTCGTTTTCTTAAATGAGCTATGACAATGAAACTTTATTTCGTCGTTGTAGCCCTTATTACTAAACACCCCTGCAAAAATCCTCATTTCTCTCCCAAAAACCCTTCGCCCACCACCGTTGCTACTTCTCCGTTGTCGTGGCCGATGCAGCCTCCAAGTTCCATCGCAGGTTTACCTTCAAAGTAAATTTTGAGTTATATTTAAGGTTAGATTGTTAGATTTAGGGGTCAAAAGTTTAAAAGTATGGAGAATAAATCTAACAATTTGTTAGTCTGTTATGTAAGTTTTGCATGTTAATATTATTTTTAACATCATGAATAGTAAAAGTCTATTTATAGGCCATTTATCATAAACAAATTTTCAATTTTTTTTAAAAAAAACTGAAAAAATACGTCAATATAAGTTCTCCGTCACCTTAAACATCAACAATACGAAAAAAAATTTCCGTCGTTTTAGGCTAAGGTGATGAAACCAACAACAAAGTTGTTTACGTCGCCTTAGCCTACACGACGAAAAAAAGAGGTATAAGATGACTTAAATCTCCACCACCTTAAACCTCTTTTAGGACAATGAAAAGGGTCCCACCCAAGGAGATCAACAAAGTGTTGTTTTTCATACATGAAAATAGCTGTTTTAAAGAAAGAATAAATATCATTTTATAATGTGTTGTCAAATACTAATCAATTATTTAGTTTTATTTGGAAGGTGACATTAGGGCCTCCATAAAGGTCAATATGAAGTTGCTTTTGCAATTCAATGCAACCTCTTATGAGTTGTCAAACAAACCTGGTGTCTCTCTCTCTCTTCTTTTTTTTTTTTTTTTTTTTTTTTTTTTTTTTTTTTTTTTCTTTTTCTTTTTTGTTAATTTATCATTTTATCTTTGAATCCTATATTGTTTTTTTATTATTATTTACCTATAATATTATAAAAGTTATAATTTGGTTGAAATTTTAATTTTGTTTAAACAAGTGTCAAATTAATTAAAACAAACAAACTACCTTCAAATTCATATTGCTTTCTTTTCTTTTTTTTTTTTTCTTTTCTTTTCTTTTTTTCTTTTTTTGTGATTTCGACAATTGAAAATAGGAGATTTAAACCTGTGTGTTCATGAATTTTCAACATTCATTAAGTCATTGAGCTACTGCTCTTTTGACAATTAATTCATCTTGCTTTCTGATTCTATTAAATATGAGTTGTTTGTCATACAATACATTATTTATGAGATGAATAAGAGATAAAAAAATTTATTAACATTTTTCTTTATTGATCTGACAAATTTTTTTTTTGGTGTGTCGAAGTTTCAGAGTCATATGTCGGATACTATTGACATGTCCTAAAACATCACATCGAGATACTTCTAAGAGTTTCTAATATTAAGTTCAACTGAGAGTCTAGAATTCAAAACTTTAAGAATATATATTTTCTCAAAATCGAAGTGTTAGCTCTTTCGGGAATGATTTTTTTTTTAGGACAAAATAAAAAATTAATTGAAAAAAAAGAAAAAAAAAA
Organism: Cyclanthera cordifolia; assembly: GCA_037832605.1. Classification (NCBI taxonomy): domain Eukaryota; kingdom Viridiplantae; phylum Streptophyta; class Magnoliopsida; order Cucurbitales; family Cucurbitaceae; genus Cyclanthera; species Cyclanthera cordifolia. The sequence continues at coordinate 13,704,410 of JBBMEG010000024.1, forward strand.
AAAAAAAAAAAAAAAATCTGCTCTAACTGTCAAAAAATAGCGCGCGCGGTTTTTTTTTGTTTTTTTTTCTTTTAAAATGAATTTTATGGAACAGTAAGAAAAAGAAGGAATATTTTATATATTTATTTATTTTGAAAAAGAAAAGGAAACGAAAGAAAGGGCAAGTTAGTTATATGCGAAAGGGGAAGAAAAGAAAAGAAAAACAAAACTGGAAATTCTCTCAGAATTTGGGTTCATTTTCAGTTGCGATTCCGGTGGTGCTGGCGGCGGCGACGCGGTGGTGGTGGGCGTCGTTTTGTGATTGTTCTGCAACTACGACGATCACAATTCGAAAAACAAGAAGAACAGCATCGACAAATAATGGCGTATAGGAGGAGACAAGGAATCACGAGGGCGTCCACTTTCAAAGAAGAGATTCATCATCGTTCCGACGAGTTTGATAACTATTCCATCTCTTCTTCTGCTTCTTCTTCTTCGTCTTCCTCTTCCTCTCTTGCCTCTCGGGTAATCCGAGCTTCTGCTGCTCATCTCGATTCTTCGCATTCCTCTGCCTATGGCGATACCTCCGATTTTCGCTCTGGCCATATCCGATCCAAGGTGCTCTGTTTTCTTTTGTTGTGTTTTTTTTTTTTTTTAACTCTCCAATTTTGAATCGATCTAGATGAGGAATACTGAAATCCGTGAAATTTATGAGTTGATTGTGTCTGTTGCTTTATGTCTCCACGTTGCAATAAGTTATGTAGATAAAATTATTTGTTGAGTATAATTTGCTGGTTTCATATTCTCGGAGCTTGAATTTGCGAATTCTAAACGTCAAATATGATTTTATCTGGAAATTAAGACGGCATGTTATTTTCTATTTAATTTTACCCACCTTTTCAATTCCGATCGATGATACTTGTTGGTGGTTCATTGCTGTGTTTGAACTTTTCAGAAATCTCTGTTGTTTTTGTTGGTCATTCGAATGAATATGCATTGTAATCTGTATCTTGTCATATCCCTCGATTTTCCAGAGTTTTGCTGGCGAGAATGTGACATTCAAAAGTGAATCGAAAGCTGGTTTTTGGGGGGTTCTTGCTCAGAAAGCTAAGGCCATTCTCGAAGAAGATAACATAGCCATAGAAGCTGAAAAAAGTAGGTTTCAGCCCATTAATAGCTCAACCCGTAGTCAGGTGAACATCAACTATCTAATGCCGATATATATTACATAGATATAATAAGCTCAAATTGTTGCGACAAAATTTTACATTCTAAGTATATTTTATGCATGTCTTTCCCTTTTTGTTCCAATCATGTTTATGTGCATGCCTCATAATTCAATAAGTACTGTATTAGAATAAATTTTAAGGGGGTTTGGATGAATAAGTGTAGAGTGATTATTTTGAGGTATTATAAATAAAGGATTATTTTGAGTGGTTTTAAAGAAGAAAATGTAGTAATAGCTTGGTTTGTATGAGATGTTTAGAGAGTGATTATAAAAACTCTTTTTTAATAGTTCCATAAAAGAGCTAAACAAATAGCCCATCCTCATCCAAAAATTAGATTAACGATCATGGGTAGCCTAGTGGTCAAAAGGATAATAAAAAACTAAGAGATCATGATTCAATTTATGGTGATTATCTACCTAGAAATTAATTTACTATTAATTTTGTTGACATGTAAATGTTGTAGAGTCAGGTGTTATGTTCCTTGCGAATAGTTAAGATGTGTCAAACTGGCTCCAACATTGAGGAGTATAAACGAAAAAGTAAGGCTATATTTTCAATAAAAAAAAAAAGAAAAAAAGAAACTCTTTGCAGTATGTAACCTTCTTGTAATAACATAGAGATTTTACCTCGTATGCAACTTGTTCCTAGTGCTCTATTTTTCTAACTTTCGTATTCTGCTTGAGAAATGGTTTCAGGAGCCATGTCAGTCTACTGATTACAACTCGAAGAAAACAAACAATCCTGCAAAGGGTTTGGATGCAATCACAACTTCACTTAATCAACTTGGAAACACATTTGAAAAGGCATTGGAGGTAAGAACTGTGACTTTTTTCCTCAAGTTAAATATTTTATTGATTGGTTTTATTGAATTCTCATATCTTCTTTCTTCTGGTCTCCAAGTTAGCTTGTTAATTTCCTAATTAGCTGACCAGTTCTCAGATTGATGGACCTTTTTCCTACTTGAAAATATAGATTAATGATATTTCAGCCTGGTTAGATTTTGCAAGATGATGAAATAAATTAGAATGTCTCAAGTTCCCATCTTAGTCATCTATTTGCCAAGAATATCTTTGACTTGGTTTATTAGTGAACTGACATTCAAATCTTGTTCAACGACAAATGTGGATAGAGTATTCAAACACATGACATCTTGTTTCATGGGTATATACTTATGCGGCTGAACTATGTTTCGTTCACTCAGAACTAGTTTTGAACTTACAGTTTACAGCTTCTCGTCTTGTTTTCAGGAAAGTCGCACAATTGTGGAAACTAAGACTTCAGACATCATTCAAGAAACTCACAAACTGCAGATTACGAAAAAGAGCAACAACTCGAACAATATGCAGTCTCTAGAACCACAGATGCAAACACCTCGTAAAATACAACTGAAGGCATCTCGAGACGTAAGGTGCCAACTTTGTAATTATGTATGGTGTTGCTACCATTGAAGTTTTCTCTCTGTTTCCTCCTTTTTTTTCTCTCACAAATTGAAGTCAAACTAGTTGGAATTCAATCATTTTCTTAGTTAAGTAGCCCGGGATTGCACGCAATTCTTCACATCTCAATAAGAAGTTTCATAATCCTGCAAAAGGAATTGAAAAGGCCAATATGTCTGTCCTAAATTAGAATGCAATGAATCAGTAGAATATGTATATGAATCATATTTCCCGAGTTGGATTCAGTTTGGATGTTTTATTTTACTCATACTTGCTAGAACTCGTGTAAAAGAAAACTACCTTTGTGTGGTGGAGTGCACTAATGGCATAACAATGTAAAAATTACCTATGAACTGTAGGTGGAAATGGCGACAGCTTGTAAAGCGAAAGTATTATATCGGGAACGGAAAACCGTTGAAGCAGATCTGGCTTTTGCTAAAGAAAGATGTGCACAATTAGAGGAAGAAAACAAAGTTCTCCGGGAAAATCGCGAGAAGGGCGCCAATCGTGCAGATGATGACTTGGTATTCTTACTTCCCTCTTTCTGTTCCTGTCAGGATCTGTAGATATTTATTTATTTTTTGAGATTAAAACAATTGGGAATGGGGCTATAAAGCATAGACACAGACAAGGGACACGGATATAGACATGACAAGTCGCGGCGATACGCCATTTTGTTTTTTAAATTAGAACACAGATACATTAATTTTTTTAGTAAATATGTAAAGTTGGCATAAACTACTAAATGTACTCTACTCAAAAGCATATAATATCAAGTTTGATTATAATTCACGTCAGTTAGGCTCGCCGCGTAGTGGTGACGGTAAACAAGTATTTTAGAAGACAAAGACAGATTTTTTTCATGAAGAGGAGGGAATGGTGGTTGCTTTTCTGTGATAAATGAGTGATGGTTTTTTTGTTCGTTTTTCTCTTACCTTTTTCTTTACTTTTTTAATAGTTAGTAGTTGACTATAACATTAATTATTTTGGGTCTGAGCTTTTAATATTTAGGCCCAAAGACTGCATATGTTTACAATATGTGTCCAAGGTGTGTCTGGAGTGTGTCCGAATATTAAAAAAATAATTAAAAAATTAAAACAAGTAAAATAGCGTGTTGGACATGTGTCTGAGAAGTGTCCAGAAGAATGCGTGTCTGATATGTATCCGACGCGGATTCTTTCCCTATTTTAAAGTGTTCGTGCTTTATACGGTGGGGTATTCGAATCTATTACCTCTTGATCATCGGGTTTAGACCAATGCCCTGGTCTTGTCGGCCTTTAGAAACTTATTCACATTTCTTTTGATCATTATAGCATTTAATTGTTTTCTTACTGCAACAAATGAGTAGTATGAAGATTCAAATCTCTGCCCTTCAATAGAGTACATGTCAATTATCACTGGGGTCTTTAATACTAAAACATCAATAATAACATATTCACATTTCGTCGAATTACTTGTATATTGAACTTTTTTTTCTTGGAATGTAACTTTAGAGATTTGAACCTCTTACTATCCTTAGAATCTTTAATACTAGAAAACATCAAGAGTAACAATATATATTCACATTTTTTGGATCGTTACAAGATTCAAACTACTTTTATGGAATACAACAAACGTGGAGTGTGAATATTTGAACTTCTGATTTCAGATTCGGCTTCAACTTGAGACTCTTTTGGCTGAGAAAGCTCGTTTGGCGCACGAGAATTCAATATACGCTCGCGAGAACCGATTCCTAAGAGAAATAGTTGAGTACCACCAACTGACAACGCAGGATGTGGTTTACTTAGATGAAGGAATGGAAGAAGTTACAGAAGTGTATCCCATATCTGTTTCCCCATGCTCCCCAACCTCACTGCCTTCAGCAGCCATGGAAGATCAAAAGGATCACAAAGAAGAAGACAGTGATGGAGAGATAACCCTTACAACAGTTTCTAAAGAAGAACAAGGTACACAAAAATCCCATTTGCCTTCTAATTCTTCCTGAGGATTCAAAAACAAAAAAAAAACTTTGCTTTTTTCTTGTTTCTTCTTTGGTGGTGGTTTGGTTCTTTTTTCTTCATTGACCATTTTTTTTGGGTACTAAAATTAACAAGTGAGAGAGTTGTAGAGTATGCTGCCTGGTGAAATGTTGCAAAATAATAATAGTAATATCAATTCATTCTGTTTTGTATCCCATAAACAAACATTGTGTGATGTGCTAAATATGCAATATTTTTTTCAATATGTAAGTAAATCTAATCTTTTTCTTCTTTCTGTGTTTTTTTTTTTTTTTTGTGAACGTTTTGTGTTATATTAGCTTGGTTGATATAATTAAATTTATCCAAATTAAGTAGCTTAAGCTGGATTGATTGATAGTTTAATATAATTCAACATTATACCAGAGCATGATGTTGTAAGTTCGAATCTCTGCCAAGTCATTTCTTTTCATTTAAAATTAAATTTCACTCGTAGAACGTGTTTTCAATCAATTTTGATTTTGTAGTTTTCAATCAATTTAATTTGATTTGAGTTATCTATTTCACTTAATTGAAATCTTGATTGAAGTCATCAATTTTGTATTGAATCATTTTTTATTTTTTTTTGTTATATATGAATTTTTCTAAAATTTTGCTATCAGTAGAATTTTCTTCATTTTAATGCTACTCATGAAAATTCCTTATAAATTTAATACTAAATTGTAAAAATAAAATTGGTTTGATAATACCTTTTAAAAAAATTCAAACAAAAAAGTTTTTGAAATTGCTGATGTATGGGACAACAAACTCTACACAGAGGTCACTGCTGTTTTCAAATAAATTGAGAGCTAAACATCGATTTTCAGAATCGAACCTGTAATGCTAGTATTGTACTAGAATAACACGAAACAATGAAATTACTACGCCACCAACTCTTTCGATATTGAGTTTAATTTTGATGCAACCAAAAACAATAAACATGTAGATAGAAGCCATAGCGTGTTGTCGAGAATTTATCTTTCATCCCCGCGATTTGACATCAAATTCAAATATTTAAGTAGTTAAATTATTTAAATGAATTCAAACTACTATAAATTTGTCGTACAAAACAAGTTGACAATAAATTGTTCTACAACTTCAAAAACAAAAATAAACAAATTCATAAATAAAAATTTATGGTTTAATAACCATTTAATATGTTACTTTCAAGCCTAGAACAACTACTACCACCTATAATTTAAAAATCAAACCCAAAAAATAAATAAATAAATAAATAAATAATAAAAATAAAAAACTTGTGTTTGATTTATGAAATTTTGTTTAGAATTTAAATACTAAACATTTTGTCAAGAATTTAGATGAAAACAAGTTTACATTTTAAAACAAGAAACAAACAATTATGGTCGAATTTGATAATCATTTGAGTTTTTGTATTTTATTTTTGAAATTTAAACTTACAATTACTACTTTAACAAAAATTATTTTGATATCTATATTTTACTTATGTTTTTAAAACCAAATCAAAATTTGAAAGTTTAGAAGAGGTTATCAATATTCTTTTTCTTTAAAAAAAAATTTGTTAAAATTCACATACTTAAGAAAATATGAATTCATAGATAAAAATTTGAGTAAATACAAATTCAAATTTTAAAAATTAAAAAAATATAAAAATCAAATAGTCAAATGACACCTAAATATTTATCAAACCGATCTAAATGATTATCAATTGTGTTTTTTTCAAATCTATCCAATAATTTAGCATCTTTTACTTTTTTTAATTACAAGTGAGTTAGGGATATGATTTTTCCTTTTTTTTTTTTTCTGAAGCTTATTTGATTAAATTACTGCTATGATTGTAACCAAAAAAAAAAAAACTTTAAATATTGATGTGAAATTAACATTAATGATCTCAAACTTGACCGTACCAATATATATTTCATCATTCTAAAAATGTATGGATACTTGCAAGACTAACATCTTCATGAGTGTCTACCTCAATTATCCTCACTCATCATTCGCTTGAAACAACCCATAACTTAGTTGTATTTTCTACAACGTAATGATAAAATATCTTCTATAATCTTGGGTCATGATATCAAACCCCCGAATACAGTAAAGCTCAATTAAAAGCAACACAAAAAGTCTAGGAGTACCTGTGCTTGGGCCGAGAGGCTCTGATTGATCGATTATCCAAAAACAAAAACATTTTCAAGTTAAACAATCCAAAGAAATCCTAATACAACATACATCACAAACCATTAGGGGTCTCCCATTGGTTCATACTTACTTCCATTCTTCATTTTCAAATCCAAAAGCAAACTAAAGAGCCAAAAACATGTTCATGGTCTGTATGGGTATTTAAGCCTTTCTAACAGTCCAAAAACATTGTCATTTTATGCATTTGGACAAAAGTAAGAACCAAACACAGCAACTGCCTATGCTATTAATTTACACTCACAATCACAATTCATAAAAATGTGCATATATGGTTAGACTTCTATCAAACCTCCACCGTCCTCTTTGCAGCGTAAAAAGGACCACTATTACGAATAAATCTCGCTTTCTAATCGCTTTTCGAGTACACCTTGTGAGCACAGCAGCAAGCAGATGGTTTCGCTTCTCTCCAGTCTTCGCTTTAACCAGGGCAGCTACACAGTATCAGTTAGATGTACATTTTGTGTAGGTAAATATGCTATGGCTGGCTTTAGCTCTTCAAGCCACACCTTCTGAGGGGCTTGTACTAAATGGGCTTAGAAAACCTGGAAAAACAGACTTGTCGATCCGTCACCGAATGACCTGAGATCCGCAGGTTTAACTAAAGCCCTACACAATGGGCACGTGCGTTCCCGCTCGAACCTACAAACAACGCAAAATGATATGAAAATGAACAATATAATCAAACACCTAAGTTAAGCAAGTCATAGAACACATGCATATAAATTTAAAAAGCAGGTCAATAAATGATAAATTTGTAGGGACAGGCCATTGGCGTAATGGATTTAGAGGAGTGAAGCTCTTAAGTTCTCGGATCATCAAAAAAATTATTAAGAGATCTCAGGATTCGAGAACTAGGATACCAAGAACTCAAAATTACACGGGATAAAACATAAGAAAACATCAAAAGAAACTGAGTTATTTGAGGTACTTCAGTGTACATGGGCCCTCCGAGTTCACTTGGGTCATTACAAGAAAAGAGCACAAGATCAAAAGGAAAGAAAACTTACAAAACTAGTCAAATCTAAAAAATAATTTTAGTCAATATCAAAAAAAATTAACACAGTTAATGTATTAATGAGCACAATCACGTACTTTCTTCTAATACAATATGACTATACATGCAAATATTTAGAAATTTGACTACATTTGTAATTATTTTGTGAGATTAGCATATCCACAACAATTTTCCTAGAAGGAACGCTACCTTAGCCTCATTCTCAAAACTATCAAAACTCAGATCACAAAGTGGGTTTGTGTGTTTACCTGTGACCTTTTTTTGGTCCAACAATTTTGATGGAGTGAAAGAAGAAATTTTCAACTTTACCTAAGTTAACCATGTCGATATCTACTAAACCATGTTTGAGTAAGCATTGACTATGACATGTGACTTAACACTTAGATACTACTGAAAGTATTCCAGCAAGCTTTCAAGAATGCTTTCATTTCAAAGTGAAAAAATGAAGCCAGCAGTAATTTGAACATCAGTCATCGTAGCGTGATCGAACTTAAATCTTCTTACTTAGTAAATGTTCAGTAGTCGATTATTATGCAGAGTCCAGACTGTGATAGTATCAATCATAGAATTCTACATTGTATTTAGCTCTTTATCGGCTTCGTCGTGATTATATAGCCCGGTGGAAAAGTCTTTTGTTAATCGTTTCAATAGGAACTCTTTGTTTTTGTATTCATCAATCAAATTTTTGTTTCCTTAAGAAAAGCATTTCCTGCAATAAACTTACCACTCTGAAACACAATCTTCACAAAATATGTGTTTGCATCGGAGTAGAATAGGAGCATGCATCTTTTCTTGGCAAATAGCACACAAATCACCAGCTGCACTGACCTGCATTTGGCCAATAATAAGTAAATAGCGACTGGATGAAGTTTGGAGGGATCCATAGATAACAGATTAAAAAAAAGCATTACAAAACCAGCCACCCGACTGGAAGAAAATATGACGATATCGGCAAAGCTCCATTGGTCAAGGCACAGATTACATTATAAGGCTAAATACAAATAGAAGTTAAGGTTGCAATCTGCAAAGATGCATGGCCTTCAGCAAGAGACTTTCATTCTACCCTAAGGACTTACTTTTTTGTTCCAACCTACGATAATGAATTCAATACATGGTGACCACTTACCTAGAAATTAATTTCCTACACATTACCTAAATTCCTACACATTACCTTGACAAGCAAATGTACTAGAGTGAAATGGTTGTCCCATGAGAATAGTCGAGGTATTTGTGTTGTCTCAAACACTAACGAATATATATATACATAAGAGCGAGAAATCTATGGAGGGTGTTTGGATGTGAAATTGTAGAGTGATTATGAATGAGAAGAGTGATTAGAAATTTAAGTTTTAGTAATAGCTCGTTTAGATGTATTTATTTGTAGAGAAGTTGTAGTTAATAGCTTGTTTGTATGATAGTGTTTGTAAAGTGATTGCGGACAATAACTCGTTTGGATGTAGTTAAAAATAAGTGATTATTTTGAGAGTTATTATTTAGAGTAATTAGAAATGAGTGTTTACATTTACAATAGCTCATGATGTTGTTGATTGAAAAGAAGTTGTAAAACCTCATTTTTAATAGTCGTTAATACCAAAAAACAAACACCATTTCTTTTTACTTTTCATGAAAAATAAGTAAAGACACTGCAATATTTAGTCCTGAGATTAGTCGAGATGCAGGCCCGACACTGCGTCTAGACACTCAAGGAAACCCAGAAAAATAAAATAAAACCAAAAATTGCATCCAACGGTAAGAAAGTTAGGTTACTTGGAGAAAGCATAAATAAATGGGATCCAAATACCTGCTCTGATGTAGCATATGCCCCATAATGCACCTCTTTACGAGACAGTGCTTTCAAAGCTGCAACGAAGGATTGCACCTGAAACCCACATCAGAAAAAAATAAGAGATAGGGAAGGAAGATGACAGACATGAGAGACCATTAAATGACAAAATACTCATATAATAGTAAAAAATGTTAGAAAACATACCTTTTCAACTACAGATGTGAGTTTAAAAGTTAAGTACAGTCCTGTCAATAATGATGAAAATAGACTCCCGTACTCTTTGTTCAAAAAGAAACGATACCAGATGGGCGTAGGCAACAACGCACGGTACAGTAGTAGCAGATATTCGACTAAAGTTAGCATTTGACCCTGAAGATACAATATGTGAACGTTTAAAGTGAGTTCTAAAACACTAACAAACATTTGCAAATTCTAAAGTTTCCACTTTGTCCACTAGAAGACGTCAATGTTTTAAAAAGTCCAAGGCGCACTAAGACGCACTGACCCTCTGGAGCCTGAGGCGCAAGGAGCGGGCTTTTTTACTAAATGCGCACTATATAAAAAAACATAAAATTTATATGTGTGTGTGTGAACAATCAAAACGCTTTCATGGAAAGATATGAAGTTTTTAACCAAGAATGATATATAAAACACGCATAAGATTCAACAATTAACCTACATTTCATGGGAATAAATAAAGTTCAACTAAGAATAATATATAAAATACATATAATTAAACTATTAGCTTTCATTTTCATGGAAAAAAAAATAAAGTTTTAATTAAGAATTATATAAAAATACATAAAATTCATCTATTCACTATCATTTTCATGGAAAGAAATGAAGTTTTAATAAGAATAACATACAAAATATACATAAGTGATTCAAAATATTTCAATGTCTTAAAAACCTATCGCGCCTTTCGAATATGTGCACAATCAAAGCTTATAGAGAGACAAAACACAAAATTGTAGGTAAAAGAGTAAAAAAAGAAAAACACAAAAGCCCACAAGCCGTGCGCCTCTGCGCACCTTAGGGCTTTAAAAAAGGCGCCAAAAGGTGCGCCTTATTAACCGTGGCTCACTTTTCCAAGGCAAGGCGCATGAAGTGTGCCTTGGGCCTAGGCGCTCGCCTGAGTGGACTTTTTAAAACACTGGAAGAGATAATTATAGAGAGAAATCAATCGAGAGCTCAATTAAAAGATAGCAATGCAACTTCTAAGACTGTAACAAAGCTCCAATTTCCATATCCATATTTGATGCTGATTCAAAAAGAGTTTAATGGATAAACAAGTGTCAACTTCTATATTACCATACCTGCTTACGATAATTGCGGCCCCTACTGTTCTTGTAGTACATCAAAAGAACACACTTGACCACCATTGCTGCCTGTCGGACCAAAGTGTCTGAGAAACCAACACAGAAGAATTCACCAAACCAGTTAGTTTACACAGGCCAATGCAACCCGGACATGTCGATATTTAAAAAATCATGCCAATACCAATGCCTATAAATAACAAAGCTACAACTGCAGCTAAAAAGAATACTAAGGGTGTGTTTGGGCCACCACGAATGGAGGGAGAGAATGGGAATTGAAATGATTCTTAATGTTTGGGCCACCAAAAATCATTCTCCCCATAATCACGTTTTCCCAAAATCAATTTGTTATTCTCTCCCTAAATATATTTAATTCTTCCCATAACAACTTTTTATTCTCTTAATAATTATTTTTCACTCACATCATACCCATTATTTTATGAGAAATACTTGCCTACACATGAATGTGTAGGCAAGTCCTACTCATTGCATACATGGCACCTTTGGTGCCACCCATTTTTGTTCTTTTTCTAAATGTTGACTTTTTATTTAAAGTAAAACAAAAATGTGTGGCATCAAAGGTGCCACGTATGCAATGAGTAGGGCTTGCCTACACATTCATGTGTAGGCAAGTATTTCTCTTATTTTATTATTTTCATTATCATTCTCATCATCCTAAACACAATTAATCATTCTCCTCATAATCATTCTTTTCACCTCAAACACAAACAATCATTCTGCGCATAATCATTCCTTTTCTTATATTCCTCCCATAATTATTCTTCTTCCCCTTCCCCCAAACCCACCCTAAAGGAATTTGACAGCTCTTAAACATATATTCAACTATCCAATACAATACAAAATCATCTCAAAGATTGAGAACAGGCTCACAGGAACGAACTCTCTTATGCAGCATGGGGGATTTGGTGTTCATCTTATGCCCCCTCTTCAGCCTACGTAAGGTTTTGAAAAGGCACGTCTCAAGCCACGTTCTATACAAAACCCTTTGATTGGCCACTGCACTACTCAAATAATACACGGATTGTAAGCTTGCTCAGTTTTTTTTGGAGGCATTGTCTCTGCCTTTTTCTAGTTAGAAAGACCTTCATTGATTGTTGTCTACTTCTTCTTGAACAGACCCTTTGCATTGATCTTACCCTCTCTCCTTTATTGAGGCCTATGATTGGCTTTTTCTCTCTTTATCTGTTTGCTCTCTATTTCTTTTGTTTTGATGGGTTATTGTAATATCTTACTTAATAATGAAAAAGGTTTTTGTTTCCTATAAAAAGAGCAGCCTAGCCTAGTAAACCACTTCTTTGTTACAGTACATTAAATTGAATATGATTACGGCATATGGTTACCATTCACCATGATGACAAAAATCGCATGCCAAAAAGGAGGTATAGCTCTAGGAGGAAGCATGATCAATGGGTATAAAAGGTCATCGTTCCGATACCACCAGTACACACCAATAACATGAATAGTGAATGCAAGAGCAATTCCAACCAAAATAGAGATTTTTCTCTCTCCCTGCAGAAATTCATAAGCCCTACAATTAAAAAACAGTAATAATGAAAAAAAAAATAGCAACAATACAGCAAGGTCGGTGTCATTCCAGGGAAAGATATCCAACGAGTTTGATCATTGCCATAGATAAAGTGTAGCCAACAGAATGAGAGTGATTCAGGAAACTATTTCTTAATACCAGAAGGAATTTATTTTAGGATGCAAATTTTACATCCAACCGTAATAGGATGCACATGCACTGAAGGACCCAAGTATAAGAAAGTCTAATTCAGTAAATGTTGTGATTTGAATTCTATATTATGACTTACGAAGGCAAATGATCGTGTTGATGGGGAATGTGTGGATGCAACATTATTGAGAAATGAGCCAAATAGGTGTGGATAGAGGAAAAATAAATTCAAATGCTGTGTAGATATGTAATGTATACTATTCTAACATTGTAAATATATAGACAAAAGTGAAACTGAAGACAAACGCCATGAGAAAGTAAAGGAAAAGAGATCCAATCTCACTATTTCTAGTCACAAAGTAATGGATGCTAAAAAGTGGTGGGAGATATTATAGTTTTGTAGCTCTAGCCTCTAGACTCTAGATGCTCACATTTGTATGATATGAAAGGTGGCTCAGAATGCAGGCTGATTCCTCCAATATAAAAGAGAATGGTAGGCACATGAAAAAATAAAAAATAAAAATTTGTTTAAGGCAACCAATAACTATGGTGGGCTCTAGAACTTGGCCTTTAAATTCCCTATCAATATGGGTGATATAAATCAAATAGGGGCCTTTGAGCAATCTACTAATTTTTCCTTGAGTAACTATATGGAACCCTATGCATAAATTTCCATAACAAACCTTCAAAGCTGTTTGTTTTCGCAAGATATCATTTGACTTATACATGAAAGCAGCAATCCAAATTGTCACGAAGAATCCTGCAAGTAATTATAAGAGGCAAGTATCAACACCATAAGGAGAAAAAAAATTGCATAGTACACATGGAAAACAAACATGTACAAAAAGAAAATTATTAAACATAAAATTGTGCCCCAGTTTAGTAAATGTCTATTTTTGGATAAGAAACCATTGTTATGAAATGGAAACAACATTTAAAGAGACAACAGAGAGAAAGCGAATAGAAGAGCACACATATTTATGTGGTTCACTAACATTGTATTAGCTACATCCATTGGCAGAGGGAAGTATTGTTTTATTAAGGAGAAACAAATAAAAAATGAGATCCCGACTTGTTGATCGGCCAGCGAGACCTCTGACTAAGTAATCATGGAGCATCATAGTTCAAGGCATATCTCAACAACTATTTCATTAAAATATGAAAATAATAGGTCCAGTTTAGTAAATGTCAAAACAAAACAACAACATTTTTGTTTTTTTTATAAGGTTTAAACACACTTTTGGTCCGTAGGATTTAAACTTAGTTTTTATCAAGTCCCCAAGTGTTCAAAACTAACCATTTTGGTCATTTAGATTTGAAATTTGACTTATAATTGAACCTTAACATTTGAAATTGATTTCTAATAGGTCCCTAAAGTTCAAAATTGCTTCCCAATGAGTCCTTGAGTATATTAAAAAAATCAACTCATTTAAAAATAGATATCATCGAAGTCTAGTTAACATATGTTAAATAACAAATCATCATTCCATTAGATAAATTAATACCAACTTTATCAAACCACATCAATGAAAATTAAGAAGTAAACTAAAACTCAGTAACCCACAGAGAGTTTAAAACTTAATCAATGTCTAGGCAGGTAGGTACCTTGCAAATGCTGTCGAATGAAGACCACCAGTAGAAGAAAACTAAATGGGAGGATTTGCTCAATCCCACGAGCAGCCTGTTGAATATCATACCTTTGGTAAGAAGAATCCCTGCTATTTCCCCCACCTGCCTCTGAGGCATCTCCATCGGCACCTGTGTTAATTGGTTGAGGAATGCTCCCTCTTGCACCAAGTTCTGCAGCAGGATCTCCCTGACTGAGCTCAGATGATGCCAACCTCGAAACAGATTGTGAAGATACCACATTCTGACTGCTGACTTCCCTTGCTTGTCCAACTACTAGTCCAGCACCATCCCTACCATGTTCGGGTTCCCCAGCCCCAATTATCCTAATTGAAACCTCTCCATCGTTGGTGGCACCAGAAGATTCATCAATCTGATTACGAAGATGGTTTCGGAACCCCGAAGGCAGCCGCGCACTTATCAATGCCTCGGATTCTTGATGACTTGGGCGCCCACGAAGAATACCGGAATACTCCAGAAGTGCGGAAAGCGGAGCCTGAATTATATTCGAGGCAGCTGACAATCCAAACCTTCTTGAACTACCACTGATGGAAGCAGGTCTATGAGAATCCGGGTCGCTATCAGACACTTCCATTCGAGTGAATGGCGTAACCCTAATCGTCAAAATATCCATCACAACCATGGCAACAACAGAGAAAAAAACGACCATAACATAAAGGAAGGCAAATTTCCGCATTAAAGAATTAACCTAAAGATAAAGAAGCTAAAAAAACAGGAAAATCACACAAGAACAGCAATTTAAAAAAAATGAACAAGAACCAGTGAAAAAAACAGTAGTCGATTACCTTCTCCGCAAACGAGACTCCGTGGAGATCCTAAGAAAAAGAAAAATCACGACATGGCAACAACCCAGACAAGAAAATCAAATCCCCAGTACTTAATTTCACAACAAGAACACAAAAACAAAACTCAATCAGCAAATAAAGCAAGTGGGTCGCGATGATCGGATTGATAGGTCAAAGAAACGGACGAATCACCAAAAGGGGTAGGGTTTGAGTGGATGAATGGATGAAAATGGCGGAAGTAAAAGAAGGGTAAAGGGGAAAACGATGGAAAAAGCTTAGATGGGGTTTCGATGGCGATGATGAAAGAGCAAAAATGGCGGAAATTTGAGCCGTGTGAAGCTGGAGAGAATGGGGAAGAGAGGGAATCAGATGGAAAAGGGAAAAATGGTAAAGATGGAAGAAGAAAGGTCAGCTCTCTCGGGCCAATGCGATGATATATCCTGATCGCAATTTCAAGACAAGATTCAGAATATTGATATCTTTTTATTTCTATTGCAATCTATTTGTTGTTGCCGATCATACGTGGAATACACCCACCTAGTAAAATCAAACGAATGAAAAATGATTTCTTTTTTTTTTAAGTAAGAAATTGAAACCATTTCATGTGTCCAAAAAATAAACCCAACCAATTGGTAAATCCAAACCAAAATGGTGAAATGAACCGGCTCGATTTAATAAAGGAACCGGTTCTAGCTAGGAAGAGCCCAATTGCCCACAAATGGATCGATGAATCCAATATTAGTGTTTCATCTTCACTCTTTAATAAACAGTTCTCTTTCACTTTCACGTAGATGACAAAGAACACCAGGAGCTCATTAGTGTCCTGTAACAGCCCGATTTTTAGCTCCATGTTTAACAAGGTTAGTTTTCGTATTTTTGGGCTTACTGGGAACCCCGGAGGTTGTTTTAATATTTATTTTTGGTTTATTTTGGCTATTAATGTTAATTCTCGGAAGTTGTAAAGTCGAAATTCGAAAACTAGGGGTATTTTGGTCATTTTTAGCCCTAGGGGCATTTTAGTAATTTTCCATGGGGTTTTTGTCCTTATAAATAAAGCTAAAAACATAATATTATTAGGTCATCATTGTTTGACAGCGCCGTCGACCTTTTTCTCTCAAATTTCGTGCCCCTCAGCTCAGCCGCCGACAACTCTGTCGTCCAATCATTGCCGTCAGCCAATCAGATCTCTGCTTTCTGTGCGTCGCCGACAAAGACTGTCGTGTCAGCGCCGCCGGCAGGTGTTGTCGCCTCGGGATCGCGTGCCGTCAACCGCAGCCAATCGCTAGCGGAGAGAGAATCGCGACCGAAAAATCAGCGACTGCGACCGCCCCTATCGTGTCAGCACCGCCTGTCGACCTGCTCCCCACGTGCGCCGACAGCCACCGACACCACCAGGGTTCATCAGCTCCTTATTGGCTCGCGATTTCCGAACCTGTATTTGTCGCCCGGACCTAGATTGTTGTTGCCCGAACCTGAAGCAGCGAATCCAGCACTGCCACGTACGCCCGAAGCTGCAGAAGTTGTCCCCTGCGCGTGAATTTCACGCGCCGCTGTCACTGTTGCACGCGCCACCGCCGCCGGTTACTGTTCCGGCCACGCGCCGCCGCCTTGCCGGAAAACGTTTGGGTAGTGTTTTTTGAGTATTTTCGACGTTCCGACTCCATTTTTTATGGTCTCGAGGCCAGATTCTCACTGTTTTGCACTATTTACATTATTTTGTATAGTTAAGCTTGGAAAACGATCCAGAGACGCGTAATTCGAGCACAATAAAGGAACCCGATATTCTCGAGCGAGGTAAGGGGGATTTCTTGGCATTTTTTCAAGTCTTTAAGCTAATAAATAGCACGTGTAGTTTAATTTAGATTATGAATAGTGGATGTCTTATGCCTTGCTTGCTGATTAGTTACGAATTATGCTATGCACATTTTTATGCATGTTTATGATCATGTTATGAGTGCACCCATGAGTGAATGACCCATTAGAAGACCCGGGAGTGGCATTCCCTAACTGGGTAGCCCCGGATGTGTGCAATGATTACTCGTGAGACCCGGGAGTGGCATGTCCCTACGGGATTGCCCCGGAGTCATCTTCAATACCTAGCAAGTAACTGATCTACTTGGATCCCACGAGACTCTTGTGTTACTGTTTATTATTGTTCTCGGCACTATGTCTAAGTTCATATGTCTGAATATATCGTTTCCGTTAGAGAACCTTGCTGAGTTTTATAACTCACCCTATTTTCTTCTGTGGATTCCACAGGTATGCATGGACTCTACCAGGATGGCTGATCGGTGAAGCTGAAGGGACCATGGGCATGGGACGTGTGATGTCGGGTTAATGATATTTCCTTTTTGTTTTTGAGTTGTTTAAAATTGCGTCTTTAAAACTGATTTCGCTGCATGACATTCTATCTCTGGACTTAGTATTTTTATCTTGAAATGGGGTACTCGTTACTTGTTTTTAATACGAATTTTATTGATATTTAATGAAGCATTTACGATTGTTTCCATGATTTTAAGGGTTATTTTCAAACTTGCATGTCTGAGTAGAATAGGAACTACTCAGGATGGGTCGGGTCTTTACAGTTGGTATCAGAGCTAAAAGTTGATGTCACTATCGAATAAGAAGTTCATGAGAGGGAATAAAATCGTTGATAAGGTCAACACCTAGGGATCTCCATTTCTTGATGGAGAAGGTCGAAGTCATCTCCGAATGAGGGAGAAGAAAGCACGTTTCATAACGCTAGAAGGAAGATAGACGAAGTTCAGTGAGCATGATCCGTGATTGTTTAACAAAAACGGTGGGTTCCCTTGAGTTGTCGTGAAAATGGCGTCAGAGAAAAGTGAGGATGAAAAATTAGGGTTATATGTTGAGAGAGTTTAGTGACAGAGAACTTTTCTTCAAGTAACAGGATTTTTTTTAAATGAAAAATGATTATTAGAGACATCTAAACATTTGTTTTTTTTTTTTTTTGTATATTCTAATTACTAACGATTAAATACGTAAAAGTTAGTTACTAATATGTGAGTATCAATGAAAGAATTAAGTGAGAAATCCAACAAACAAACCCACATAATTTGTGTGTGAATATCTCAATAATCACCTATGACAATGAATAACTTTTAGATTTTGTCAAAACATATGAGAACTGATAACTAAATTTTAACTATATTTATAAAAATTACAGTATTTGTAGTATTTTAAATTATGAATTTTTTTTTTTTAAAATCATGCGAACTAATTTTATAATTTACCTTTTTTCTATATCTACGGGTGGATTGAGCCACTTTAGAGATACAATATTTCATTGGTAAAAATTTCATAGAAAATTAATTCTAAATAAATATTTACTACAATTTTAATCCTCAATCATTTTGTATTTGATAGTTCTTATTTCCTCACTAATCAAGTCATGACTATTTGTATTTTCGTATTATTTTTTTAATATCATACGTATTTTCTTATAATTTTTATAGGATGGGTTTTCTTTACGAGAAAACACTTGAATTTTCAACTAAATTTCAAGAACAAAAACAATTATTTAGAAATAATTTTTTTAGGTTCAAATTATAATTTATTTTTTGAAAAAAATAGGTAAAATATAGATGAAATAATGATGATATTCTTTTTTTTAATCAATAAATACCAGTATTTATTGACTTAATTCTTAATCACGAAAGAATTAAATCGTAATTTCCAAAATTGATCGTTGATTTGATTTGGTCGATAAAAAAAAAAGAAGAAGGGAATTTTCATGAATAATAATAATATTATTATTATTTGAAGTATTATAATATTATTTAAAGTAGTTCTAGAAAAAAAAAAAAAAAAAAAAAAAAAACTGGGAATTTTCATGAATAATAATAATAAAGGTATTATCTAAATGTCATTTTGTTTAAGTTAAAATGTAGCAAAATTTTCGAATGTGACATCTCAACGCACAAAAATGATTTTTTTAAATGAAGATAAATTGATAAAAAATATTCTAATTAAATTTATTAAAAATAATAAAGTTGAATTATTTTATTATGTATAAAATATTTTTGAAAAATAGTCTTAATAAAATAAAAATGAAATTTGTTCTAATTGAACCTCCTACGACACACAATGAGTGTTTGGTACATATTTACGTTAGTTTTATTTGTAAAATATATATATGTATATGTCAAAGTGAGTATAGGTTAGCTGACACTAGTGATGTATTAACATTCATTCGATATATTCATCGATTGAATAATAATCATCTACTTGTCGGGTTGTTTCTCAATGTTAGATTATTATTGGTTAATATTTATGTTCAATTTTCTTCCATATTAACCATTGTGTTTTCAAACGCCTTTGTAAATTGATGCTTGTAATAAGTCTGGAGTTAACTTTAATCGAAATTGAATTTAATAATTCATTACTATAAATAAAAATGTCGTCAGTTTAAAGTTACTGTTATAAATTTAACATATTAAAGTTGATGAGAACTTAGATTTGAATGTTCTCATTCACAAATATATATTTGTGTTTAAGGTTCTGTTTTTATTTTCTTTTATAAACATTGTATAAACTCTTCAATTCGGTTACTGTCATTTTGTTTATTAAGGGGACGTTTGGGAAGGAAGTGTTCCTTCTCGGCGTTTGGCCCACAAGGAAGAAAATATCAACCCAATCTGGCGCGTAGGGTCTACACGATTATTCGAGTGAATGTTAATGTATCACTAGTGCCAACTGAGCTATGCTCGCTTCAGCACATTTTTTTTAATTTATGATTGAAGATTATGATTTTTATCAATAGCCTACCGATCAAAATGAAACAAATCTATAAATTTTAGGATTTAAATTAGATTTTATAAAAATATATATTCAAATACTAAGGTTTTTTTATTCAAATCAAATATACCCATATAATTTAAAATCATTATTTTTATTTGACCAACACATCATCACTTATATTATAAATGAATTGAAATAAATTTCAATTTTGCAACTTTTGTATTTAATTTAAATTTATAGCGAAATGAAATAAAATTTTTTTTTTTCAATTTCATGTATATAATAATTAAAACTGAAATAAATTTTGAAAACATTATTTTATGAATAATTAAAATAAAATATATTCGTAATATTTGTTTTATTACTGGTTGTCATCATTAAAATATACCAAATTTTAAATTTCATATAAATAAAATATAAAATAGAAATAAAGTTTGAAAGTATTATTTATGAATAAGAAAAAAATGTAAAATATTATATATTATATATATTAAGAAAATATTAAATGTATATAACCAAAAGTTATTAAATTTTAAATTTAATTTATATTATAAATATTTAATTTCTTTTATTTTCTTAAAAAAAACCATCGCACCACATTTTATCATAATTTTTATCTCTTCACTTCTCGTATCGACAAACACTGATTTACTATCTCTTTTCTACTCTTCTCTTCCTACCAAACAATTATTTACTCTCACTTCTCTTCTCTTCCCTTGATTTCCCTTTCCTTCCATTCCAATCCCGCTCTTGCCAAACAAGCCCTAAGTATATATGTACGGGTATGTAGGAAAATTATCTCTCTCTCTTTTCATTATTAAGTGAATTTATCTTTTTCTTAACTTAATATTGGTAAATTTCGATTAGTAAAATATTCTTGAAGTCTTCATCCACGAAAACAGGATAGCTAGGTCTGGTTTATCATCTTTTCCAAAAATATGGGTTGAGAAATAGTGAAACAAATAAAAAATTAAAACCAAATATTTTAAATATAAAGGGTAAAACTGACATTACAACATATTTTTCCTATTAATAAAATTCTGATTTAATTATTTAGACATTAATTTAAATGTCATGTGAATTATTTTCAAAAAAAAAAAAAAAAAAATCCTAATTAACTTTAAAATCTATAGTCAAACACCCTGCAAGCATTAATAGCATTGGGCCTATATGGGTCTTAACAATTCGATAATTTAATTGGGCTGAAATTGCAGCCCATTAAAGGAGAAACGGGCCAAGGTCATCAAGTATGCTACTACGTTTTAGTTGACTGAACAAATAGGAGATTGAGAATTTTCCCAAAAAAAGTTAAGAAAATTGATTTATTTGTAAAGAAAAGGCATTTGAATTTACTTCGATAACATAATTATATATTATTTGAGCACAACCTAATTGAAAGAGAAACCAACGAAATTTATATAAATATTTATTAATTTCAATATTTATATTTTTTTAACATTGAATTTTTAATTTCTAAACTAATCCGTTAGTTATACTAATAAATCAACTACATTATGATAAAAATTAAATTAGAAGAAAACAAAAAGAGTTAAAATTATAAATTTAAAATTTTTTAAAAAAATTCGAGATTTTTCTGAAACGAAAAAAAATTGGGGATTAGATGAGATTTTATATGAAGTTTGATAAGATTGGATAAAGAATTAACGGAATGTTAGAGGAAGAGTTAAAGAGGAGTTGTTAAAAAATGAGTTGAAGAGATGTTGTGATGTACAAAAAAAAAAAAAAAAAAAAAAAACAAGAAGATGAGATCTCCCTAGCTCTAAACAATCACGCCTTAGTGGATTCGTTCATATTTGAATAAAACGATTTGTTTGAATGTAGAGAAATCGAGAATGTATATTACAAAGTATCAAATCAATCTGAGATGATTATATCTAAATAAAACCAGAGTAGTTTGATTTGAGGTAATTCGAGTTTCTATGAGTAAGTATTTGAATTACCTGAGAATTTTTATAGAAATAAGAGATACACCGACATTTCAAGATATCTCGTAAGTTCATACATTCAACCACTTTTGGATTTTGTTGTGAAATATGTGTTTTTATGATTCAAATGTGTTAATTTACAGATACATTTATTGTGGGCGTGTGGGGCACCATGGAGTGCGTTTTTGGGTTTAGTGAAATTTGTTTCCATTTTACTTTGGTGGAGTCATATTCCTTAGTCATCAGAGATTAACTCCCAAAAACTTTCATACCTCCCCTGACTACGAGGAAATGACAGCTTTTAAGTTGTCCTATGCAGAGCTTTGCTTTATTACGAAGGTTAACAACTTGGTTCAATGGAATCTCTTTTGTAGTCGCTCTAACTTTATCTCTTCATTTATCCTCTTGGGTGCTCACATTCTGAATTGTGGAGATAGACTAGTTTTTTGTATACATTTAGGTTGTATTGGCTGTTACATTATATTGGGTTTTTTCAAAAAAAACAACATTTTAATGAAGTAGATGAAAATATTTTATTTGATTATATGGTGATAGTTAAAAATATGCATGTACCATTAATTTTTGAAAAGTATACAAATCACAATTAGGATAATGTTTTTCAATAAAAATACTTACCATCTTAAATTAATATAAACTAATTAGTTGAACAAAATAACAAATATAAACTAAATTTGTTTAAACACATAATATATTAAGTTCATATAAGCAAATATTTGAATGAATTCAAATTATATTATTGCGAAAATGCTAGGAATATTGCGAGACATTTTCGAAACACATTAATTAGGTAAAAGGAAAATGATAATCAATGTGTTATTTTCACCAAATAATTATAAATGTAGTCAAATTTTAAAATATTTGCACATATATATATGTATATATTTATTTATTAATACTATATTATAAATAATGTATTATAAGAAAGTTCGTAATAATACTCATTGATATATATTTGTTAATTTTTTTGATTCATACAAACCAAACACGATTATTTAAATAATTATCAAATATTCACAAAAACTATTTCTAATTAAGAATGTTAGACATTTATAATTTAAAACATCTGAAATTTCAAGTGTCGTTATCTCAAAGTAAACAACCTCTAAATGATACAAAATGGTTTAAAGCAAAAACAAATACCATGTTTTAAATTTAATTTAAAAAAAGAATAAAAAGAAATAAAAATGAGTTGTATAGTATAGAGGAGATCAAATAGGATTTAAGAAATGATTAAACCTACAATTTTTTTTATTTTATTTTATTTTTGTATTATTCTAACGAAAAATAATTCAATTTTTTTAGTACAAATTGGGGAGGAGAAGACACAACTACTCTCAAATAAATGAAAGTCAAATACCGATTATGACGTGGTGTTGAACTAGATTATCACCAAACAAAAAGTTGAGTTGATATATATGATTATACATTGGTCAATTAGAAGTATGCAACATTTGTAATATATCATTCGCTTTTCTTTGGTTGATTTGTTGACTTTTTTTACCACTATTTCTTCTCGATTTTTCGTCATCTTCATTGATCGTTCATCAGTCTAGAAAATTGACACCGAACCGACTATATTGATTTGCTTGAAAATGAAGTTGAATTGAACAGTTAAGTTGGTCGGTTTGGTTCGTTAATTCATTTTATTTTTTCTATTTTTTATTGAAAAATGTATTTATCATACAATTTTTATTAAAATTTTGAAAATCAATTATTTAAAAAATAAACAAGTTTTTAAAAATACATTTAAAAGTAAGTTCATTTGACAATAATTTAATAAGAAATCCAAGTAATTATATGAAAATTATTAATATTATATATATATATATATATATACTTTTTTTTTACTTACCGACTAAAAAGATTTGATTAAATATTTTTCTAACGGATAGTGATGGACATATACTTAAAAACAGACCGACCGTCATTGATTTTTGATCGATTTTGAGAGAATGTACGAAGACTCCTAGATATCCTTTTGATATGTTGACCAATGGTAAATATGAGTTAATTATCACGAGTATATTAATATATCATACTCAAAAAAAAAACCGAACCAAATCCGATACAAAAAAAAAAAAAAAAAAAAAAAACCATAAAGTGTTCTTTGAGTGCGAACAAACAGTTGGAAAATTGTGAATATTTTGATCATATTGGGAACAAAACGACGGCGTTGTGTCACGAGACGGCATATTTCACATGCCCCAAATCCCCCTTTCTATTTTGCCATTTCCACCGCCCCCACACTCCGGCAATCTTAACTTTTAATTCTACACAATTTAATTATAAAAATTAAATTCTTTATAATTTTTATTTTTTTTGAAAATAGAAATTTTTTTTATAAAATTAATTCATACAAACACCATCACTACTGATTAAATTCACCGCTTATACTTTCGTGGGTTTGATTTGTTATACCAACGTCCAACAAGAACATAACTCTTAACATTTTATAAAATTTAGTAATTGTGAAGTTTTAGATTCGATCCTTCTTTCTTATGTTGTTGAATAACAAAAAAAGATTTATATATATATATATATATATATATATATTAACTCAATTACGATGTTAGCATAATACTGATTGCTTGCCAAACTTCTACTGAAATATCTTAGGTCACAATTCTCTTTGATGAGATTCAGCTCCAACTAGCTCGAATTCATGTGGTGTGGTGTGATAATATCAGCGCAATTTTATTAGTTGTGTTTCATGCGTGTAGTAAACATGTTAAATTTGGTGTTCATTATGTTCGTTACAAGGTTCTCGCCAAGCACATTGATGTTCGTTATATCCCCTATGCAGACCAACTCTTAGATAGCTTTACTGAAGCTCTACCTAAGACATCTTTAAGTCCACGAGGTTCAAACTTGGCGTGATTTCATCACCCTTTCATTAGAGTGAGCATGTGAGAAAGCCTACACACATGACGATGTTGTTTCAAGACATCTCTCTCAACTATAAAACGATAGGTTTGTTTTTTATCAAAATGTTTACCTTTTGGTGTTTTGTTATTCTTTTATTAGTTGTCGTTTGGCGTATTCGTGGCTCTTTATTATTGGCTAACTCAATACAATTTGTTATGCCACTATGCTATTAATAATGTTTACCTCACACTATAATAATCATCCTCGTGTGTATTATTGAGTAAGATGAAGGGCAAGGTGCACATATATTACATTCCTTAGCCTTACACTTGTATGAATGAATATTCAAAGTTACAAATACATGTTAATTACTAGCTAAGCTCAAGTGCCATTATTTATTAAATTTTTTTTAATGTCCCTACAAGGTCTTCTTTTTTTTTCTTTCTAATTATTAATACTTTTTTGTTTGTTTGTTATAGATTTCTTTTTTTTTTTCCTCTAATTATTAATAAAAAACAACAAACAAACTATAGAATTAACAAAAAAAAAAAAAAAAAAAATCATTTGGTATTTAAATTTTATTTTAGTTCTATTTTGGTCATGAACTTTCAAAAAACTAATTTTAGTCCTTAAACTTTGAGTTTTAATGTTTTGTTTTAGTCACTAAACTATCAAAAGTTCAAATTTAATCCTGTCAGTATTAATTGAAATTAATTTAATAATATTAACAAAATTTATACATTAAACAATAAAATGTGTAAACATTTTTAAATGTTTTTGTAGGAAGATGATAATTTTCTTTAAAAATCGGATATATGAACTATTTATTTGAAATAGAAGGTACGAAAAATGAATCATTTACGACCAAACCGTTAAGTTCATTCATGGGGTCATAATAATCATCTACTTCCACGTCAACCATCATAATTTCTGATATTTATACCATTCCAGATTATCAATTAATTTGTATTATTTCTGTCGCACCATGAATCTATGTTAATAATAATATCTCATAAATTATAAAGTTGTTGTTTGAAAGTTTTTCAAAAACTAGAATTTAATTTCTAAAATTTTAAAAATATGTTTGAATTTACTTGGTAGGATTTAAAAATTAAAGTTTAATTCATATAACTCAATAAAAATATATGTTTTTTCGTTAAAAATTACTGACAAAATACATGGAAAATTAATTATGTAATTTTTTTGAATTTATAATTTCCACACATAGATCACTAAATTTTAAAGTTCTTGTTTCGCTGACAATTAAGAGTGATTAGAGCTATTTTTTCAATTTTATTTAAATATAGAGATTAAATTAAAAAAATTATATGAATTAATTTTAAATTTTTTTCAAAAAAAATAATTATTACTTTTTTAAATTATGAGAGACCAAACTTTTAATATATATCATAATAATTCTAAATAATAGGAAGAGCCATAAAAACTTAATGAGGTATAAAGAAACATACTAAATAATAATACCTATCAATAATAGTAGTGAATTTTTAATATTAAAAAAAGACGACAATAATGAAATTTTGTACGACTATTTACGTGGAGGAAAAACTATTTGAGTTTAATAAGAAAGATAAATTATAATTTTGTTGTTGAAAGTTTTTAAATCCATAAATAGAGGGTTTTTTTTTTTTTTTTTTTTTTCAAATTCAACATTATTTATAAATTTTGATTATGATTTATTACTTTCTCTATATATAAATGGTTGATGACTTTTTTTTTTTTTTTGCTAAAATAATTATGATTTATTTTATAAATTTTGTAGGTTATTATAAATTAATATAAAGTATACAAATAATCTTTTAAGTGAAAATTAGAAATTAAAAGTATTT
The DNA here is from genome assembly GCA_037832605.1 of Cyclanthera cordifolia. NCBI lineage: Eukaryota > Viridiplantae > Streptophyta > Magnoliopsida > Cucurbitales > Cucurbitaceae > Cyclanthera > Cyclanthera cordifolia. The sequence continues at coordinate 13,730,911 of JBBMEG010000024.1, forward strand.
GAAGGGATTAAAAATGAAATTAGTAACTATATATAATAATATCTAATAGATGATCAAATGACAGTGAGTTTGACTATGGAAGATAGAGTCGTCCAGCTTTTGCATTTATTATTTTATTTGCATTATGATTAGTCCTTTTCATTTTCTTATTTTTACAAATGTTGGCTTTATTATGTTTTTACTGTTTTATTGGTTAAATAAAGTATATTTCTTTTAAGGAGAAATTATAAATTTAGTCGCCTACCAAAGTTAGACTTTAGTTTCTATGATTTAAAAATCTAGATTTTAGTCCTTATAATTTAGAGAAATATAGAGATTCGTCCTTATGATTTGGAGAAATAGAGTTTAGTCCCTATGATTTGAAGAACTATGGTTCGATAAAGCCTAAAAAATAGTACTTCATATTATTCTAAATAGTAGACGAATTAAATATGTAAAAACGGGATGTATGAATTGTGTGTGTTTTTTAATTAATTACTTATCTCACACTCTTATCATTAAACACAAAAATAATTAACTTCTACGTATTTTATTCACTAACAATTATGAATAACAGACTGTTTTTTAGATTTTATCAAACCTTATAGACTAATTTCTAATTTTTCAAACCATAAGGACTAAATTGTAGATTTTTCAAAACCATAAGGAATAAAGCCTAGATTTTGAAACAATATGGACTAAATTACAATTTTCATCAAATTATAAGGACTAAATTTATAATTTACCATTCTTTTAACGATAATTTCTTAAAATAACACATTTGTTCATTGCGAAAGTAAAGATAGCTTAATTGATATTTGAATAAATAAAATGATGGTTGTTCGAAACTCATGGGGTATTTGTTATGACATTTTAAGGTAGTATTTCAAATTAGTATTTACTAAATACTCCTAAAAAGCTACAATCATTACTTTAAAACTTCAAAATAAATATTCATTCTAAATATTAATTTTAAATATTCATAAAACCTACCTCCAAATAAATTTTTGACTATAATCATTATTTCTAAATACTCAAAATAAAATTTCATTCTAAATACTAATTTTAAATACTCTTAAAAACTACATAAAAATAAACTTTTGAATGCAATCATTACTTCTAAATACTCAAAATAAATCTTTATTTTAAATACTTTTAAAAACAACATCTAAACAAATATTTCACAACAATCATTTTTTCTAAATATTCAAAATAAATTAACATTCTAAATACTAATTTTAAATAATTTTTAAAATTTCAATAAAAAATCCCATATGTGCTGTTTTGTTTTGTTTTGTTTTTTAAAATTTAAGAACACAAATTCATCCTAGTTAAAGATTGTTTTAGATAGTTTGAATCTTTAAAATAAATCATTTGATCTATGAACAATTTTAAAATTAATAATAAATGTATATGTTGAATTTTCAATAGTTTGTTGTAAGAATTCAAATACTCCTTCCATTAATAAAAATTACTTTATTCATGCAAATAACTACAATGAAATCGTGTCTAAGAAGTGACGCAATTAGTTGAAGGCTTGATCTTTGAAGGTTTACTTAATGTCTTCATTTCTTCAATCTCTCTCGGTGTCTGACTTAAAGACATGCATGATTACTCCGAATATAGTAAAATAAAGTTTCGATTTCTCAGACAAAAAAAAAAAAAAAAGAAAAAGAAACTACAATGAAACAATGTTTTAGCAACAAAATAGAAAAATAAAAGTAATTAGAATGGTTACCAACCAACCCAAAAATAAAATAGTTAGAACAATGTACTTAATTTGTTCTTCTTAATTTTTTAATGAAACCCACCAACATTACAAAACTAAATGTGATACATGTCACATCTAATTATAACATGGCATCCATGATATAGATATA
>JBBMEG010000024.1:13732869-13770701 GCA_037832605.1 Cyclanthera cordifolia
ATTTTAGTAAGTTATGGGATCCACGAACCATAATTATAACACAACTAAACAAAAAGAAATGACTAATAGTAAAAAAAAGTTAATAAAAACTAAAAGGCTTTTCTTGACATGTAAATATTGTATTATTAAAATCGTTGCCGCAAATTTTATTTTATTTTTGAAAAATTACTCTCCAACTTTTCTTTCATTTTTTCATTATAATATTTTTTTAGAAATAATTTTTATGTTGCAAATTTTCATTCGTTTTTTAAAAATTTTAATTTTATCTGTCTTTTCAGTATTATGAGATTGATTGAATTTTTTTTTTTGAATGAAAAATCTTTTTTTTCTTCCATTTTCCAATAAATTTTATTCATAAACAAATTGTGTAACATACACTAATGGTTTTTGACAAATTAAATTGGTAGTGAAAAAAGTAGTCGACATACTTTTTTTCTCGAGATTACACATTTAATTAAGGTAAAAAATTCAAACACATGACCTAATGATTTTTGACATACACTAATGTCACCGAACTATTTTTTTTTTTTTAGAATATCAGGTACAACTGAACTTGATTTACACTACTCATCTAGAAAATGTCAATATTTTTCATACAACATAATTATATATTAAAAAAGAATTAGTGTTAAAAATCATCGTAAAAGAAATTAGAAAAAATTGTATAGGATATACTATTCTACACAAAATAAATTATATTTTGATTATAAGAAAGATTAATATAATGATTTTTTTTTTTTTAAGTTACCGGTAATTATTTTTATAGATTTTAAGTTTCCAAGAAATAAAAAATAATTATAATAAGATATTGGAGAAATGGTTTGACTCTATAGCGCCACGTGGCAGATGACATTCCAGTGAAGTTTGAAAGCCACGGTTTTCTTTTTCTTCTCTTCTTTTTCCCTTTTCGCCGGTGGGTTTCATCTTTAATCATAATTCGATTTCGAAAATTAAAAAAAAAAAAAAAAAGAAAAAGAAAAGGAAAATCTCTTCCCGTTGTTTGTTAATTTCGTCGATCTTTATTGTTCTTAATTCGCCATTTTCCAACTCACTGAGTCACTCAATCCGAGTTGGAAAATCATCAAATCATTCACCTATCTCTCCTTTCTTTCTGTCTTTTTTGGCCTATTCCTTTGTGGGTTCCTTGTCCCGACCTCTTTTCCTTCTCCATTTGCCGTTTTAACGCCGCCATTGTTGCCCTTTTTCATCTCTTCTTCTTCTTCTTCTTCTCTCTCTCTCTCTGTCCTTTTGCTCTGTTTTTCATTCAGTCGACGGAAAATCTGAGAGATGAATCTGTATGTCTCTTCCATGGCGATGGATTGTTTGCTTCTTTCGGTGCTCTGATCGATTCCCCTACTCGTTCTCTTCAATACCCACTGCTTGATTTTGTGTTTTTGGAATTGGGTTTTGTTTTGTTTGGCGAATCCTTGCGATTTGGATTGCTGGGCTTGAGATTTTTTTGGTGGGAAATGCAGATGTGTTTTGAGGATTTTTGGGGGTTTTGATTCAGATTATTTTTTTCTCTCTGTTTCCGTCATGCGCGGCGTGGTTCTTGCGAGGCGTTTGTTTTGAAGATTCGAATGATGATTTTCCTCAAGATTCTAGGGTTTATGCGTTTGTTTGCGGCTGATTTCTACTGGGTTAACTCCAATTCCTCTTGTGGGTTTTGCAAATTTGTGCTGTGATTTCGTTTATTTGCTCCTCTAGCTCTGCAATTAATCTCACATTTTCGCCATTGGAACCAATTTTATCAGGTACTTGGTTGTCGATTTAGTAAAATTGCCTTGGTTGCTGAGAATTTCAGTAACATTGAATTCTGGGTCAGATTTAGAGTCCGCCATTGTTGTTGGCTTGCAAATTTCTAGGGTTACGTTGAAGAATCTGATTTCTCTGTTTCTGTGCGATTCCATTGATTCTCCTTCTCATTGTAAGTGTTCTTTTTCAAGGATTCCAAAAGAGAAAAAGTAAAATCTAGAAGAGAATAAGGATTTTGCAACGGTTTAAATTATCCATTCTTCAAAGCTGCTTTAGATTTTGCCATTACATCTTCAAACTGAGCATAAATTTTGAGTCATTTCCGTTTCCAAGTCATTTATTACCCTCTTGAAAATCTTTATTGTCACTTTTCCGTTATCACTTTGCTTGTTTTTAACTCTCATTTGGGTGTTGAGCTCAAATCTAAGACCATTGGCTTTGAGTTGTGAGATTTCAAAGCATCCATGGGGCTTCCTAGAAGTCTCGTGATGCTGATTGTTCAAATGAGCTTCTTCGTTTTCACCGATCCGGTTGTGGTTTCGTTAGCCGATACTGGCTCTTCCGCGCGTTCGTTGGATGCTCTTCTCCAAGAATATGCTTATAAGGGTTTGGTTAATCCAAAAACTGGTGTTCCTTATGATTCAGCTGCTCCCCTGAACTTGACTGGGATTAGCATTCGAGCTATGCGACTTAGGAGTGGCAGTTTTAGACGGTACGGTGTTGATTCGTACAAGGAGTTTGAGATCCCGACGGGGGTTAACGTGCATCCGTATGTTGAGAGGCTTGTTTTGGTGTATCAGAACTTGGGCAACTGGTCTGAGGAATATTACCCAGCATTGCCTGGTTATACTTACTTAGCACCAGTATTGGGTCTTCTTGCTTACAATGCCTCCAATCTATCTGCTACAAATCTACCCGAACTCGAAATGAGAGCTTCCGGTAACCCGATACACGTCAAGTTCGACAATGTCAAGTCCCTCCCAGATGGGACTGTTGCAAAGTGTGTTTGGTTTAACCTTCAAGGAATGACCAATTTTAGCAGTGTGGAATCTGGAAACACGTGTTCAACCGTTCAACACGGGCATTTCTCCATCGTCGTCGAGTCCATCGCTCCAACGTTGCCCCCGGGGACTGTTGAACCTCCACCTTCGAGCAAGAAAAACACCACCCGAGTGTGGATCATAGTAGGATCAGTGGTGGGCGGAGTGTTGCTGTTGCTGCTGCTCTCACTCCTCATACTATGGATTCATAAACTAAAGAAAAGAAACAAAATGGAACAGATGGAGAGAACAGCAGAATTGGGAGAGCCTCTACAAATTGCTATGGTCGGCGACACGAAAGCTCCCACGGCGACAGTGACACGGACGCAGCCGACACTCGAGACGGAATACGTGCCTTGAGCTCCATCCGATCTAATCCCGTCTTTCCCGGTACTAAAACAACATACTCTTCATCCTCTTTCTTTCACTCTAATTTGGCTTTTCTCTCTTCTTTTGGTTTTGCATGTGTTTAATTTGAAGATGGTATTCTTGTGAGTAGTAGAAGTTCTTATGATGATTTTTGTGTAAATGGCTGTTTTATTTTGCTGATCCACATGTAATGATGAGTGATTCATTGTTTTGGCATTAAAAAAAAAGAAAAGAAAAAAGAATTGTACTGAGTAGAGATATTGTTCATTCTTGTGTATCTGCTGCTGAATTTGGTTTATGCAAATTTTTCCCAAAAATCTAATAAAGAGATTCTCATGAAATGTTGTTTTTGAGCTGTGTGTTTGTGAAGTTAAGATTTTGTCGGTGGCTTCTTTGCTTTGACTTGGCTGATGCATTACACTCACAAATGCATTGTTGTTCTTTCAATTTTATTATCAAATATGAGATTTAATATATATACTCTATATATATGTACACTATATATATGGAAGAATTTTTTTTTCATTTGAATTCGTAAACTTTCAAACTCTCTTTTGGTTTGGTGAAGGTTGATCATTCATTCTATTTTGGTTTCTGAACTTTTTAATAATCAATTTTTATCGAATAGATTTTTTAAAAAATTATAAAAAAAATGGTCGTTTTTAGAAATTTTTTATTAATTCTTTTTATGATAATTATCATATTTCTCTATAAATTTTAAAAATACAATTGCATTTTTTTCTTTACTTACATCAACATTATTAATCATATTTTCTTTACTTCTATCAACATTATCAATCAATTTCAATTAATATTAACTTTAAAGTGATTATATAAATCAATTTAAACTTGGTTTTTTAGAAGTTTAAGAAATAAAATAAGATATTCGCAAATTTAAGGACTATAACCGAATAAATTTAAAAATTCAATAACTAAAATTAGATTTTTAAAAGTCTAGACTAAATAGAACAAAACTTAAAAGCCTAACAATAAAAGTGATATTTTACCTAATTATTAATTAAAACAATATATTAATACTCAATTTATAACTAAATAGATATAATTAGTATAGACAGTCTAATAGTCATAAAAACAATAATAAAACAGAAATCAAAAGATTGTTAGTTTGATTTATAGTGGTCATATTTTAAAATTAATCTACAAATATTTTGCATTCAAGGGTAAGATTGGATATGAACTAAAACTATATATATATATATATATATAAAATTCAAAAGTTTAAATGAAATTATATTTATTATTGTTGTTGATCTAAGTTTGGGGGTTTAAATAGGATATTATACATAAAATTCATATTATAATTTCAACTTAGTACTTATTAATAATGATTCATTCAATCTAAAACTCCTCATAGCTATATGGCTTTATTTATTTATTTATTTTTGTGTTGACATTGACATATAAGATTTTTGTCTTTCTTTTCACTGGTATTTAAAATACTCATTTTTTTTTTTTAATATTTCATTTTTTTATTATTATCTATTATAATTATTAAACACATAAAATTTATAAATCAAAAGGGATTGATTGAGAAGGGTGATTGGAAATGAAGTGGTGGGATCATGGAGGAGAGAAAATGGAATTTTGGCAAAGCTAATAAATAAAATAGAGCATTTATTATTATTTTTTTTTTAGAAAAATATTTATTAAAACAGGGAAAACAGAACATTCACCATTAAATTGGCCAACTTCATTTTTCAAAAAATGAAATAAAATATAAAATATGACAAGTTACTGGTGGGAAGGCCTAACAAGCTAAGAAAATCATTTTTTTTTTTAATTGTTTTGCTCATCAAATTACATTTTATACATCATTATATTTTTTCTTCTTCTCGCTCTAGCCAAACAGTAAGGTGGGAAGGGAAGAGATTATTTCTCATCATTTGTCTGACGAATTATATCTTATCAATTATTAATGTCTTTATAATTTGATAAAACCTAAAAAAATAGTTCTAGAGGAGAAAGAGCAACCTCTTTTCTAAGAATCACCTTGCTAATGAACCCTCAAAGTGTGGGCATCCATCTCAAAATCAATTAACAATGAGAGGAGTAGCCCACCTTGTCTTATATGTGGCTAGAGGACTCCCCACCTTAACGATGTGCGATATTTGAGATCCTCAAGATGGGGCCTCTTTGGGGCTCACCAATCTTGAATCGAATCTCAATTTCATTTCACTTGGACCGAATACCCATTAAACTTTCTAGCGGAAAATCCCATCTTTTCTTAATGAAGCTAGAGTTGGCCTATGATCAAAAAAATAATAATTATGATGTTCAATAATAAGTGTATCAATTTTAGATATTAGGGAAATGGTTCTTTAATAACCAACTCAAGTTTGCATCAAGTAATTGTTATTAATTATTATTCTATCCAACCACATTTGAAAGAAAAAAAAAATGAGAACATAACCATTTGCGAAAATATATTGGTTAGAATCATTAAATATCATATAGCCCATAAAATAAGTAATGACATATGATGATTCAAACACCTACGAATAATCGAAAAGATTGGCAGCACAATGATTTCAATCAAACTCAACTGATAATTAACCACAAAATTGGTATATTTCAATCAAGTGAGAACGACAGGTTTATATTAAGTGAAACTTGAAATCGATAGGGTTAAATCAAGTTAAACTTGAAATGTTTTGGCAAGTACAAAATATACTTTTTTTTTTTTTTTTTAATTGTTATGATTAAAATGAGTTTTATTTTATTTATTTTTTTTTGGAAATGTGTAAAATATGAGTGATAGAATTTGTTATGTAAGACAAATTTTCAGTGTAAAATAAATAAAAACCTAATACATAATTAGGAAGGTGACAAATTTAAAGGGCAACATTTGATCATCCTAAAGAATACAAATAAAATAATAATAATAATAATAATAATAATAATAATAATAATAATAAAAGAAGAAACCAATATTGTCAAAGCAAGCATTTTTAGGGCAAAAGCCATGATAATGTTTATGGGTATAATAATACAGGCTGTATAAGATGCTAAAATAAAGGCAAAACAGACATCCCATTTTGTTATTGTGTTTATTGTATGTCTCTACCATTGTCTTCATATATATATATATATATGAATAAATAAATAAATAACCTTTTTATTATTATTATTATTAATTTTATTTTTGGAAACTGCCCTACATTAAAAAGGCTGAATTGGAAAATGAAAAAATGAGGGTAGGGTAGTTAACCTTTACCTTAGTTTAAGCAAGAAATTAAAGAGAAGCCAACTCATAGATCATTACAAAAATTCTTTAGTTTGTATAACAATATAATCAATTCTTTATACAAACAACCATCAAAATATGTACTTTGTAGTTTAATTTAAAATTGGTAAATAGTTTAACAATTTTTAGTATGTAACAAATTAAATCTCGTAATTAAGACGCGGATTTGATTTTTTGAGTGTGTAACAATTATCTGGTTCAAAATAATCAAGAGTGTTGAGAACCGCAAGATTATGAATCTGACCCACACTTACCATTATTTATCTCGAAAGTAATTTCTTACAAAGTCGATGTTTATCATATGAATAAACATTCACAATTATAAACAAAAATATAATGTAATTATCTTTATAGCAAATTTTGATCCAAATGATTTTTTTTTTAATTTTTAATTTTAGTAAATTTACTGTCTTCCACATTTGTTTTAATCCTCTACCACATTTAATTGCTAAAAACACTCATAAAATTTTCTAAATATGTAGTCATGTTATTGAACATATACCCTCAATCATACCTTTTCAACACTAAAATACTAAATCATTACAAAATGAAACTATAAAATCTAAATCGTTAGTTCAATAAAACTACACAAACGCCAAAAGAGCTGGAGCTCAACAGTATTAGTAAACACCGAAAAATCATGAGGTCTCGGGTTTGAATCCCCACCCCCAATTATCGTAATCTCAAAAAAAAAAAAAAAAAAACACAAACCAAATGCAGTTTAAACCACAAATTATATCCAAGGTCTTGATTAGAAGAAGACCGTGTACTACAGAATATGCCAAGGCAGGGGGAGGAGATTCTTGCAAAGATTGGATCCCCCATTAAACGTTAAAACTCGCTCCCGCCCCGTCCAAAGACTACGAAGACTAATAAATTTAACAATTAAGCTCAAGATCTCCACTCGGAGACTCAGGGTATGTTTGGATCAAGTATTAAGAAATATTTAATAAAAAAACTATACTCAAACGAGTTTTTGACGACAATCATTACTTCTAAAATTCTGAAAATAAATTCTCTTTCTGAAATACACTTTAAAAACTGCATAAAATAAGCTTTTTACAGCAATTATTACTTCTAAATACTAAAAATAAATCATCATTCTAAATACTCTTACAAATACATCCAAACAAACTTTTGACCGCAATCATTACTTCTAAATACTCAAAAGAAATACCCATTCTAAATATTCTTAAAATCTCAATCCAAACATCTGATATGACTTTTCACACTATTAAGCATTTTTCAAGCAAGATTAGTGGTTGAGGGTTCAGTTATTTGACTTTTGGAAGTAGTGTGGACAAGTGCCAAGATTTCTTCAGCCCTAAGCTGGTTTTTCCTGTGGGGTTTACCCTACAAAAGCAAAGAAAAAACCCTAGATCAAATGGTAGGCTTTCTTAAGTTTCTCCATTCCTATTGTGATTGGAACATACTCTCCCAGCTATAACTTGTACAGTTGCCACCATGTCCCACATCTTTGAAACCTTCTCAGGGCAATAATCACAAGACCTGGTATTTAATCGGATAAATTATAAATATTATTCCTATATTTTGAATAAAGTTAAGAATTTAGACCCTATGATTTAAAAATATAGATTTTAGTCCCTATGATTTGAAGAAATATAGAATTTAGTCCTTATAGTTTGGAAAAATAGAATTTAGTCCCTATGACTTTGATAAAATCTAAAAGATAATTCATGATATTAGTAGATCGTAGGTAAATTAAGTACGTAGATTTATTTTTTCATATAGGAATTTTTTTTTTTTTTTGTTCAATTAATTACTCATTTACTCTCGTCATTAAAGACACAAATAACTAATATCTTCGCATTTTATTCACCAACAATTATGAACGACATAAACTAGGGACTAAACTCTAACTTTCTTCGAACCATAGGGACAATCTATAATTTACCCTATTTAATATCAACAAAAGTGGTCAGAAAATTGGTTCCTATGGGCAGGTAAGACTAGTCGGAAAGGAAAGGAAAGAAAGTGAAAGTAAGAGTAAAATAGTGATGGATAGGATGTAACTTGATATAACCAAACGATAGGAAGGTATCTCTTCTCACCACACCAAACACGTCCTATAAATATAGTGGTGGGAAGATGATCAGAGTGTGGCCAGGGCTCTTTCCCTGCACCAACCAAATACCAATACCACCAAATGCTCTGATATAATTCATTTCCAAACTAAATGAGGGTTGGTGTTGTCATTGTTTTCAAATGCCTTTTCCCACCAACATTTCCACCACTATTTATTACAAGGTCCACTCAACAGAAAACTCAAACTACACAATGAAACTCATTATTTCAGAATCAATGACCCTAAGTTCATGGTTGTCAACCTATCAGTAAACAACTACGGCCTTAAGCTACGGGAAAGGTAGAGAGAATAAAAGTACATGTTATTTTTTTTTGTAAACTGAAAAATCGAAGCTTCGCTTTACTCAAGATAATCACACCCGTCTCTAGGCCAAGCAGCGGATGACATCGAAAGAATGGAAGCACCAGAGGTGCCTACAAATTAATATAGCATTAAATGTTTTCATGAATGGGTTGTCAATACAGCTCTAGTTCTTGTTATTCCTGCATCAAAATCTATATTATGCATTTCATATGAGAAAAGTGCGATGAAACAACAAGCACTTGCAAAAATTACAAGCTATTGGTTCATCATCAATCACCTTGACTACAGTGTTTCGCCAACTCGAGGAGGAAGCGTAGTTCAAGAAACAGAAACTTAGAATTCAACATTCAGGAAGAAAAATTATCTACTTTCATATAAAAAGTAATTCTTGATGATCGATTATACATATGTTCAAATCAAGACAGGAACAAGGAAGAAAATTGACAATGTATGAAAGCAATCATCCACGGACATCTGCATTATGCAATAAAAACTTTATTCCTTCATCAAGAGCGCACCCACCACAACCTCAGCACCTACGAATATATTAGAGCAAGTTTTAAATTCGCTAGTATGCTAAAGATGATAAGTATGGCTGTGAATCAAAAGAAAAATGTCTAAAAGCTTCAGTTGCAAAACTGAGAGTTCTCCTTAACATGTCAAAAAATCCTGAATTATAATTGAAATATTGCACAAAATCCTGCAAGTGAATGTGTGAATGTGAGCAAGGAGTTTTACAAATGTTCAAACTTCAAAAGAGCGCATTTTGAGTTTCAATGCTCTAGGTAGATGTAAAAGGGTTTTGGCCTGGTTTAGGTGAACTTCCACATTTTACGAAAGGCATTACTTGATGTGATATTCCAAAAAGAAATCCCCCAGCTCAGCAGCACAACAGAATTCGCACCATTGACAAAGGAAATACAAGTCAAGTCAATGCCTATAACTCCTAGATGGGCCTAGATTGGGCTTTAGACATCAATGGGCCTAGATTGGGAAAACTTCATTACAAAATGAATAATAAAACTTCACAGATCCAAATTTCTTGATAAACTCCAAGAAATAAACCGGCAAGCATATGGTTCTTCTAGTGGATAAACAAGTGAATCCAGAAAACCAATTAAAACCAACATTAGTCGTCAACTTGAACAACACACGTCGGTTGGAGAAGGCAAAAAGTGTCTTTCCGTTCAATCCACTTTTTTTTTTAAACCTGCTGGAGTGGACACCTCAAGTCAATATGCATCGTTCGGCATACCTTCTGTATAATACATTCTGTAGTGCACAAAAAGATACCTTCAAATGACAAGGAAACCAAGAACATAGACCCCTTCTCTCTAGGGCACTCCAAAACCTTCGGCACCAAAAAAAGAAAGTCAATACTTTCTAGTTTCTCTCTATGACAAAGGATGTCTCAACCCTAGATGATGGATTTGACACGGAAAAAGAAAAACCTTGATTATCAATTGAAACTTCAACATGGACAAAAGATAAAGATGAGGGGTCATAGAGCAAAGAGGTCTTCCCCAACCACCTATCTTCCAAAAAAAGGGTCACGTCCCTATCCAGTGGATCCTAAGGCACAAGGCGCACCGGTGCGAGATTTGTTACTTAAGGACACACTATATAAAAACATAAAAAATATATGTACACAATAAAAACACTTTCATAGAAAGAAGTGAAGTTTTAACAAGAATAATATATAAAACACACATGAGATTCAACTATCATCATTTCATGGAACAAGATGAAAACCACACCCTAACAAGTTAGCCAACATGTGAAACAAGGAGCTTGAACAAATAGACACAGAAAAGGACAAAAACCTTGAAACTCACAAGGATTCCCCAAAAGGATGAGATTCCAAATAAAAAAACCCCAAAGGATAAATAACTCAGACTTCAAAACCTCGAAAATAGAGTTTGAAAGTACGAGACAAGGAACCAAGAATTTTTTTTTGAAGCTAATCTCAAATGAATGATGGTTAAGGACCACTACAAGTTGATTTGATGCCTTCCTAGCTTTTACAAGCCTCATTGGATTTGGCACTCCATTTTCCATTGCTCATTTCACCTCTACTTAAATTAGACATATCACCTTTAATGTTCCTCCAAAGAAAAGCTTGCCCTTTGCTAATGGACCTACCTCTAAGCCTTTTAACCAGCATGAGCATCGCTAAACTCGCATGATGTATGACCTAATAACCAAAATGTTATGAGTTCAAATCCCCTACCCTAAATGTTGATGAATTCAAAAAAAAAAAAAACTATAAGCTCCTCACCATTGAACCAGCCTTTCATTTGATTTCAAACATTGAAACCAACTACAAAGTTACCTTGTCCACAACCCACTTTGCACCAGCAAAGAATGTCTTAATGACTCACACTTCAAGCTCTCTCTCAACGGGCGAAGGAAAGGAAAGAATAGGGCCACATAAACTAGCTAAAATCTTCCATCATATTTTGTGGGAACAGAGAAAAGAAGGGTTTTCATGGAATAAAAGGGATTTTTTGGAGAATTGGAAACTTTAAAGCCATGTGACCTCGCCCTTGGAGTGTCCAAACTCTTTTTACAACCAACCTCCTCCATCCACTTTAGGGAGAGTGATTCCACAGATCACTTGACTTATGTTTGAGAGATTTTCTTATTACTAAATATGTACACATTGGGCTCGAGTGGAAAAGGGAATATTTGAGGGTTTTGGGGTGGGTAGAGATAATATTGGCTTCTTGCATCATCATTTTGCTTATAACTTTCATTTTTCTCAAGGGTAGTTACATTCTAAATTTGAATCGACTTTGAAAGAGTTTAATCATTGAAATTAATGTTGACACTTCCAAATTGAGTTCTTGGACTTCTTGGGTTGGGTGTGAGGTTAGAGGTGAATCATTCCATGCTCACAATGAAGGTTTCCTCTTTTAAGGGACTAAAGTTTTGTGGAATCCAACTCTTAAAGAAAATTAAAGTGTTTCTCAACAAAAAAAATGTGCTTCCTTTTTTTCTAGGAGAGGTAAACTTACTTACCCTAGAACAATTCATTTGAGTGAGACTCGAGTCATTTCCTCCCTGTTTTTAGGATCATAGAGCACGTTAGTAATGTAATGGAGAAGAATACAATGTTCTTATTAGGGTAGTTTAGGGGAATTTTAGAAAATACCTAAGGAAGTTTGTTAGACATTTGGTTATAAAGAGAGAGGTAAGGGTATGGAAGAAGAGGTAACAAGGGCTATTGTGGTATTGGGCCTTGAGCGATCTCAATAATATGAGGGTCCAAATACCTTAAACTTAGTTTATCTTTGTACTTGGTTATTTCGATATCGTAATAGAGCTTGATTCTTATAAGAATATTTTGAGGGATTTAATGGGAGGGAGTTGATAAGTGGAAATGGTGTATTTTGTTACTTGGGAAGTGGTTATGTGACCTTTTAATAGTCATTGGGTTTGAGCCTTCCAACTTAAGATACGAGAATGGGGCTTTGTTGGTTAAATGGTTGTGATCTTTCTTTTGGGAGCTTAATGCTTAGTGGCATAAGGCCATTGTGAGCAACACCTAGTAGCTGGCATGGCTTTGGCTTAGAATCAAGTTATTTTTTAAGTACTCCCTTTCAATTCATTTCTTGTTTCATTAGGGATGGCTTTGTTGGGGAATACATATGTCTTTCATGGTGGGAAGAGCCTTTCACTTTAGAAATCCTAGCACATTGTAGGGTTTTTCTAGCAGTTCTTTCTATGGTCTATGGTGTGCTCCCTTTCTCAACCAAGGCCTCTCTATTTTCATTGCTTTGAAAGTTAAGTCCCAGAACATATCAAGTTCTTTATTTTGCACGAGAAAATCAATACCTTGGATTATGTGTAGAAGCATTTTTCTCTTTATTTAGGACCTCAATCCTGTTCCCTATGTATATGAGCATAAAAGGAGCTTGATAACTTCTTTGGAATGGCTAGTTTACCTAATCGATTTAGGATTGTTTTATAAAGTCATATGTTTTTTCCACAGCGCACACCAAATATCTTAAGGCAATGTTGGAAGAGGTCCTAATGCTCCCTCCCTCTCGGGATAAAGGAAAATTTTTTGGTAGACTTTTTGAAAACTTTTAATTTTTAGTTAATGTGGTATTAGGTTATAGAGGAATCACACGGCCTTCAAGGGCGAGATCGTGAGACCTTTGAGAGACTTGTAGATTAAATAACTTCGGTGGGTGTTTGATCGTTTTGGAGTTTTTATAAGTTATGCATATGATCCTTTTGGATTGGATTACTTTCTTGTAACTTCATGAACTATTTTTCATGGACCTTTTTAATAGGCATACTGAACCTCGAGTATCCAAATGAACAGCTAGCAATAGTTGCTTACAACTATTTCCAAACATTTCAATATAAGAGTACGGGAATCGTTACAAAAATCGTACGAAATTTCAAATTCAACATTCTCCAAATCCAATAGATGGAACAACAACAACCCACCACGAAAGAGCATTGACCTAAAATCTCCATACCCCCAAAGTTAACAATCTCTAAAACCGAAAAAACAGATAAGAGAGCACATGAACATGTACCAGGAGGTGCAGATCCAAACAATTAACTATGAGAAGCGGAAGACAAATTCTCAACGAGTTTTTTGTCCCTACGTTCCATTGCAACATCCCACACATCACTTCCGATGTGCTTCGGCTGCATAAAAACAAAAAACAGAAATCAAAACCCGAAAACAAATAACGGCGATGATCATCGATCATAAATCGGACAAAGGGGATCCAATGAAAAGGGGAAAAATCAAAAACAACAACCAGTAAAAAGTTAATTACCCGGCCATGGGCGGCTTTGTGAATGTGATATTGAGCATTCCCCATTATACAGAGCATTCCGGCGATAATTCCCAGAGGAAGTGCAGCTTCCAGCCATCTCCACGACATTTTTCTATCAAATTTTCCCTCTACGGTTGAAGTCTCAGGATTGCTCCGAATGCTAAAGCTCGACGGTATATAAAGCATGAATTGTGGGCCTTTGATTGGGTTTCGACGAAAATCCAAAGGCCCATAGAATATGGGCCAACCTTGGAAGATGGCCCAATTATTTTAAAAGTTGTTTTTTTTAGATTACAACCATTGGAAAAAATTTGTTGTTTTTATTTAAATTACGAAATAATTACAAATATATTCAAATTCTGAAGTATTAGCCTTCATAATCATTACTACATTTTAATAGTGTAAATACTCGTTAATATCAGTATTATAATAAAATTTTAATAACTTTTATAGCAAGTATGGCAATGGTTCAAGTCATATAATGTTTTGTAGGTAAATTTGTAGTTTCCGTCCCAACTTGTACTAAAAAAAAATCAATATTATAATAATATTTGTGACAATACATAAATATTAATGATTATATATATATATATATATATTTTTTTTTTGAATGTGATCATATTTATAATTATTATGACCTATTTGTTTAAGTATCTCTATTTAAATTTACTTTACTGTTATACATTCAGTTTTTACAAAATAAATTATTTGCTTGCTAAGTAATATGACCTTACATACAAACTAAATATATCTACATATTTATTATATAATAAAATCTCATAAAATACATATTTAAGTATTAAAAATAATACAATTCTTATTTGTTTCATTTTAACTTATAAAGATTGTTATTAAGTATTAAGATATACATATTCAAGATATTTATGTCGTATTGAACAATAATACAGTCACGATAATACAACGTAAAAATATCATATTTATTATTAATATTGATTTAAAATTACCACTATAGATTAGTGCACGTTAAATTTATATTAATATTGTGCTTATAAGATTATTAGTACTATTTGAAGTTTATAAATGTGATTATTCAAAGTATATACGTGAAATACATTATTTATTGTGAGTAAACGATACATACTAATAATCTGATAACATTTAATTATAGTATTATTAGAAATACAATATCTATTTTGAGTTTTGTAGAATGAAAATAAGGATTTTGATTAGTTAATTGTCTTCGACTATTACGATTTTCAGATTCGTAAAAGCGAGGCAACATTCATCCTCCCACCATCGAATATGCGACAACTTCAACTCAATATTTCCAACAACTCACCTTTTGCGTCATTCCTTAGCATCTCTTGATGTCGTTATCTAATTGTCTGTGGTATTGATATTTTGAACACGAACGAGTTCGATATACCGTTGAACCTGTTCATAACACAAAGATGTACATTTTGTTTGCCCAAAGAACATATTCAACTTAATCCATCCACACCCCTAATAAAAATCCTAAAATTTAAAGGAATAATTTATGAAAAAAGAAGAAAAAAAAAAAAAAGAGAAACAGGGAATTAAAAAAAAAAAAAAAAAAAATTAAAGAAAAGAAAACGGCGACCATTAACAATCAATCATAGATTTTTCTCATTTCAGCTTCCAAATTTACAAGCATCTACCCTTTTACTCCTTAGCTCCGCCTCCCTCGTCGGAGCTCTTCATATCCACCGTCTTCTCCGGCGACATCACCGCCTCAACTCACCGAAAACCCTATTCCGCTTCCTATTTCTCAGAACACCCATTTCTGGTCATAGTTCAATAAACTCGAAGCTATGTCAGGTATGTACAGTACCAATTTCTCCCCTTCTAGAACGGCTTCTCCTCTCATCAGAACCAATTCTGATGTCGACAGGTACCATCCGATTATCCTCTTATGAGAATTTCCATTTTCTGCTTCTTTTTGCTCAATTAAACGATTTTTTTTTTTAGCTTGCTCAGCTTGATTTAGTGAGTAGTAGTTAATTAGTTGTTGAATAATCAATCCTCCTTTGGATTTTTGTTCTCTAATCTATAGTCAGTACTTGTCGGAGCTACTAGCGGAGCATCAGAAGTTCGTCCCCTTCATGCAAGTTCTTCCGATCTGCAGCCGACTTTTGAATCAAGGTATTGTTCTTCTCTAATTTTTCTCTGAATTTTCGGTGTTTTGAACATTATTTTAGTGTTATTGATTTGTTAAATTGTTTTGGAGATATGCGTGTATGTTTAGATCAGGGAAGATGGTGGATTTTTAGCTGCTTAATTGCGATTGCTCTATAGTTTAACTGTTGAATTGTGCATATGTCAGTAATAGATCATTTCTTTTACATTCTTGACTTGGGAATCAATGGATTTTGTTTTGGGGGGTTTTGATCAATGATTCATTTTCATCATTCTTTTTAAGTTTGTTTGTGTCTTGTTTTCCTTGTGTGCTGAATGAATACAAATATGTGTTGGTTGTTACTTCTTATCTTTGTTCAGTCGTCATTCATTATTTTTTCTCCCTTCATTACTTAAAAAGTAGAACTGGGTTGTTTTGGACTCGTTTAATAACCATTTGGTTTTTATTTTTGAAAATTAAATTGGTTTTCTCTCAATTCTTCTACTGTAGTTTTGTTTCCCTTAATGAAGCATCTGAATTCTAAGCCAAATTCCAAAAACAAAAACAAGTTTTTTGAAAACTACTTTTTTTTAGTATTCAGAATATGGATTGGTTTTTGAAAACATGTGTACAAACTACAATGCTCACAAAAAAAACAAGGAAATCCATAGGTTGTGTTGGTTATTTTCAATTATTTTAGATACTAAATGTTTCCATATTCATTATATAAGGATCTTGTATTTATTATAGAGGACAAAAATCCTATTGTATTATTTATATCCTTTTTTGTATAGTGAGGGTTTCTCTTTTTAAGGAGCCCCATTTACCATTGAATAATACAAGAAAAACTATTCCTCTATTCTTCTCTTATTTTGCATATGGTAACAGCAGGAGGTCCTGCATTTGAGTTCATGTCTTGTCGTTTTCCTCCTTTTTAAAATTAATTTCACTAGTAAGGCATTTCTAAAATTTCTAAGTTAACAAGTGAGAAGGAGTGTTAGTTGACATAATTAAATTTACCACAACCTATTAGTTTAAGCTTTTAGGTTGATTGGTAGTTTAACATAATTCAATAGCCGTGATACACTCCTCCTTAGAGGAAAAGAAAAAAAAAACCCTAAACCATAGCCCCCGCCTCAGACTTTCAAAGCTTTTGCTGCTGCTCGTCGAAGAGCCTCCGTCCATTGAAACGCCGCCAGTCGTAGAGCCGTTGTCTTGGTCGTCATCTGCTCTCGGTATTTTTGTTCCATTTCTTCGCTTGTGAGCACGGGATTCCATGGGTGTTGAACACAAGCTTGAGCGAGTTGCTGGTAATGGTATCCATATTTTATTATTGGAGGGATCGGTTTTTTGGCTTTTGTTTTTCTGTTGGGTATTTGTTTCACAAAGGAGTCTTTGTTTTGCTGTTCTTCAAATTCGAAAAACCCTCTTCGGTGGACACTAAGTGTTTAAATGTTTAATCGTGGTCAAGGAAGGATAGAATACCTCACTGGAGATAAGAAAGAACCTTCTAAAATTGAATACTATACTGTAATCTCTGACATAAAATTGAAGGGTGCACGTGTATGTTGAATTTGGAAACTATTTGCAAGTGAACGTTAATTGTTTAAGGTCACGAAGACATGCAGTAACATAAAGAATCTATGCGCAGGAAGGAAATATTGTTCTGTTAATAGTTCTCCTGTGTAACCTTACTTGAACAAGATCTGTAGGTTATACGTGTACCTTTGTGTTATTGAGTTCCAAGGTTAGTCTGGTGCGACTTCAACTTTTGTCTTTTGGAGATCTTCTTAGGTTCTTTGGCATGTAATAATCATAATGTCCAACGGTCAAGTTTCAACCTCTATTTGAATTGCCAAGTAGTTTTCTGATGAACTTCATCTCTCTTAGCCGTACAGTTTTCCCCTTCCAAACTTATTTTGTTACAAAGTTCAGATTTTTCTAAGTGTTCATTTCTCTGCAGTTAATGCAGAAATAGATTTCTAAATTTTCCATTTTAGTTTATTTATATATTTTCTTTTTAACACCGCGAGCTCTTTGAATGCAGAGATATTGCGAGTTTCTGGAATGATGTCCAACCAGGGTATCTGTGACCTTGATAGGCTTCGGCATAGAAGTCCTAGTCCAATGGCTTCTTCAAACTTTATATCTAATGCTAGCAATACAGGATTGAGTGGCTGGAATGGTCTTCCTCAGGAGGTAACTACACTTGCAACATCAAAACTTATTGGAACTTGCTCCCGATATGTGTTTTTATCATCTTTTTGAATCCAATTTTACTATGTTTTGATATATGAGCTAACATATGCCATAATTATTACTTGATAGTTTGAAGGTACAGTGTTGTTCACCCTCTGTAGTAGGCTTGTAGCTTTAGGGATCGGGTCGGCGATAAATGTTGCAGTGTGTCATTATCTATGTTTAGTCTTTTTTTGTTTTTCTTAATATTATTTTTAGGGGCATAATCCGTAAGAGGAGTAGGCTTAATCTTCACTTTGACTCAGTTTTTGTTCTGGAGTTGAATACATATCTCACAAAATTGCTGGTTCGTTCTTCATTTTGTTAATCATTTTATTCTCGTGTGTTTGTTTGTATAAGTCAGCTTCATGTTCCTAAATTTTACCGTGTATTAATAATTATTGAGATTTTTTATTCTTTCAATTTTTTCAATGAAAATTTTGTCAATCAAAAAGAGAGAGATTTTATTTATACTCCTAAATGCACACGTTGACGTAACGTAGAAACAAATATGTTTTCACAATCTGGTTTTTTTCCTCGAACAAAGTACCACCAAGCCTCTCCTTGGGATCGTCTTCTCTTCTGTGTTCAACACTTGAGGATTGAGTCCTTCCTTTGAACAAAGACCTCCCTTCCCTTCAAATTGTCAATTCGTCTAGTTGATGTTCATACCAACTACTCTACTCTTGAGAGTACACCGCCAGTTTGATAGAACGAATTCCCACCATGACTATATATCCATACAATACTTCTCGTGAGAGTATATCACTAGTCAATATATCTAGCTCATAACTAGAAAAACTTCTTTTCTCCTTGGAGTATACCACCAGTTTGATAAAGCTCTTTACCTCATGCCATAACTATGTCTCTCAAGGCTCCCAACTTTTATGTCCTACACCGTAGAATTCTACTGGCATGGCTAACTAGGGGCATGTGTCCGATACTAATCGATAAGGACGACAACTATGAGATGATCTCTACATTAGTAAGATATTGTCCACTTTGGACATAAGCCTTTATGGCTTTTCTTTTGCCCTAAATGCCTCATACCAATGAAAATGGTTGTATACACTTACGTACCCATGATCTCCCCCCTTATCTAACCATTGTCACCTTTCTTTGTTTGTATACCATGGATAATAGTCATGGTGGAAATTCATTCTGTCGGATTGACTGACCGTGTACTCTCAGGATAAACCAACAATGTTTCTTGCAAAAGCTGTCCTCGTACTGCAACATTATTCAAAGTAATTACACCAGAACACTTGAAGAATGTTTCAACAATACACAGATTACATTACGAAAACGTTTTTCCAGGTTATTTTATTTTTCTCCTGATCAATTCTTGGCTTTTCATTTGGGACTCTCTGATTGGTTATTTTTATCATTGGGACAGGGGACTGATATCTCATTCTTATGTGCTTCCCTTCCTCTAGCATTTATAAGTTCGTATGTGAATTAGTCTTTTTATTGGTTATTTTTTGTTTAAGTTATATTAAGATGCTAGAACCTTTTGAAATATACAGCAGAGATTAAGTAGACCTCCTGGGATGACAATGGACTGGCAAAGTGCACCTGCAAGTCCTAGCTCGCTCACTGTAAAACGGATTCTACGTTTGGAAATACCCGTTGATACTTACCCCAATGTAAGTTCTGTGGAAGTACAAAAGTCAATTTTCTTACTGCACAAACACACGTACATAAAAGTGAGCATATTAATACTTGAAGTCTCTGTTCTTTGTGAACGTCAGTTCAATTTTGTAGGGCGACTTTTGGGACCTCGTGGTAATTCCTTGAAACGGGTGGAAGTTACTACAGGTTGTCGTGTATACATTCGGGGGAAAGGATCGATAAAGGATCCAGACAAGGTACTGTAAGTATATTGAAATTATGGATTCAATGTATGTCTTTAATGTGATTCACATGATGGGTCTCTCAAGAGTCGAGGCTAGTGAATATATATTTTTCTTCTCACTTCGGATTTTTATCATTCTGTTCTTTAGTAGTATTGGCTATAACTGTACTCTTTCTTAATTTGTTCAACTTTTACGTTATAAAGGAAGAGAAATTACGGGGACGACCTGGTTATGAGCACTTGAATGAACCGCTGCACATCTTGATTGAGGCAGATTTACCAGTCAATATTGTTGATATAAAACTCAGACAAGCACAGGAGATTATTGAAGAGCTGCTCAAACCTGTGGTATATTTTCAACCTAGATACATTTTAAACTTTGAAGTGCTTTTGTCACCTTTTTTTGTGATCTAAAGGGTCTACTTCCGGTTTTAAATTATCGTGTTTGGAAGGGATTTACGAATGTTTTTAACCCGAGTAATTGTTAAGAGCAACACTTAAAAAGCTCTTTTAAGAGTGTGCAACCAAATATCTAAGTGGGTTTGTCATTGAACAATTTTATTTGAAGTGCTTATAATAGTATGCTTGTTAAACTTGCTTATTTTAAAAGCCTCACAAACAAGCTTATATAGTTATTTTGGTTAAAAATTACTTCTGATCCTTTCATAGAAGTAACAATTTTGTCATGTTCTTCAGAATTTCTAATGATTTAGTTCCTATTATGGAAACTATTGTCAAGTTTTGATGAAATTTCGTACATAGATCAATAATTTAGGGACCCAATGTGTTTATTAGCTACAAAGTCGAAAATTAACATTTAATTTTGATGAAATTTGTTATGATGGGAGTTAATTTGTAACAAATATGAAATATATGAATCAAGCTGTATCATATGAAAGTAAGAAACTAAATTGTTATAGATTTGAAAGTACAAGGGGCTAAACTGTTACAAAATAAAGTTAGTTTAATCTCTGGAATTGTGCAAGCACGATTAGTTGGATTAGCCCACTTTTCTGTCTTATGCAGCTTTCTTGATTGCCTCTAGATCAGGCAAATTTGGTTAATTTTTTATGTGTTGTATCTGCGAAAATATCATATCTTTTAAGGTCTAAATTGTTACTTTCATGAAAGTTTAGAAACCAAAATTACTTTTAACCTATTTATCTTGGCCAAGCCTTATTCTACAGTGACAAAAACAAGTTTTAGTTGCTGACTCATTCACTAGTTTATTAGTTTAAAGTTTCTTTCAACAAGTGCTCCCCTCCCTTCCATTACTTGCAGGATGAGACTCATGATTACATTAAGAGGCAGCAGTTACGCGAACTCGCGATGCTAAATTCGAGTTTCAGAGAAGAGAGTCCAGGGCCCGGTGGTAGTGTCTCTCCATTCAACTCAAGTGGAATGAAACGTGCCAAAACAGGTCGTTAAGCGCTCATATCATTCTGTACCCTAAACAATTTCTACCCCAGTCCAGAATTCAACCACTCATATATGTCGAAGCGAACCATCATGACCGACTGTGCGACATAGCTACCGAAAAAGGTTGTCTAACTTCAGTACCTGGTGAGCCTTCTGCTGGTTTTTTCTGTGTTACTTTAATATTTTTGACAGAAAAAAAAAGTGTCAAGTATTAGTAGGGGATTTTCATGTTGAATAGGTCAGTTTTCCAACAAAGTTAATATATTTCACTTTCAAAAAAAAAAAAGAAGTTAATATATTCATTGGATTTATTCTTGTGTTAGTGACTGCTGAGGAGTGTGTAGTTTTACATTATTGGTGCCAAAAAAAGAAATTACTAGGAGGTGTTGATGTAATACTATTTGATATTTGTTAGGTATTGTATGCAATGTCAATGTCAATTATATTTTTGGATTGATACTAAAAAGAATAGTGCAAAGACACATACAAATTGCTGCTCACTTTGTGTTTGCTTTCAGTCAGAATATGATTTTCCTTTGTCTTTCATTTTGTGAAAAGATTGACTTTATATGCCTTGACTAATATTGATAGTTATTTTCGATGCCCTCGCTATATTCTTCGACGGAGACAGGATTAAATGTGTAAACAGGTCAGGTCGGATTTGTCTTTGGATATGCTGAACTTGAACCAATATATATGACTTCTTGAAAAGTTGATTTAATCGATTAATATGACCGATATACTTGCCAAAGCTAGTCGGCATCGGTAAATTTATCGAAATCGAATCAACATCTTGGAAATTGTTCGTCTTCCTAATAATAAAATAATTTTTGGTCTTCTTTTTTACAATGTGGGGGTGGAGGATTGGTACGTCTCACCTCGAGTAACGAGTGAAGATGCCGATTGAATTATATTCATTTTGGTCATCTCTTTCCGATATAGTTCTGCATTCTTATCAATTATTATAAAGTCTCTGAACTCTATAAAAAAAATTTATGCATAATTATCTTATTCTAAATACAAAAAATAATAAGTCTCTTTGTTCTTATCTTTGCTAATTAACACTAGAATTCAATCCCTTTTTTTTTTTTTTTTTCTTTTTGGTGATGAGAGATGAAATTGGGTAAAGTAACATTGCTAACCTTGGATTGGATGGAATGGTAATGTAGAATTGCTATGAAATGAATATTTGTATATAATAACATGTGGAGGTAAATGATAGATTTAAATACTATATTTATTTTGATTTTTTACTTTAGTTTAAGAGTTTCTACAAAGTATTGTTCTTTTTTTCCTTCTTACAGGAACCAAAATGAACTAAAATTAAAAACATTAGAATCAAAATAGTACTAAAACTTAAATGTAAAATATTGAATACGTTTCTGTTTGCATTTGGCTAGTTGAACATAAACCCTTATATATATATATATATAATATATATCTATATCTATATATAGAGTTTAGGGTTTAGGGTTTTGAGTTTTGGGTTTTGGAGACACTACACATCCAAAATCAAGTAGAAAACGTAAATGTGCAATCTAAAACATCTAACCTATTAGACAAATAAAATTTAGGGTGTAATAACCCGATCTTTCGCCCCAATATTACCGTTTTATTTTGGGTAAAATATATTTATTAAAAACACGCCTCGAGAGGTGTGAAGTCAGATTTTAAAAACTGGGGGTAACAATGTCATTTTGACCTTAAGGGTATTTTGGTGATTTTGGCCCTAAGGGCATTTTAGTAATTTTGCTTGAATTTTTTAGCAGCTATAAGAGGCCAAATGAGGCATTTTTAGGTTATTATTGTCTCAATCATTGCAGCCGTCGCCGGAACCTGGGAGCCAGCCAGAGCGTGCCACGCGTTGCGTCGTGTCACCGCCGCCCAGCCCACTATCGATCTTTCGCCACGCGTCGCCAATGCAGAGGGCGCCGCCGCTGTCCAGACGACCAACCAGCAGCGCCGCCCAGCTCGTCTTTGAGTCATTGACACGCGTCGCCAATGCAGAGGATTGTCGTCGCCGCGCCCAGCTTCAGATTGGTGGAGCTGATCCGAGCCTGCCTTCTCCTCTGAACCTCGCACTCACGCGTCCCGAGCCTGCCCATCCGTTCTGAAGCTGCCAGCGCCACCCAAACCTGCCCGCGAGCCAGATGCGCGTCAGCTTCACGTGCCGACGACCATTTACCCACGCACCACCGTCTGGCCACGCGCCGCTATCACCTCCCTAGAAATTTGTCGGGTAGTGTTTTTTGGGTAGTTTCGTCGTTTCGAGTCCTTTTTTATGGTTTCAAGGCCAAAGTCTTACTGATTTACCCTATTTGACTAGTTAAGCTTGGAAAACGGCATCGAGACACGTAGTTCGTGCACTTTAAGGGATTTAGTGATTTTTCGGCCGAGGTAAGGGAATTTTATCAGTAACTTGAAAGCTCTATCACAAATTAATTTCACATGTAGAATAACTTAGATGAATTAGAGGATGTTGAGTGCTTACTTGCCGGTTATTCATGCAGTTGTGGATTTCACTGTTTATTTCCGTTATAAGTTCATGGTATGGTCGTTATGCATATGTTTGATAGAATTCCGAGCAGGTGACCCATTAGAAGGCCCGAGAGTGGCATTCCCTACTAGGGTAGCCCCGGATGTGTACAATTTATTATGTGAGACTCGGGAGTGACATGTCCCTATCGAGATAGCTCCGGAGTCACCTTCACTATCTAGTAAACATCCGGCACTGTTAGGTCCTAAGGGACTCCCGTGTTCTGTTGCATATTTGCTCTCTGTTCCATATTTATATGTGTCATCTGTTTAAATTGCGTTGATCCCGATTTGGGATCCTTATTGAGTTTCACAACTCACCTCGTTTATTTTCTGTGGATTTCACAGGTACGCATGGACTCTACCAGGATGGCTGATCGGAATGGCTGGGGAGACCATGGGCTCGGGTCGTGTGGTGTCGAGTTTAGAGCATTTCCCTTTTTACTGCATGTTTTGTCTAAATGATCTTATTACGAACTGGTTTGGTTGCGAGACGTTTTCAATAGTTTTCCTTTCTTAAATTCTTAACAGGGTACCCGTTTTACATGTTTTGGATGATCTTTATTGATTATTAATTGAGGCATTTATTACTCTGATTTCTGTTCTTTAAGAGTTATTTTAAACCATGCATGTTCAAGTAGTCTAAGAGTGACCCAAGTCTGGGCCGGGTCATTACATAGGGAAATAGTAACATTCCGCTAATTTTCAATAAATCAATCATCAAATGTCTATAATTCTGAAACATTTAAATATGTCTATTTTTTATAATACAAATACAGACCCAAGAAAGATATTTAGTCCCCTAAATACCCATACATTATTTATTTTAAAAATAATATCGATTTCTAGAATTAGAAAAAGATCATTACATTCCTATCAAAATAGGTAAAGATCAACAAAAAACAATAAATTTCGCGGAGACGGGATTAATTTTGAAAGCAGGATCGGAGACGAAGAAGTCATTCCCCGATCTGTCCCACCCATGAACATCTCTATTTCTAATGTATATAGTTTTAAAAAATTAATATTATTATTATACACTATTTTAAAAATTATATCATACATTTCTATTTATTAAATTTTAAAAAATAAATGATTGTTAGCATGATTTTAATAGTAACATATTATAAATTGTAAATTACACCATTTAAAAAAAACAATTAAAAATATATGCGTCTGTATTAAAAACATCATTTAACAAATTATAACTTAAATAAGTTTGAAAACAAAAATAATTAATATAATAACTATGGGTAGAATTACTATTTTAAATGAAATATATTTTTTCATTTGTATATTGGGAAGGAAATAAAAATGAAGAGTAAAAGTAAAATAATAGATGAATCATTTTTAATAAATACTTGAAAAATGATAAATAAAATTTTAGTTTCATTTAACATAAATACAAGACATAATTTAATTTAATCTCAGCATCAAACAACAGTCAGCTTAACTAAATTCAGTTTAACTTAACATGTTCATCAAACATCATATTCATTTAACCTTGAACTTAACTACGCCCATTTTAACTTAACTTTACTTATTTTAACCCTAATCCATGAATCAAACAGGTCTTTACCATATAATAGTTTGAGCATCATTCTTTTTGTAACTAATCTTCAAAATCACCCTTTTTTTTTTTTGTTCTTTTTCTTAACCATTTTTTATTCTTTTTACTGACTATTTTTCATTTTATTTAACGACTATTTTCCATTATCACAATACTCACTATTTCATTTTTCAATATATATATTTTTTTTATCTTAGACACGATTATTGTATCTCTATAATTCTCTGTTTCACCATAAACACAAATAAACATTCTTCTTCATAATTATTATTTTTTCTATTCTTCCCTTAATTCACTCATTATCCCGAGCACCATTGTTTGTTTGTGCGGTATCTACTGAGCTTTAAAATGTGTAATTTTTTAATTGGGAAGTTTAAGATTATAACTTATAAAATATTAAGATGTGAAAATTGTATTTTAGAGAGATGGTCATCATAAATTTAAACCATCACATCTTAATTACCTATGATAGAGAAGACTAGTCTTGGCTGTGCTGATGACTTGATATGTTGAAGTAGCTGCTTTAATTTGAATCAGAGGGGAATGAGTATGGAAGGTTTGAACCATCTTTTAAGTTTAGAAGCTTGGATTGTGATGCATTTAACTGACTCTGGTTTGAATTGTTGAAGTACCCTTCACTATTTTAAATCCATATATAAACAGTAAAGATAAAGTGCCTTTTAAGGATATGGAAATCAATTTAGAGAACTATTAACATACCTTTAATATTGAGGATTGCATAGTTTGGCTAATAAAATCTTAAAACAAAGTTTATAATGGTGATCTAGGCTTAGTATTAAAAAGTATGACCTACGGACCTTTGAGTTGAGGGTATTAATTCCTAATTAACGAAGGTATGTAGATAATCTAGTCTAAACAAGTCAGTATTTGAATAGAATAATTATAACAAAATAATATTAATAATATTTCAGACGTATGTTTGGTGTAGTGAGAATGGTTTTGGGAAAGTAAGAAAAAAGATCTTTTCTTATTGTTTGGTCCACCAACTTCTATTACATCAATCACTAATTTACTCTTACTTTTTTTCATTTATCTCTTCCCTTCACTTCCCGTCGTAGCCAAAAATGCCCTAAAAGATGAGAAGTGGAGGAGATTTGTATCAATAAGTAGCTATCTATCTATCTATCACCCCCAATCTACAATAGGTAGAGGTGGGTATCCACCCTTCGGAAGGAGGCATCAATGATGGAGGTAAATTTCCCCATGATATTCCCATTCCCATTCTATAGCCACCTGAAAAGAAGTACGTATCAAACTATGAAGAAAAAACACCTAGTGAAGTAGAGGAATGTATGGGGGTCTACCTGCTGCAATACGGTGGGAACTCGAGTAGTGCTTGTTGTTGTTGTTGTTGTTAGGGTGAAAGTATTTGCAAGATTCATATGGGCAAAAGCCCTTTTGAAAATGAATGAATAAAAATGAGTTTAATTTAAAAAAAAAACAAGTATGGTAAGAAGAATAAGAAGAAGAATACCGTGGTGATGAATGGATGGCAGAGGTGTGTTGTTGCTGGGTGTTGTGGTGTGAAGAAAGAGCCGTACCACAGAGCTTTGGCCTTGAGATGGGACTGGCTTTGAAGATGTCTCTTCCGACCAAAAGGAGTATCTTGGAATTCCTTCTCGCAGTAGTCGCAGTAGTCGCAGTAGTATTTTCCAACTCCCATCTTCTTCTCTCACACCCTAATTTCAATTCCATGTTTTTTGAGTTTATATTATAAATTTTCAACTCCCATATTTCCAAGTGTAAGAAGAACAAAGAGGAATGAATCATTCTTCTTAAAGGATTGTTGAGATGAATTGAAGTATAATATATTGAAAAGAGTTTATTACAAAAAGAACAAAAAGAATAAGGTTTCTGAAGAAAAACGTGATGCTTCAATTATCCAAAACACCACAAACAAATGAATACTGTCAATGTTCCAAATAGTCGTACATGTTTCTTGAAGTGGTCATAGCTTAATTACTTTTTAAGGGTGTTGTTCGGGTGTTGTTCACAGATCCTAACCAGTTACTGACAATATAACTAACTAACGAAGGATCTATCAGTTACCGGGCCTCCAAAATTGCACCTTGTCCTCAAGGTGTTTACAATTTTAAACCATCACTCAGTTATCAATTGTAATAGGATATTGCTTAAATGGTGAGCTCTAAGGCAGCTTTGTTTTTCCTCTTGATGAACTTCAGTTCAACCCCCTTCTTTGCTACAGTCTAAACCACAACAACAATAGATCTAATCCTCCCATTTGAGGAAAAAACAAACAACGAGGTCTTTCCCTCAATCTTGGCAATAACCACAAACCACATCTTGGAATGTGACATGCCAAAAACAAGAGACTTGAATGCTAAAAACAACCTTAAATTACGATGGACCTAAACAAACCTTGGTTTTAACAACCATGGAAAACAAATAATCAAAAGAAGACTAGAAACATATCGTCAAAATCATCGATATTGACTTTCAATGAACTTCGAGAGAATCCATGAAACTTTCCATTACTGAGGATGCGGCCACACCAAAGTAAGAAATTACCCATTCCCCCAGACTTGACAGAAACACACGTTGCTTAAAATTACCCATTTTGGCTCATTCACTTGGGTCGGAATTCAGATCCAAATTTTTTGATCATCAAATGCTCGCTTAAGTTTTTTTTGCCCGCTTGGGTGGAGTCGTCGAAATTTTTGGAGGTCAATAACCTAACTCTAATACCATATTAGAAAGTGTGGGGATCCATCTAAAAACCAATTGACTATGAGAGAAGTAGTCCACCTTATCTTATAAATATGTTGAAGAATCCTCATCTTTCCGATATGAGACAAATGGTCACAAGGTGAGTATCTCCAACACAAAATTACTCTCAAACATGCACTTTCTCCCCCCATCGAATTAAGATAAAGATAGTTAAAGAGTTATTTTCTTCCCTTCATAAAGCAACAAACAATTAAAAATAATTATGGAAAGGAAAAGTGAAATTTCAGGTGAGGGCATCCATTGATAATATAATTTTAACACAAACTTCCCTAAATGAACAATAATGGTTCTTACAGTACTAAAATTTTTAAATACAATAATAAGAGTATACTTGTTTCAAAAAATGCAAAAAGCTACATAAAAACACAGGAATCAGGTGCACACATTACTTAAAATAAACTTCTTTTTTTTCCTTTCACGAGGATGAGTTTTGAAGAGAACCTGGAAGTGAGTAAGCCACATTCATTACTTTTTGAGCAATGCAATCCTTAACAGCCAATAAGACTTCATTTTCCAGTTCGTTGTAGAAGAGTAAGAGTAAGCTGAAGAATTCCTTTCAAGATTATTAATTTATTAGTTAAAACTTGAACGTCTACGAACCTTTTAATGCACCAAGGCCTTTATTTTTTAAGGCATATAAAAGGCAGCAGCTCAGTCCTTTCCTTGTTCAAGAACCAAAAGTTACTTTCTTTCATTGGAAACAAGGTTATTGCTTTTGTTTGACAATTCCCTACTTCCAATGATGGAAAGCAAGTCCTCTTATTTTGAACAAGATAAACTTTTCTTTTCTCCCACAATTCTTAGATTCTCATCCACTTTCCATGTAAATGGCCCTAGTTGGAACATTGAAAGTTTATTCCCAACCGTTCACCAGAAATCACCACATGAGCAAAGTCCATCTTTGAAGTGATGATAACGATTAACATCTCTAATTGTAATTTCCCTCTCTGTGATCTTCGAAATGAACTTGATTGCAACATGACAATCCTCACAAATTCGAAGGTTCTTGATAATCAAAAGCCTAGTTCTGACGGCTGTGCTGATGAGTCCAAAAGCAATGGCCAATCTTTCACTGTGACTACACACCATATCTACCTTTTCATCGTCAGCAACATCATGGAAAACTGACCCAATTTGTGGCGCATAGCCGGCTTCTTTCATTAACCTCCCTATCCGTTTTAACTCTGCATAGATTGCTTCAGACTCAGGATGAGAAGTATCTTTTGACACGAACGCATGAACTTCGTTCCTCACTTCTATCCAACTACAAGCAATACTTTTCTTTAACCCCCTATCCATCATGAGATCCCTTAGTCTTGCAACTCCTTCCCATTTACCTGCTTGGGCGTACATGTTCGATAAAATCACATAGTTCCCGCCGTCATCAGGTTCATGCTCAATCAACTTCTTTAATGCTATCTCACCCATCTCCATATTGCCATGGATTTTGCACGAGTGAAGCAAGGCACCCCACACGCCAGCATCTGGATCTACTCTCATTTCCATTATAAGGTTGAAAGCTTCTTCTAAGTGACCACAATGACCAAGTAGATCAATCATACAAGTGTAGTGTTGAACAGTAGGACATATAAGATAATCACTTACCATTGATTTGAAATACATCTTGCCTTCATCAAGCAACCCTCCATGGCTACAAGCAGCTAGAACTCCAACAAATGTAATATGATCCGGTAAAACTTTCCCTTTCATCTCCTCGAACAAGTCCAAAGCTTTGTAAGCATGGCCATGCATTGCATACCCAGTGATCATGGTGTTCCAAGAGACTACCCTCTTCTCACCCAACATCTTAAACAAACTCCTGGCAATACTTACAGAGCCACTCTTGGAATACATATCCACCAGTGCAGTTATAACCTTGTCATTCAACCCAAATCCATGTCTCCAACTATAACTATGAAGCTCTTTCCCTTGGGGAAGAAGGACTCTGTTAGTTGTAGCTGAGATGGAGATAACAAGTGTTCCCTCAGTAGGATTCACTCCAGCAAATGTCATTTCCCTGCAAAGACCAAGACAATCATCTGGTTGCCCATTTTGGGAATAAGCTGCAAGCATGGAGTTCCAACACACAACGTCTCTCTCGACAATTTTATCAAACACCTGCCGAGCACTCTCTACACAGCCACATTTAGCATACATATCAATCAAGGCCGCACCAACAAACACATCAGTCTCCAACCCACTACCTAAGACATCATTATGAATCTTCTTTCCCTCTTCCAAGGCAGAAAGAGTCGAGCAAGCTTTAAGCACAAATGGAAAGGTAAATTTATCAGGCACAAACCCGCAATCCTGCATTTGATGGTAAAGTAAAATTGCAACATCATATGGTCCATTCCAAGCATAACCCCGTATCATAACATTCCAAGGAAACAGACTTCGTTTGGATATTCTATCGAACAACAGATGAGCATTAGTCAAAGAGTTGCAAATACAGTAAAGATTGACTAATTTAGTAGCCAAAAAGGGGTTGAATCCGAGACCCATCTGACAGATACGTGCGTGAAGCTGCTTTCCAGGCTCAATTGCATTCTGGACGATGCAAGATTGGAGGAGAGAGGCGAAGTGAAACACTAGCGACTTGGGTCTGAGTGTAGGTCTTGGAAATGACCAAACTGACTGGGTTTTAGTGTTATGATTCTGAGATGAAGATAAGTAGAAACAGGAAGATGCAAACGGCAAAGATGAAGCATAGAATACATATTTGATGGAGGAGACAAGCAAACATGAAGAAATTCTCTTCTGGCGCAACACAAGGTAGAAGGGCATCCTAAAAAAACAAAAAAGAAGCATTAGACTTTGTGATTCATTGCTTAAATGGCGATTTCCCTATAAAGTTGAAGAACACATAATCTAGTATCGCCTCCCCAAGCCCTCCAAAGTATAGCGCTTAAGACTGATTGATAATTCATGAATAAGAACAAACAATCCAATATACTGATTTCAAAAGTATAACGCTTAAGACTGATTGATAATTCATGAATAAGAACAAACAATCCAGAATACTGATTTCAGCCCAAGAACACACAATCAATTGCTAGTTATTGGACTTTGAAATTTTGTTCTCTTTTCATTTTTGGACTTGGAGAAAAAAAAAAATGTCCTTAGACAATTATTTTATTTTTATATTTTTAAGAAAATTATCATTTTTCCCGATAAATTTTAAAAATGTCTTTGCCTTTTATCTTTTATTACACTAAAATTGTTAACATTATTGAACCAATTTCGATTAGTATTCGCTTCAAAATTATTTTTGAAACCAATTTTTTTTTCAAAGTGTATGCACTAAAGTTCAACTTTTGAAAATTTATGAATCAAATTGAAACAAAATTTAAAGTTTAGAATTAAAATTAGACTTTTGAAAATTCATATATCAGAATGAAACGAAGGTAAAAATTTAGGAACCAAAATCATATTTTACCCTATATATACATACTAGTAAATTATGTTAGTTAAAATATCAATATGGTTAGACTTTGATATTTGTTCTATTTTAATCTCAAACTTTCAAAAGTTCAATTTTAATTCTTGAACTTTTATGCTTGATATATTATAGTTTATAGACTTTCAAGTTTATTTTATTTTGATCTTGAACTTTCAAATGCAAAAATAAATTAAATTTCGTCTTATTTGAATTTTTTTTATTTAAAAAATTATTTATATTTCTCTGTAAATTTAAGAAAAATCTTCATAAATGTTCTTTATTTATACTAAAATTATTAACATTGTTGAATTGATTTACCAAAATATTAATACCAAATTTATTGGATGGATAAATTTTAAATTTTATTTAATTTTTTTAAAATTCTAGTTATAATGATTTTTTTTTTTTTTGAAAATTCAATAACATAACCAAATAAGCTTAAAAGTGTAACCGCCGTTCACTCAAAAATTTTAGCCAATAATAAATAAATTCAATTAAATATTGAGTCAATTACAAATATATAAAAAATCAAAATTCAAGATTCAGAGGCATGAAGTACAAGCCCATCAATCTATAGTTCTGCCTCGGACCCGAAATCTATAGTTTTGCCTCGGACCCGAAATTGTGAACTGAGATTGAATACTTCAAATCAATAAAACTTCAAAATTCATTTATACGTGTCTTATTTCTACCCATCCGTCGAAATCTGGTGTGAACAATGACTAAAACTAAATTTCTTGATTTAATTTTGGTTGATATTTTGAGAGATTCTCCCAAGATAGAAAAGGAGGGAAAACAGTACAATGGTTCATAAACAGAGTTCAAATTTACTTTAGAAAATGCAAAATACATTCAATTACGCAAATCTCACAGCATTCTCTTCACCGTTCTCACGCTCCGGACTGTTCGAGGCTTCGCCGGAGCATCCTCACCCTTCTGCCGCAGAATCACAATCAGATCAACGAAAGCGTTAAGTATGTATTTATGCGATTTCTTATCGTTCAAATTTAGGAAACTGAAACAGTATCCATCATCTCTTGCATCGCTCGCCGAAATTCCTCACACGGATTCGGCGAATACTTCAAAATCGCGATTCAGCCGCTTGCAATTTTCGGATCCTTGCTCTGATCTTCACCGATCAACGACGGAGAATTCGATCCTCCATTTTCCGACGATTCCGTCTGAGAATCGTCCGGTAGAGATCCGGACAGGCCAGGGGAGAAGAAGAATCGGTTAGATCCGCCGTATGAATCTACCGGTGATTCAGGTGAAACTCCTCTTTGATTCTTTCCAGATTTCTTCTCGGTGAAATCTTCCTCCTGTTTCCGGTACAGCGATCGGGATTCTCAATGAATCTAAACAGGGGCATAAGGGTCAATAACTAAGTATGCATGTCCTTAGTGGCTGGTCATTTATCCTAGTACAGCTCATTATGAAAATCATAACTAAAACGAAAATCATATCTTAAAAAAAAAAAAAAAAAAAACTTTTTAAAAATAAGTTTGACTACTAGGGAAAAATAAAAATAAATTAATAATTGATGAAATATAATTTGATAGACAAAATATTAAATAGAGATCTCTTCCACCCCCGTCAAATACGCCCTTAATTGTTTTTTACCAATTATATATATATATATTTATATATATATAAAATCGAATAAAACTAATAAAAATGTTTTTTTGTACAAAATTTGATAAAATCAATATATATTTTTTTAGTCTTTAAATTTAGAATCTGATTTTTTTAGTCAATTTTAGTTTGATAAAATAATTATTTTAATTTTAATGTGAATTTAATTTTTAAAAGAAAGTAAGTGTAAAAATAAATTAAATAATATAAAGATTATAAGGGAGTATCATTAAAACGTACGAACCAAATTAAATTAATGTTCGTATCTAAAAACCAAAAATTAGTATTATTGGATAGGAATAAAATGGTTGGATTTTAAAATATTGAAACCAAACTCAAAATAACTACCATTTAATAATTTAAAAAGGGTCGATACGCCTCTTACACGCGTGTGTATATATAGATTCCTCTGTTCGGCCACCTACGCCAACCTCGAAGAGCTCTGCATTTTTTGCTGCAGAAATTCACCACCTTTCTGTTCTTCCATTCAGTTCCCGAATCTCTTTTTCTCTCTAGGTAATTTCAATCTCCCATCATTTATTTTCGTGTATTTTATCTTTGATCATGCGATCTCTGTTCTGTTTTAGTTCTTCAGATCTAGTGAATTCTTATTGAATTGGGTTCTATTTGTTTTCCTCCTTGCTAGGTTTGTGATATTTTCCTGAATTTCTGTTTGTTGATTGTTTTTCTTTCAGATTTTGAGGAACTAGGTAGGGTTTCTTTCTAAGAGATTTTTTGTTTTAATCTGTTGAGTTATGGCGGCCATGGCTCAGCTGCATTGCTCGATTCGACCTAAGAATTACTGTAATGTTCCGAGTAATCATGCTTTTAACTACGCTTCAGATTTCTCTTTTTTATCTAATTCGTCGGTTGTTGAATCGAGGACTCGATCCCTTTCTCTTTTTAATGCGAATTTAGCGAGACCTAGTTTTTTGGTGAAATCTGAACTCTCTCTTGGTGGTGGCGATGGTGGAAATGGCGTTGGCCGCGGCGGCGGCGGCGGCGGCAGCGGTGGTGGTGATAGTGGCGGTTGGAGTGATGATCGGGATCATGGTGATGATGGTTTATCGAGTTTTGGAGTGTTTGGATTGTTTCTTAAAGGGTGGAGATCTAGAGTTGCTGCAGATCCACAGTTTCCTTTCAAGGTATTGATGGAAGAACTTGTTGGTGTAAGTGCTTGTGTTCTTGGAGATATGGCATCCCGCCCGAATTTCGGTCTCAACGAGCTCGATTTCGTCTTCTCCACCCTCGTCGTTGGATCTATTATGAATTTTACTCTCATGTATCTCTTGGCTCCCACTGCATCAGCTAGTGCAGTTGCCAAACAGCTTCCTGCAATCTTTGCAAGCTGCCCCTCAAGTCACATGTTCGAATCGGGTGCTTTCTCGATCTTAGATCGATTGGGGACTTTTGTATACAAAGGAACCGTATTCGCTACGGTTGGACTAGCAGCTGGGCTTGTCGGGACAGTGCTCTCGAATGGCTTGATGAAGCTGAGGAAGAAGATGGATCCCGAATTCGAGACGCCAAACAAACCACCTCCGACATTGTTGAACGCCGTGACTTGGGCAATTCACATGGGGGTGAGTAGTAACTTGAGATACCAAACTTTGAATGGAGTTGAATTCGTGTTGGCCAAGGGGCTTCCCCCTCTAGCATTCAAGAGCTCCGTGGTTGTGTTGAGATGTTTGAACAACATACTCGGGGGCGTGTCGTTCGTCGTTCTTGCGCGAATGACAGGAGCTCAGAGCGTCGATGAACCAAAGCCGGCAGCGGTGGAGTTGGATTGTGGTGATGGGAAAGAGAAGCTGTTGAAAGGGGATTAAGATGAAGACTTGAGGTAATGACTTTATTAATGCAAGAACTTGGTTGGTATGAATAGCTATCATTTTGGGTTTGTTTCTCCATTGTTAATATAAGCTTTCATAATAAGGATCATTTTAATTAGCTTGCAACAATAAGAAGCTCAAAATGTTGTGAAAATTTTCTGAATTGTTAGGCATTATCATTAGGCTTTGCTAATAGTCTGCTTTATGGGCAAAATTTGCTCTTTTTCTTGACATTTCTCTAGATTTATTCATGCACATCATAAATTTTTTTTTCTTTTTTTAGTTTGAGATATACAACGGACAACATCTGAATGTCAAGATAGAATAAATTTGTTTTTAACTTTCAAATTTATTTTATTTTCGTTCTTAAACTTTTAAGTTTGTTTCATTTTATTGATAAACTCAACAAAATTGATTTTTTTTTGTTTGTTATTGGATTAAAATTGAACATTTGAAAGTTTAGAGATAAAGATAGAATAAATCTAATTTCAACATAATAATTAAAATGAATATTTAAAATTTAAAATAAGAATTTGTTGCGTGAGTTTCAAAGGTTGAGATATAAAATTTGTATTGTATAATAATATTAGGTAGAGAAAAAAACAAAAGTTGATTGCATTTATTAAATGCACCAATGAGGGTAGGAGTAGAGTATGGGACAATATCATTTATGAAAAAACAACACACTTCTTGTCCATTTTATTTTATTTTATTTAAATATGCCAATGCTCACATGAATATTACCAACAAATTATTACTAAAATACTCAAATCTAAATAATAATAATAAAAAAAAAAGAAGCAAATATAGTAATTTAATACAAATTGGTTTTGAAATAAAATAGCAAATATAGTCAATTTCTGGTACAAATTGGTTTTTGACTTTCAAAGCTTTATTTCACATTATAATTATGATAAATAAAATTAAGATGCAAAAAAATAAAATAAAACATATATACATATACATATACATATATATATATATATATATATATATATATATATATAGTCTCTAGTTTTTTGTAACTCTGAAAATGTTTACTTAATATTCAATTTTAATCTGTTATGTATTGAAAATTTGCAAAAATAAAAATTGTAATTATTTAAAAGAAAATTGTAAAAAAAAAAAAAAAACGAGATTTGACGACTAAATATAGTAGGATAAACAATTTGTTTTGTTCATGCATATATTGACTCAAACAATCATAAAGAAGAAAAAAAAAAAAAAAACCATGATAACAAATTTGGACTTTGGCTTTGAAAATGTGAATTTTGATGATTAATGAGTTATATGCAGGGAATAAAAATTTTAAAAATTTAAAAAACTAGTCAAATTTAGAAAATAATTATAAATATCGTTATTAAAAAAAATTAATAAATATAATCAGTATATTAATGAGTATTATCAAATATTTTTTTATAATTACTATTTTGTGAAAATAATAAGTCTGAGTACGATTTTTCATTAATGAGTATTATGAAGTATTTTTTTTTTATAAATATTATTTTGTGAAAATAATGTCCAGTGCAATTTTTCTAAAAAATTACACCTTTCTCCATTTTCCATATAAACAAGAATTTCTTGTTGACTGTAAATCACATTTAGAAGGACTTCTCAAATGTTTTTTTTAAAGGAAAAAATGTGTTATAATATGTTAATAAACCATTTAAACTATATTCTGATGAAATTCTTCAATAATATCATTCTCTTTAATCTTAAAAAGTTACCCTCCATTTATCTCAAAAAAAAAAAAAAAAAAACCCTCAATTTTCAAAGAAAAATTGTATATATTTTTTGCAATTTGGGGAAACAAACTCTACATACAGTACTATACTCTCAAATAATATTAGAGAGTCAAATACCAATTTTCAAGAAATTCGTGACGTGAAGTTTAATTGGATTACAATCGATCAACCAAACCAACCCGTCACTAACTCATATTAAATACTATTATAGTTAATAATAATTAGATGTTTGCTTTAAAATTTGAGGATAGTTTCTATGATTTGTCAAAGTCTTATAATTAAAACATAAATATCTAACTTTTACCTATTTTATTCACCAACGATTACGAACAATATAAACTATTTTTTATATTATATCTAAACATAAGAAACTAAATTCTAATTTTTCAAACCACACGGACTAAATTCTAAATTCTAGTTTCCTCCAAATTATAAGAACTAAATTCTAAATTTAAAAACTACATGTATACTTTAATTTTTTTTTTTTCAAAAATCAAATTTATAATTTACCCTATTATTTGCTACTCTCAAAATTTATTATTTTATATCTAATATAACTTTCAATTTTTTTTTTTTTTAATAGATAACCACAGTATATCCGAGGGTGATAAGGCCCGTTCCTAAGCTAGCTACCGGAAGACATCTCAAAGAAATGAAGACTACAAATTAATGTCACAGTTAGATATCGAATCTGAGTTCTTGAAGAGAGCATATCTTAAGAACTCAAGTTATTAACCAACTACGCTATCCCTTGATAACCCTATGTCAAGAATTTATTAAACACAATCAAAAGTTTAAATATTTATAACACGAGATTTACAATTGTAGTGGGGACTTAAGGATAGAGTTTTAGACGATATATCTAGTGAAAATAATTACTTTTTTTTTTGAAAATCGAAAAATCAAAATTTTGCTCTACTATACACGGGGTAACCACGCCTATCTCTAGACCAAATATTGGAAGATATGAAAAAAATGGAGGCACAAAAGGTGTCTACAAGTTATTGTCACAGGTAAGTTTCGAACCTGAGACCTTGAAGAGAGCACATCTTCAAAATC